>JBBBDQ010000689.1:0-502500 GCA_037127315.1 Ascarosepion bandense | reverse complement strand
CTTAAAATTTACATTTTTATCTAAACATGGTTGCCTTAAAATTTTCAAAGGCAATGTTTTATTTCTATTTTTTTAAATTGATAATATGCACGTTTATAAATTTAAAAAAATAGCAATCATTTTTTCACTTTATCCAATTCGTTTGGAACCTTGAACAAAAAAGCAAAAAAATGAGATTTAACGTGAATCAAATAATGAAAATATTTTCGAAAGATATAGAGAAAGACTTCACATAACAATCCAGCACTCTCAATTGTTATGTGACGTCCGTCCTTCAATATGGTAGCGGATGCTGGACAGTCTAAACAAAGACGAAGGAAATACTTTAATCAACCGAAATATGGTTCTACAGAAGGATGCTGAGGATATCATAGACCGAACATGTGAGCAACAACGATGTTTTGGATAGTATGGAAACGATAAGGAAACTGATACTTAACATCAGGAAAATATGGCTGAACTTGTAATGAGGAAGGAAGACTTGGAGAATCTGATATTCACAGGGCAGATAGAGGGAAAGAGAGGCAAGGGAAAGTCACACATGGCTTACTTGATAAGCTTTAGTAAATGGATAACAGAGCAGGGTTTGAGAAGTGTAACAACATATAGGGTGTTAAGAGTTGCAAAGGATAGGGATTTGTGGACACGGCACATAAACAAAAGATACAAAGTTATCAGTGATAGAATAAATTTCTCTCGAGGAAGTTTTTTTACTCAGAATTCGATAAAGGAAAACTGTCTTATAAATTTTCATTTCATTTTATTCAACACTTTTTTTTGTAATCATATCACACCAAGCAAGGCGGTAACGCCACTGATGCGCAAGGGGCTACGTAAGAATGAAAAGATTGGAAAAGAGAAAGCCGAATCCTAGACAGGAAACAAGGGATGAGCCTCTTCACCTGTTCAATAGACGTGGGTGAAGTGTGAACCGGGCGATAGTTTAGTCAATCTACTCCAATTGAAAAAAAAGAAAGAAAAGAGTGAAAAGATTGAAAAAGAAAAAGCCGGAAACTATATCCTAAACAGGGAACTGTTCAATAGATGTGGGTGGATTGTGAACCGGGCGATATTTTGGTCTATCTACTCCAATTAAAAAGAAAGCTTAGGTTGGTGACTTGCTAAGATTTAACTTAATTAAAGTCCAGTCAAAGAAATTTCTGCTAAAAAACAAAACCAATCCTTCAATTACGCATGAAAAGTTGAAAATTAAGCAAAAACAAATAAAAAATAATGGCTTTCTTTTAACAATATTCAAGACAGTTGATTCCATCCCAAAACTATTTTTATTCTTATGCATTTGTTTCTGGTAAGAGTGTGTTTTTCAGCTGAGGTACATTCCTTTGGCGATTGGGGTACGTTTTCTGTTGCGCCAAGGGCATATTCGTTTTCTCTATGCTCTGTCGCACCAAGAAGACATATCTGTCGCCTCTGCTTCACGACTGCCTCTAGCTCTCGTTATTCATTCTCCTGTCATTTTGATTGTCCAAGAGTTGCCAGGAAACTATAAGAAGCATTGTCTTTTAGCCTTAATAAAAATCTTCTAGAATATCTTTTGCCCTTAAGCAAAATACGGTACCCATAAATTTAACCTGGTTCTGGAGATTTCTTCCCCATATGTTATATACCAATAAACAGACAAACACGGGGGTATATATAAAAATATATATTATATTTTTATTGACGACGATGGACCGTGTCGCCTAGGAACAGAGAGCGAGGGAGCGCTCTTCTAAGGTTTGACGTGGGTGACGACGGGAGTGTACCTCTCTACTTAGCTCGTCTAGCTTCTTCTTCGACTTCTCGAGACTGTCTTCTTCGACTTCTCTGTTTCGACTTCTGACTTCGACTGTGACTCGACTTCTCTTCTACTGTCGAGGCTGGAGACTCATCTTATCTGTGTTTTCGCAGTCTTTATATATCTTCCAAAAGCGGAAATTGATTCTTCCGGTTTTTCTTGATCACGCGACGCCTACGCGACGCCTACGTAAATTCTCAGAGACCCTGTCTATTTCCGCTCTGCCGGAAATAGGGTCAAAGTGACATCCGCTACTTTTCATCAACCGGGAACGCCCACGCTTCCTCAGCCTTCTCGGGTTAGGCCAGATTATTATATTACACATGTGCTGAAAGGAAAAGATTGTAAGACTACATAAATTTAGAGAAATGTTTCCATTCCATATACGTACACTTATGTGACCCCACATTCAAGCTGCTCTGGGTGTATTCATTATCATTAAGACAAATAAAACTCAATAAAATTAGATGGCGAGATTATCTTCAATTTGTATACTTATAAAAAATATTTATGTGCGATCTCATTCATGGGATAAAGAATAGACCTATGTTGACACCCACACGTACATTATATAGTGTCTCCCCGGTACCCTACTTGATCATTATAGGGGATAGGACTGTAAAAGAACAGGAATTAGGGAGACAAAATATATTGACTGACATCACATTTAGATTTATTAAAATTGCAGTGAACGCGCGTCAGTCGAGACGCAAAAGATCGCATGCGAATATGTTTATCAACGCCAGTGCCATCCGGGTTTTTCCGTACATTGAGACTATTTGGGATGTCTAGATACGAACTTCTCTGCAACTGATCAAGATCCGGGTTTTATAAGATGTTTTCATGCCAATAAAGTAGAAGGAAAACCAGTAGCTGGCAAGATACTGTGTCTTGTAAAGTCAGTCCTGTTAGCATTTTTGTTCCTCAAGTAGCTGTGTTTTCAGAGGCATTGTTATTTTTGTTACCTCCTGTCTTTTTTTCCTTTTATGCCTATTAACCACCCCATACACACACACACACACAAACACCAGATGGTCGGAGAGCAAGTGGTTAGGTGTTTCCCTTAGCTTCAACACTCTCTTGCCATACCTTACTACAGTGATGAAAGCCAGTTCAGCCATTATGCAGGTGATGGAGACTTTCGTGTTTGATCTCCAATTCCACTTCTGACAATGTGTGTGTGTGGGGAGGGGGGTTATAAATTCTATCTCGTTTATTTTGGTTGTTTGTGGAGACAATGTTGCCTGGCGCCATGTACACTACCGGCCATAATTATTAGACCACCCTAGATTTTAAAAAATATTATGGATTTCATACTATTTTTAGTATTTATTGCCAAGTGGATAATTCTAAATTAAAATAGAATGGTTCTTTTGTTAATACTGCACAATAGCATGTGCATCAAATGAACTGTTCTGGTGTCCAGTTTTTGTGCTCTCTTCCCTATTGTAACGAGGAAGTTAAAAGCGTTTTCTCGCCACAAAGGCCTTGGGTCATGACTAAAAATAGTCACCTTAGCAAAAGAATAGTAGTAACTAGGTTATTTAGTCAGATTTTCACCAATTCTCAAAAAAGTAGTAGTAACTGGTCATGCGGTCAAGATCCTACCACCCCAAAAAGGAGAGTAGTAGGATTTGGGTCAGTTGGTCAGGTTCTACCCTTCCCAAAAAGAGATTAACTAGCCTTGTAACTATGGTTACAGGGAAAAGAAGGAAAAGACCAGAGAAAGAGAGGACCAATGAATATAGGCCGCTGTTTTTATATAAAAAGAAAGAAATAGTAGAAAACCCCAGAGTTGTAGGTGCTACAGGCCAGGCGTAGACCCTTCTCCGGCGATTCGTTCAAGACGTCGAAAGAACTTTTCATAAAGCTACCAGCTGAAATTCTCCATACGAAAACCTTCCTCAACATCCAGTGAACATACCACGTTGCTGCCGTGAAAGGTAAAGATTGTTTTGTTTATCATTCTGACCAAACCCTAGCTGTATATGCCGAGTTAAATGAACACTTTCTATTCCGCCTAAACTTCTTCCAAATATCTTCCTCGTTAAACCAACTTCTTATTTCCCGTTGAATATTGTTTAAAACTAGTACAAAGTTGAACCCGTTCTAGTCTCCTTTATTATATAGTTCTGTCACCTTGTACCTGTGTTTTTACTAAATAATTCGTTGTGATAAAATAAATTTCCTATTTGTATAAAATTATCTTGCGTTATAATTTAATTCACTCCCCTCAGCATTATTCTAACTAAATTGTATTTTATGTGTTGCTGACCCAAACGGGTTCGTAACACCCATGCTAGTCTCTTCTTCTTATTGGCTGGCCGAAGCAAAGACTTCTGGCTGACTTGCAAAACTTTGCAAAGTAATAATAATAAAAGAATGATTCTGTTTTCACTTAGAATTATCCACTTGGCAATAAATACTAAAAAATAGTATGGAAAGCATAATTCTTTTTTAAAAACTGGGGTCGCCTAATAATTATGGCCGGTAGTGTATACGCTCATGGTCGTTCACTGGTTCTACAATAGGAAAATAAAAATATTTCACCTGCATAATGTCCATGTTACTTAACGTCATCCCTCCCCCCATACACACACTTCGGCAAAAATTTTTGACAACTTTTCTGGCCAATATGTTCACCTGAACAATCACCCTCCTCCCACACAGTTTAGCATGTCTAGATATGGGCCTCTCTGCAACTAGTTAAGATCTGAGCCTTTATAAGATGACTCATGCCAATAAAATAGTTGGTAAGACACAGTGTCTTGTAAAGTCAGTCCTGTTGGCATTTTTGTTCCTCAAGTTGCAGCGGTTTCAAAGGTATTGTTATTTTTGTTACGTTCTCCTCTTTTCCTTCTCTGCCTATCAAGCCCCCATAGTTGGTGAGAGAGCAATTGGTAAGGTGTTTTCCCCAGCCCCAACACTCTCTTGTCATACCTTACTCCAGTGATGAAAGTAGGTTTTGCCTTCATGCAAATGGTGGGGATTTGCATGTTTGGCCTCAGATTCAACTTCAAACATCAGAGACTCCATTTGCAAACTATAAAACAAACAAAAAAATGAAGATAAAATCACACTTTCCTTTTATGCGTGTGACCTAATTATAGTTTCATGTGTGCATCTTGCTAAATTCCCTCTTACACATAGTTAGGGTCATTTAGAACAGATGGTGCTCTGTTGGGTTCAGAAATTGTGGCAAAAGTAGATCAGTACACACACAAAAGGGGCCTCAGGTCGCATGCAGACATTTCTCTCAACACCACTTATGTCTGGGTTTTTTTTCGTTAATGGCAGGACAGTTTGGCATGTTTAGATATGGGTCTCTCTGCAACTGGTCAAAATCTGAGTCTTTATAAGATGCCTCGTGCCAATAAAAGTAGTGTGGGAGGGCAGCAGTTGGCAAGATACCGTGTCTTGTAAAGTCAGTCCTGTTGGTATTTTTGTTCCTCAAGTTGCTGCAGTTTCAGAGGCATTGTTATTTTTGTTACCCCCCCCTGTATCTTTCCTTCTCTGCTTATTAACCCCGCATAGTTGGAGAGCAATTGGTTAGGTGTTTCCCCAAGCCTCAACACTCTCTTGCCATATCTTAGTACAGTGATGAAAGCAGATTTTGCCTTTATGCAGGTGGTGGAGATTTGCATGTTTGACCTCAGATTCAACTTCAAACATCAGACACTCCATCTGCAGACGATAAAACAAAACAAAAAAAATTAAGTTAAAATCAAACTTTACTTCTATGTGTGTGTCTCAATCATAGTATCATGTGTGCATCTTTCGCATACCTTGTGAGAGTCGTTTAGGGGAACAAATGGTGCTCTATTGGGTTCAATGATGATGTACGTCAGTATAGATAAAAAAAAAAACGCGGCCTCGGATCGCATGCAGACATGTTTATCAACATGGCCGTATCTGACTACCGGGCACACCGGCCACGGATCCGGGCCGATCAGTGCAATCATAGTGAAAATCCGGGCAAGGAAAAATGTCTTCGTCAGAAATCAACCTAAACAATTCACGAAGAAAGAAAGAAAGAAAGAAAGAAAGAAAGAAAGAAAGAAAAACGAAAAAAACATCCGAATGAACGCAGTAAAAATCTATTTATTAATTTTGGGAGAAAATTCTGGTTATACTCAGAAAGTCCGAACCCGATTTCCTGCTTTCGTTCACGTTCTGTGTTTAATTTCCATTGGAATAGCCGAAAAAATCCGCAAAAATCATAGTTTCTGGAAACGGATGACACTGATGACGTCATCACATTGTCAAGTAATAAATCCGGGCAATTTTCTCTGTGCCCGGTGTTTTTTTAGCATCAGCTACGGCCCTGTTTAACAACATGCTTCCAAGTCTTTCCGTTCACAGCGTGACACTTTGGCATGTCTAGATACAGGCCTCTCTCCAAATGGTCAAAATTCGGGTCTTCATAAGATGCTTCATGTCAATAAAAATAGTGAAAAAAAACAGCAGTCGACAAGACACAGAGTCTTGTAAAATCGGTCCCGTAAGCATTTTTGTTTCTCATTCTCTCTCCTCTTTGCTTATTATCCACGTAATTGTTAAGTATTCCAGTTGAATTCCTTGTATTCACATATGTGCAAATACCCTTGGGAAAGGTATTAATCAGTCACTTACCTCCAGTTATGGGTTAAATAACAGGACAGATTGGCTTCTATAGCCTTGACTGGCAACCAGCCTACCGCAGAAAGCAATGGCAACCTACTGCGGGATAATCGTCTGCCCAGTTAGTCATATCTCTTTCGGGACATGATCGCCCAAAGCTTGTATCACGTATGGCTCTTAACTGAATGAATGAAGATAATAGTTTGAAACATAAGTAAAGCTGCTCCTGGACAAAAAGTGGGGGATCGGTTTTATATTGTTATTACGTGATAAACTGATCCCCCACTAATTACTACTTATTAATACAACCCGTCTCTTCTCCCTTCAGCTATAGTTTAAAGAACAGGATAAAAAATCTTCTGCTCAGTCAGTCATGTCTCTTTCGAGACATGATCACCCAAAGCGTGTATCACGTATGGCACTTAACTGACCGAATGAAGATAATAGTTGGAAACATAAGTAAAGCTACTACTGGACATAAAGTGGGTGATTAGTTTTCTATTGTTATTAAGTAATAAACTGATCCCCCACTAATTACTACTTATTAATACAACCCGTCTCTTCTCCCTTCAGCTATAGTTTAAAGAACAGGATAAAAAATCTTCTGCCCAGTCAGTCATGTCTCTTTCGAAACATGATCGCCCAAGCGTCTATCACGTATGGTACTTAGCTGAATGAGTTCTTGAAAAAGTAATCGGTCAGGTATTTTCTTCAAACTCAGTAAATTCTTGCTGGACATTACAACAAGTATCAATACTGGATAGAAAGCAGGAAGCTCAAAAAGACTTCCGCCTAATGGTATTGCGAAGGAAATACTACATAACTTGTGGTTAACTCTAACGATTTCAACTGAAACACGATGATTTTAAAATTTCAAATATTAATTTTTTTTTAATTTAAAGAAAGATTGTTACCAAGCAAAGACGTTATCAATAACTTTACAGTTCCGAGCATACAAAATGACGTATTGAGTTTTGCGACAGTTTATTTTCCTTTTGCACTAATGCCCTCGGGAAAGGCATCAATCTTCCTTCACTTATTAATAAGATAAAAGAGAAGATTAGCACAATCCGGGTTATCTATGATTTTGATAAGCAATATCTTCTTCGCGTGCTCTTCTTAATTTACATTTCAGCCGTTGAGACCTCCGATCGTCATCAGGTGATTGTCACTACAAATAAACTTCAGCGAATTTCGAAATTAAACCAATTTTTAATCTACGACAGAAGATTGTTCTCCTTGCAATTGCCATATCCAGAGATATATTCTTGATTTCTTATTTACTACTGCTCGTGTAAAAATTAAAAAAGACACGTTATTCCATGGTTAAGCGGAAGTAGGGGCTTATTTCAGGCGAACCATCTTCAGCTTCCATCTTTATTGTACAGATGATTTCACACTTTGTGAATTATTTATTGGTAAAATATTTACTTCGAGGACAGAGCATGTTTAGCATTCTCTTCTGACCTGGTCACCAAGTTGTTGTGGTCTGCTGGGGCCATAAATGGTGTTAAACAAATATATTACAAAACAGTAGTACAAATATATACCAACTAGCAATATAGCCTGGCGTTGCTCGGGTGTAATGAAAGCTTTAAAACTAATCCATGGTCCTGGAGCTCAGACTCTTTGGACGTTGGCACGAAAGACTAAAAAGCAATAGTTGTTTCCAGTTAAAATGAAACCGTACACTGAAAGAAAAATGAATGGATGTAAGTCAAATTTTGATTTCCTGCTATCGATATCAAATAAGTTTTTGCGTCGTAAACTGAATTTTGAAGGCTAAATAAGTCCTCTGAGTAAATGGTATCATAGCTGAGACTAAGAACTACAATTATACCTACTTAGAGCCAAACCCGAAGCAAAAACTAAAATAAAAGGGCTGAAAAAATACAGACATACAGGCAGATAAACACACACACACACACACACACACACACACACACACACACACACAAACATCTTGCGTTTATATATATATATTATCGATTTTCTGTACTATTGTAAGAACTACAACCTTGAAACTTCTGAATATCTTTTTTTATGTCTTTGTCTATGAGTGTATCAAATTTGATTAAAAGTCGGACCACTCCTTCTATAACCCGATTTTTTCGATTATCGATTTTCGATATTTATCGGGGGTACCTCGACACAAAACCTAGCAAAGAACACTCGCAGACGCTTATAGTACAACTGTGTAAATTTTCAAAAGATCGGTTCAGCCGTTTCGGAGTCTATAGGTAACGGATAAACACACACAGAGACGCACAGACAAAGATCCATTTATAAATAAGTTTAGATTAGATTTAGATGTGCAATTATTAGAGTAATTGTTTTTCTGGCTGTTAGAGTTATCTGCCCGAATAGATTCCGCTCTTACTCTCTGCCACTCTGCTCTACAGAACTGCTACTTATATTTAGTTCGGAAGAGTTCAATGGTAAGTCAGTCAGTTAAGTGCCATACGTGATACACACTTGGGCGATCATGTCTCGAAAGAGACATGACTGACTGGGCAGAAGATTATCCCGCAGTAGGTTGCCATTGCTTTCTGCGGTAGACTGGTTGCCGACCAAGGCTATAGAACCCAATCTGTCCTGTTATTTGACTCATAGCTAGAGGAGGAATGGATGTATTATATTTTTAATTAGTAATTAGTGGGGGATCAGTTTATAACTATATATCAATAGAAAACCGATCCCCCACTTTATGACCAGTAGAAACTTTCATCATGTTTGCAACTATTATATTCAGTCAGTCGGTTAAGTGCCATACGTGATACACGCTTGGGCGATCATGTCTCGAAAGAGACATGACTGCCTGGGCAGAAGATTATCCCGCAGTAGGTTGCCATTGCTTTCTGCGGTAGACTGGTGACCGACCAACGCTATAGAACCCAATCTGTTCTGTTATTTAACCCATAACTGGAAAGAAGAAACGGATTAATACCTTTCCCAAGGGCATTTGCGCGTAAGTGAATACAATGGATTCAACTGGAATTCGAACTCGGCTCCCCGGTTTCTCGTTCCCAGCCGATATCCACTGTGCCACAACGCACATCCTCCGTTCCTTTTCTTTTCAATAATGTTCATAATGAGGGAAATAGAATGGGGAAAACAAATAATTCTTTCATAATTCTCTCTTGTTATATTTTTTATTAATTTTTCATATAGTCATCACAAGCGTCAGATCTTACCAGACACGTGATCGTATTTGCCTTTAACATTAGAGTAGATAGATCTATCTATTGCCCGGTTCACACTCCACCCACGTCTATTCAACAGGTTAAGAGGCTCATCCTTTGTTCCCTGTTTAGGATGTGGTTTCCGGCTTTCTCTTTTCCAATCTTTTCACTATTACGTAGCCCCCTGCACATCGGTGGCATTACCGCCTTACTCGGGGTGATACGATTAAAAAAAAAAAAACTATTTTGTAAACTCATTAGATCCAGATTTCCATGACCTTTTCCTCCAACGCAGTATGACGAAATAACTGGCAACTGATATGGAAATTCAACAAACAGAAAAATACGAATAAAGTGATAACAAATAAATTTATTATTATGGAATATTTTGTTGGTTTCTTTTAGCGGCAGATCAACTCCTTATGGGTCATTTTTTTTTTTAATCATATCACCCCGAGTAAGGCTGTAATGCCACTGATGTGCAGGGGGCTACATAAGATTGAAGAGATCGGAAAAGAGAAAACCGGAAACCGCATCCTAAACAGGGAACAAGGGATGCGCCTCTACACCTGTACAATAGACGTGGGTGGAGTGTGAACCGGGTGATAGTTTAATCTATCTACTCCAATTGAAAAAAAGAAATAAAAAAGAGAAAGAAAAAAAAAGAAAAGTAAAAAGATTGGAAAAGAGAAAGCCGGAAACCGCATCCTAAACAGGGAACAAGGGATGAGCCTCTTCACCTGTACAATAGACGTGGGTGGAGTGTGAACCGGGTGATAGTTTAATCTATCTACTCCAATTGAAAAAAAGAAATAAAAAAGAGAAAGAAAAAAAAAGAAAAGTAAAAAGATTGGAAAAGAGAAAGCCGGAAACCGCATCCTAAACAGGGAACAAGGGATGACCCTCTTCACCTGTTCAATAGACTTGGGTGGAGTGTGAACCGGGTGATAGTTTAGTCTATCTACTCCAATTGAAAAAAAGAAATAAAAAAAAAAGAAAAAAAAAAGAAAAGTGAAAAGATTGGAAAAGAGAAAGCCGGAAACCACATCCTAAACAGGGAACAAGGGATGCGCCTCTACACCTGTACAATAGACGTGGGTGGAGTGTGAACCGGGTGATAGTTTAGTCTATCTACTCCAATTGAAAAAAAGAAATAAAAAAAAAAAAAAGAAAAAAGTAAAAAGATTGGAAAAGAGAAAGCCGGAAACCACATCCTAAACAGGGAACAAGGGATGAGCCTCTTCACCTGTTCAATAGACATGGGTGGAGTGTGAACCGGGTGATAGTTTAGTCTATCTACTCCAATTGAAAAAAAGAAATAAAAAAAAAAAAAAAAAGAAAAAAGTAAAAAGATTGGAAAAGAGAAAGCCGGAAACCACATCCTAAACAGGGAACAAGGGATGAGCCTCTTAACCTGTTCAATAGACATGGGTGGAGTGTGAACCGGGTGATAGTTTAGTCTATCTACTCCAATTGAAAAAAAGAAATAAAAGAAAAAAAAAAGAAAAAAAAAGTGAAAAGATTGGAAAAGAGAAAGCCGGAAACCACATCCTAAACAGGGAACAAGGGATGAGCCTCTTCACCTGTTCAATAGACATGGGTGGAGTGTGAACCGGGTGATAGTTTAGTCTATCTACTCCAATTGAAAAAAAGAAATAAAAAAAAAAAAAAGAAAAAGAAAAAAGTAAAAAGATTGGAAAAGAGAAAGCCGGAAACCACATCCTAAACAGGACACAAGGGATGACCCTCTTCACTGTTCAATAGACGAGGGTGGATAATTTAATCTATCTACTCCAATAAATTTAATGCCAAAATTTAATTATCTTAGCACTATTAATAATTTTTTTTGCAAACATAAATACCTAGGAAGTGTCCTAGCTGGAGATGGAAAATGCGACACGTAGATCCGAAGGCGAATTTGCATGGCAAAAGACGCGTTCCAGAAGCTGAACAAAGTACTAACACACAGGAAAATCTCACTGGAAACAAAGAAAATAGTGCTGGACTGCTACGTGATGTCAGTTCTTCAATACGGCAGTGAATGCTGGACAATATCATCGAAAATGAGGACAAAACTGGAAGCAGCGGAAATGTGGTTCTACAGAAGGATGCTAATGATATCGTGGACTGAGCACGCAAGCAAAAATGAGGTGTTGGAAAGAATGGCAACGAAAAGGAAATTAATACTGAGCACCAGGAAGAGACAACTGAAGTTCCTGGGACACGCAATTAGGAAGGAAAGCCTGGGGAACCTGATACTGACTGGTCAGATAGAAGGAAAGAGAGACAGAGGAAGGCAGCGGATAACATATTTGCAGGGTCTGATCAGGTGGATGACGGAACGGGGGTTGACAGGAGTAACGGGAGCAAACATACTAAGAGCCACAAGGGATAGGGAGACGTGGAGAGCCATGATCGCCTACGTCTTGAAAGGAAAGGGCACATAGAAGAAGATATTGGTGATAATACTTTTTTTTAATCTGCAGCTGTTGATATAATTCTTTTTTTTTGTTTACTATTAAAATTCATTTTCATATTTCTTTAATTTTTTTATTTTACCTAAAAAAAAAGTTTTTCATATTTTTTATTTTTTATTTATTTTTACTACAAAAATTTATTTTCATATTTGTTTTTTTTATTTTTACTATAAAAATGTATTTTCATATTTCTTTTATTTTTTTATTTTTACTATAATTTTTTTTTTTTTCAAAGTGTTTAGATTCCAGTTTGGAGATTATATATTTGTCTATGCGTGGAACATAAGCAGATGCAGCCATCCCGGCTCAGAGTGAACCTGGGAACGACATAAGTTATGAAGTGGTTCCACGCTCTGTCAAAACTGACAGTTTCCCCGTTAGAGGCCTTGTTACTGGATATCGTCAGACATAGGACGATATCATAAAATAGAAACGAATGAATATAACTCAGTGGTAATTCACTTTTGTACAATGTTCTCGCAGGACTTGTGCAACATCAATAGATAGTTGTCATGCCAACAATGGACATTAAATACAGAAGAAAATAGAGGTTTCCAGAAACTATTTTAATATGTCAACGGGTTCTGGGCATGACGGTAAACTGCATCCGGCAGCAAGGCCTCAGATTGGGAGGTTGTGAGGGGCATAGAACCACCTCTTAATTGCTGTTGTTCCCAGGTCCACCCTGACCCGGAATGTTAGCACCTGTTATGGTCCCAGCTATGGGCAAATATCTAACCCCCAAACTCAGGTCAAAACACTATTAAAGTATAAAATAGAGTTTTATAGAAATATATTTATAAAAATAGACTTTTATAGAAAAATATACATTTTTGAAGAAAAAATATTACCAACAATACATTTTTAAAGTAAAAATTTTTTACCATAACACATTTTTAAGGAAAGAATTTTCTCAGCAAAACATTTTTAAATACAAAACTAGAAGACATTTTCAGTTTTTAAAGATAAAAATGAATAAAAACAAAATTTCCATTAAAATCTGACTAAACCAACCTTCTCCCTACAACACAACATTAAAAGAAAATAGCTTAAAACCACACCTTTTGGCATTAAATAAACCAAAGAGGTGTTAATATGCTGTAAAACAAAACTCAAACAAAAGTGGAGACATTTTCAGTTTTCTAAAATAAAAAAAAAAATAAAAACAAAACATTTTCATTAAAATCTGACTAAATCAACCTTCTCACTATAACCAAACATTAAAAAAAGAAAATACTTTAAAACCCCACCTTTTTGGCATTAAATAACCCACAGATGTTAATATGCCGTTAAACAAAACCCAAACTCAAAGATCTCAACATTCGATTTTCCTTTCAAAAACTTTGTATATATTTTTTGCTTTCGTCATTTTCAATGAAACACCATTTGACTTAATCATTGGCATGCATAACATGATCCGTATTCGGACTCTCTGAAATACAACTCTACTAACACAAAACCTGCCAAATAAAAAATAAATTAAATTAAAAAAGTGAAAAAAAAAAAACACAAGAAAAGAGAAAACAAAGGAAGCATAAAGAGAAAAGAAAAATAAGCAATAGCCAGAAGTTTTGGGGTTATTTTTATAATAATTTTACCTTCAACCAAGGTACTAATTGCAGGCTTACGGCCTATCACGTTGAATACACCTGTTCTTGCTCGATCACTGAAGTTGAGCCTGGTCAGTACTTAGATGGGTGACCGCTTGAGTAATACCAGGTGCTGTAAGCGTATAGTGACGGATATGCGTTGTGGTGCAGTGGATATCGGCTCGGAAAGAGAAATCGGTGAGCCGAGTTCGAATTCCAGTTGAATACCCTGCATTCACTTAAGCTCTGGTACCCTTGGGAAAGGTATTAATCCTTCCCTCCTGTTATGGGTTAAATAACGAGAGTGGGACTTGGGGACCCTGCTCTTAAAAACAAATCGTGAAAAAAAAAGTAAAATGTTGTAAAAATAAAATAACCTTACCCAAAATCACTGGTTATGACCTTAAATGATACCATAAGGATTGATAGGTCGTTAAGCCTCAAAAACAAACAAACTAATTGCAACTGGTGCGGAGAAGGTTACAGTGAGAGAATAAAAAAGGTACAGGGGATGTCGAAGAAAAGGATATGAGATGGATGGGAATCAAGTTGATAAAAGATGGCAACTGCCGTTGCATTTAAACTTTTGGAGGTTGTAGCTATCATGGAAGCAAGCAAATGTCAGTGAGTTCTACAAACGGGAAGCGAGAGAAAAGAAACTAAAAGAGCAGAAGAGGAGTTTGTATTTAACTATTTCAACGTTAAAGAAACTTAACGCCATTCTAGTAGCATGTGTAAATAAATGGGGTACCAGGAAAAATCCTCGTCAGAGCAGTTGCCATGTAAATTCTTGTACAAAAGACAGAGGGAAGCCATATCACGTTTTTCACGTCTGTAAGAAAGTTACTGAAAGCGGGCTGCTAACTTCGGAATGATTGCATTTCAGATTCTTCTTTGGATTTTGTTCAGAACCTCAAAATGAATAGCAGGAGCAACCGACAACAAACAGTATTCAATAGCAGGAGCAACCGACAAGCAAACAGTATTCAATGCACGGACGTATGGTAGATTTATAAATGTGCAAAATGTATTCTATCTCCAGCAAATCGAACAACAGGCTTCCTTTAAAATACAGACATAAAGAAAATCGAATATCGCACTTCGACGTGGTTATAATGGGTTATCAAACTTGCCTCTCTCGGTCAATTACGACCGAATACTTTCATCCCTATTCTGCATCAAAGCTATACTTAGAAAATCACCATTGCACTTAAGCTTGAATAGGGATTTTGATCCTCCCATCGTATCCCTTACTTTCAGCCTTGTGCCATCTCTAAGCGACGCTGAGAGAATCAGCATAACATAGACCTTATTTTCAAATACAAAATCAATCAATATAACTTTTCAGATAAATATACAGGGTTCGAGAAATAAATAGTCGTACAGAAAAATATTTTGAAATACTAAAGAGTAAATTTATTTAATAAAATGTCCATTGGCTTCAACCATGGCCTCCAAACGATTTCGGGATCTCTTGCGTTTCTTCTGGCCAGTCTCCTTGCTTAAGTTGAATGCTGCCATATGTCTTGCTTTCAGTTCATTTTTGATGTTACAAGGAGTTTTGTTGGTCTCTCACTCAACTGCGTCCCACACATAACAATCAAGGGTGTTGCAGGCTGGGGTTTTAGGTGGCAAAATGTAAAGGGTAATGCTGGGAAGTGTTCTAACCGAAGACGGAAAGTGCGACACAAAGGTCCAAAGGCGAATTGGCCTGGTGAATGACGCATTCCAGAAGCTGAGTAAAGTATTAAGACACAGGAAACTTTCACTAGAAACAAGAAAGAGAGAACTGGATTGCTATGTAATGTCAGTTCTTCAATATAGCAGTAAATGTTGGACAATATCAACAAAGATGAAAGAAAAACTTGAAGCAGCTGAAATGTGGTTCTACAGAAGGATGCTGCGGATATCGTTGACCGAGCATGTGAGCAATGATAAGGTGTTGGAAAGAATGGAAACGAAAAGGAAATTAATATTGAGCATCAGGAAGAGACAACTGAAGTTCCTGGGACATGCAATGAGGAAGAAGGGCTTGGAGAACCTGATACTAACAGGCCAGATAGAGGGAAAAAGAGACATTGGAATGCAGCGGATAACATATTTGAAGGGCCTGAGCAGGTAGATGACAGAACGGGGACTGCGAGACGTTGCAGGAGAAAGCGTGCAAAGAGCCACCAGGGATAGGGGACGTGGAAAACCGTGATCGCTTACGTCCTGAAAGAAGACGAAGACGAAGAAGACGAAGACGAAGAAGAAGAAGAAGAAGAAGAAGAAGAAGAAGAAGAAGAGGTCGCAGTATCGGTGGAACAACAGTAAAGAAAAATGGCTAAATGTGAATGTTTGTTTCTATTCTGGATTTCAAGATATAAAACTTCTGAAATACTTTGATAACTGAATAAGCTCTGAAAGAAATTAGGTAAATACTTCCTGTGAAAATCTCATTGATACAAGTATATTTCTGTATGACACTATCTTCGTGCGAAGATTTCTCAATTGCCATTGACAAAAAGTGATGCAATCACCGTGTGCACAAAGACTTTGATATTCTGTCTTTATGTTCATCGATAAGCGAATCGTTCTTGACGTGCACTCGGCAAGAAATCTCGTTTAGCTCTTTAGACACGACAGAATTTACAATTTTCTCGGCACTTTCTCCTTTCTCCTCTACTATTCACAAAATGTCTTACAACCAAGATTTTTCCACGTTACGGCAATTTGTTTATCATTCCTGATCTATTACAGTAATGTCTGCCTATACACTACAATGAGAATGACTAAACTGTTTTATGCGCAGATATACACGCACACTTAAGATTAAATAAAAACAAAACGTTACATCTATTTGTACCTTATACTAATATATATATATATATATATATATATATATATATACAATGAACCTAATCACAGAAAGGCAACACTAATAATAACATACTGAACTTCCGAAAATAGTGCTAACTTAAAAGTAATTTAAACTGTCTTGTAACCCGGCGAGAACTACCTCGTGGGTTAAATAATGGGGGGAGAAAAAAAGAAACAAACAGCGCACAAGAACAATACGTCTAGTGCCCGTTAGAAAGAAAAAAAACCAAGACGAAACCTTAACAATAAAGTGCTCGATGCGAAAGTACAAAAGTACGAAAGTAGAGCGAGAATACCATTCCAAGAAATCTAGAAGCGAGCCACCACCCGAAAAAAAATGTGGATTCGAACAATGCTATGGCTAATTCTTCTTCCACCAGGGAAGAAAAATTAGCCATAGCATTGTACGAACCCGCGCGGACTTGCTAAATTCTAAAACTGAAATTCTGAATAAATGTAAACACGTAAAAATTTGCTTACTTAATTAGTGTTTGGGTTTTGTTTTTTTTTATAGTTGGAATAAAGGTTGTTCTATCCTCCTTGTCTTGGTTTCTTCTTTACTTGAGTACTATATATTTGCTGTTTTAATCTTAGTTGTTAGCCTCTTACCCTGAAGAACCGTAGTGTGAAACCGGGTGGTGGCTCGCTTCTAAATTTCTTGTATTATATATATATATATATATATACAAAACTTGGTTATAATATAGTGGGTTGCTTATCTATTCCTTTCTGTTAGTTCTAGTGAAGGATAGTTGTATATTATTGAAGATTAACAGAATTTGGCCTTGCTGTAGATGGTCCACTATAAGTCATAAAATTATTATAAAATCAAGAAAAGCAAATTGAGTTGAAAAATAACATTTTATATATACACATATCAGTTAATGTTTTTACAATTGAAGTAATACTTGAAATATAGGGCCAACGGAGGTTGAGATGTTCATGGCAATAAAATGCTGAAAGAGAATTAATACTTAGGAATGTGGGGAGTGCTATGAGTAAGGAATGTCTTTGATGTAGTCGCTCCTTACGTCAGTAAGTAGTTTTGAGGCAGGGAAGAAGGAAAGAGGTAAGGGAGACGAACATAATAACCACTTGACTTGGTCAAGGGAGATACTAATTACTCTCTTCCTCGAGTCGGTCTTCCTGTCTATGCTTTCTGTATCCGCTTTTTATATCTTCTTTTTGGATCACAACAGCTCATTTGAGATTTCACACTTGTATTTGGTTCTGGGCTTCTACAGTCTAATCAAAGTCAAATCAAGCCCAATATAACTTCAATTAGACTGCGGAATAATTCGTGGTCGAGTGGTTTAAGACGCACCAGATCAATTGGTGGCTTCCCCTATGTGGATAGAGGTCGCATATTCGAATCCTGCCGGATGACACACATTTTCGTAACAAATTTTATCGTAAATAATCAAGCAGGCAGAAATAAATATAAAAATATAATGTTTGATTAAAAGCAGAATATCTACTCAAATACGACTATCGATTAAAAATAATGTTCAAACAAATAAATTAAATATGTCGGTTGTTAAAACCATTTCGTTAATCTTTGGGATTTTCCGTAGCATCATATATATATATATATATCCTCATACTTTTACTCCCTTACTTCTGGTGTTCTAGCGTATTGGAATAGTGTTTGGCTTGCTTTTCTTTCCACTTACCCGAGAAGAATATTCGGTTGAAACCCGAGTAATGAGCTTGGTTGTGATTTTAGCATTTGGTTATACATATGTATCCAGCCGGAATTTGGAAGCAACGTCTTGATATACACAGGCACTCCTTCACTAACCTTAATTTAAAGTATCAAACAGCCCTTTAACGAAAATACTAGGAATTAAAAGAAAATAACCTAAGTCCACAGATAAAGTGGAGGCTGATAGGCAAGGCAAGCATTCCTAATAGCTGAAGGGACAGATGTAATCTATGTTTAACATATCAAATTAAAATTTTGAAATTTCAATATCTGAATGTTCTTCTGATTAAACGTAAGATATTATGAGGATGTATCGTCTCAGAAATAAATTTAAATTGCAATAATGATCTTATTCTTCTGTTGTCTGTCAAGCATTACAGGCAACCTCTTCGGCCTCCCATCAGCATGGACCAAGTGATTCTCCCTGAGAGTAATACACTACGCCTCCTCGGACTTACCCTGTCCTCAGACCTCAAATGGAACCACTATATTGAATCCATAGCAAAATCTACTGCTAAGAAGATTGGGTCACTATGTCGATCCAGGATGTTTTTTCCACCTGAATCCATCCTGCATATATACAAGTCAACCATCCATCCATGCATGGAGTACTGCTGCCATTTATGGTCAGGCACCCCTGCCATTCTCCTCAGTGTTCTCAACAGGCTCCAAAGGAGAGTCTGTAATGTGATAGGTACTGATCTGGCGACTCGACTGCAGCCACTTCACCATCGTCGAAATGTGGCCTCCCTTTGTCTCTTCTACAAATACTTTCATGGCTTCTGCTCGGATGAGCTTAAGTCACTGATGCCTCCTCAACAGGTGTTTACTCGTGCTACCAGACTGGCAACTGGGTCCCACCCATTCACAGTCAGGTTAGCCAAATGCAGACGACAATTCTACTCCTGCAGCTTCTTCTCTCGCACTTCCCGCCTGTGGGACTCACTCCTGTATTCTTGCTTTCCTGACGGCTCCAACCTCCAGAAATTTAAATGCAAAGTCAATACTCATCTATTAACTACTGGCCTCTAGCTCTCTCCCCTCCCCTGTATAACCTTCCCTTTCTCTCCACCTATGTATCTGTCATCGCACCTGCTTTCTCAGCTTTCTATTGTTCTTTTCTAACTAGTTTGTACTCCTCATTCTTTTCTAATTAATCTTGTTACATTTCTGTAACCCCCTGCACATCAGTGGCGTTTCCGCCTTGCTCGGGGTGAAATGATAAAAAAAAAAAAAAAAAAATTATTTTAAAATTTGGCTAAGGAGTAATCTTTTCCCTCCTATCAAACCACTACTAACCCAAAGGTCAAGCCACATGCCTCCCACTATCATAGAAGAAATTACTGCTTGCTTAACCTCATAATAGCCAATATTACCCCACCCCTTCCTTTACTAGCCCATGCCTCCGGCATTAGAATTTTTCCTCATTCTTTTTTAAACAGGGCTGACAATTAAACTAACATTTTGAAAATGGCTATTTCCTTTCTAAATTTTATCTGAATTTATATATATATATATATATATATATATATATATATATATATATATATATATAGTGTATTGAGGTAGCAAATAATTTTCTAAAAATATACTGTTAAATATAAGAGACACTGAATGTCTATTATGTTTATTCATGAGCCGTTCTAAACGTCGTATTTTGGCTTTAATTTCACTTGAAAATAAAGACAAAAATTCTCCAACATTTGGATAATTTTTTATTAATTTGCTTCTAAGCTTTCGGCTCACATGAGCCATCTTCAGAGAGGTTATTTAGACGGTAATACAATAACATCCACCATCACCGATGATTTTATTTTGGGTTGACATAAAACTCCGCTAGGCAACAGCAATAGTTACTAAAAATAACAAACGCAGTTCTCAAATTTGCAATGCGGTTCTATGACGTCACATCGCGTGATAGCGCGAAATGTTGGAGAATTTTTGTCTTTATTTTCAACTGAAATTAAAGCCAAAATACGGCGTTTAGAACGGCTCATGAATAAACATAATAGACATTCATTGTCTCTTATATTTAACAGTATATGTTTAGAAAATATATATATATATGTATGTAGTAATATTAATCATAGTAATAATACCAATGTTAACAGAACTAATTCTATCAAGACTAGCAATAATTAAACTACAAATGTGATCGTCTTGAAACCCACCGGGAACGAACCCGGAAAGAAAAGAAGGGGAAGAAAAAAAGAAACAAACGAAACCTGAACAAAAAGTCAAGGATTCCTAAGAAAGAAAAAACCCCAAGACGAAAACCTTAACAATAAAGAGCTCAATACGAAAGCAGAGCACACAAAGCACTCAAAGCGAAAGTAGAGCAAACAAAATTATTTTCTTCGTTGTTATTCATTTATATATATATATATATATATATATATATATATAAATGAATAACAACGAAGAATATATATATATATATGTATGTATGTGTGTACTTATATTAGAATATATATATGTATGTATGTGTGTACTTCTATAGGTATGTATATAATAATTGTAATTAATTTTTTTTTTTTACCTAGTGTTGTCTTTATTTAGTTTAATTTCAAATGACCTAATTTTTTTTTAAATAATTTTATTTTAAATCCTATATCTTTTTATTCCCTTTTATTAATAATTATGCCTTTTTAAGTAAAGGCCTTTTTCTAATACTTCAACGTTTTGGGGAAATTAGGTTTTTGAATTTGTCCAGCGTCTGTAATATTTAAAAAATTTTTTTTCTTTAGTTTCTTTCTTTTTCCCTCCCTTCCTTCTTTTATCTCTCTTACCACCTTTTTTCCGTGTTGCTTAAACGTACGTCGATTTAACACGGCTGTCTGTTAATTTTTAGTTACATTCTCCCTTTTTTTTGCGAACCCAGACGATGTCATTTTTTTCTTTTCTTATTTATTTGATTTTATTCTATCTTTTTCTTTTTCTTTTTCGTTTTCTTTTTCTTTTTCTTTCCTTTTATTTTTATTTTTATTTTATTTTATTATTTATTTTTTAATTTCTTTGCAATCTATTTAAAAAGGAAAAGTAGACTAATTTTTCTCCAGTTTCTGAAAGGTTTTTTCTGTTGCTGAGGTGATGTGTCGTCCCCCGTGGGGATCTTCATATCGAAATGGCCATTCAACATCTTTGAATTAATCCTTTTTTAATATATATATATATATATATATATATATATATATATATATATATATATATAAATGAATAACAACGAAGAAAATATGTATATCAGCATGCAGTGTGGGCATAGAAGAATCCAAAGGAGTATCCTTTACATGTAGTGGTACGATAACTCTCTAAGAAAGCTCAAAAATTTGCTCTATATGCATATAACTACATATAGAGCAAATATAAGAAAAATTAAGACAGACGCTTTATTTCATGGTGAATCGGAAGTTTCGGCTATTTCAGGCGAGCCATCGTCAGCTTCCGTTTTTATTTAACGAAGGATTCTACATTTCGTGTAGAATCCTTCGTTAAATCAAGACGGAAACTGACGATGGCTATCCTGAAATAGGCGAAACTTCCGATTCACCATGAAATAAAGCGTCTGTCTTAATTTTTCTTATATATATATATATATATATATATATATATATATATATATAAAAGAATAAGAACGAAGAAAATACTTACAACGTTCAAAATATTAATTTAAAATAGTGCTCAATATGAAAATAGCTCAATGAATATTTGTTATTAATTAATGATTAACAATGTCTCATCAGGTAGTTCAGACATTTTTCTTTCAATGTCGAAACAAAATGTACAATTTTGTAGTAATTTGTAGTATGCACATGTTCTAAAGTAATAATTAATTAATATATATATATTGCAACCCACACTTAATAAAATCACATTTCAATCTGGTCGCAACACATTACATAGTATTGAGACATATGATTCTGTTAACATTTCGGTCTCTCACGCGTCATATAACCGCATTACAAATTTACCAATTGCGTCTGCTATTCGGTGACTGTTATCGTTGCATAGCAATGTTTTATGTCAACATTTATCATCTTCGATGGTGGATGTCAATGTCCATGTAACCTCTCTTAAGATCGCACGCGTGAGCCGAAAGCTTAGACCCAGCATAAAAATAAAAATATAGAAAAATCATAAACGAAAAAAAGAAAAAGAGAAAGAAAAAGAAAAGGAAAGGATGACGAAGAGTATAAGGAGAAAGGAAGTTAAAGTTAACGTCTCAAATCGACACCAGCGTCTATTGCAATTCATCTGCTTTCGTAGAAAAACATGACATGGAAATTTAACATTAAATTTAATTTCAACGATAATGGGATATATCTACGGTATAAAAATAAATGGTAGATCATACTTTTTAATACAAATTAAAATTTAACTACTAGTAATATTATATTATAAATATAGTCATAATAATTTAAAAAATAAATAAATAAATTAGTAAATAAATAAAATAAAATTAAATTAAAAATATATACGAAAATGATAAATAAAATATAAAAAACAATCTTAAAAATGATCTGAAATAAAATTAATAAAAATAATATTAATATTTACTTTTTCTTTTTCTTTATTTCGTTTAAGATTTTTCTATATTTTTATTTTTATTTCTTTTGTTTATGAATGGGCGAGGAAATATTTTTCATAGATTACCATTACAAATATCTATTCTCGATATGGGCAAGTAAGTGCCTGTATGTGATCTTTTTCTGGAGAATTTTGAATATTAACTGTTGCATCATTTGGGTCTGATGAGCAGCAATTTTTTTTTTTGGCTGCGCAATATGTATTACTCATGAAATTGTAGTATATCTAAATTTTTTTCTAAATTATATTACTCTGTTAAATTAAATAAATAAATTTAACATTGAGTTCTTTTGAGTTCGTGTCTATCGGAATTTACCTGATTTAAATACCAAATATTCTACGATATATATATATATATATATATATATATATATATATATATATATATATATATATAAACACAAACTTATCACTATACTCGTTTCGAAAAACCCTCTGCGTATATACGTGGAAAGAAAATATGGTTGTAAAAAAGAAGAAAGAGCTAAGCACATGAACATCAGCCAAAGAGATTTAACTGAGCCAGCACGTAGCCCAAAGAAAAAACCCGAGACGAGTAATCAATAACAAAAAAGCGCTCAGTAATTAAGCAGAGCAGAATAAGTAAATTAAACCTAGTAAGCCAACAAACCTACCAAGGTTTCACCTAAACGGATCTTCAGCCAACGTTCGCTGAAGATCCGTTTAGGTGAAACCTTGGTAGGTTTGTTGGCTCCCTAGGTTTAATTCACATATATATATATATATATATATATATATATATATATATATATATATATATATATATGACCGTATGGTGAAAGAAAGTAAAATAAACTAGTTGTTTTAATTAATTTGCTCAAAGATGCAGCAGTGCTAAAATATTAGGTTGTCCCAAAAGTTCGTAAACAATTGCGAAATGGGTGTATCTGATCCAGCACAATCGAGACAAGCGATGGATTCAGAAAGGGCAAGAGACACCGTCGGTTCCCAAACAAGATCACATACTTGCTTCCCCGACAGCTACAATCTCCAGGAGTTTAAATGTAAGGTCAATAGACACCTCCTAACACACTAACTCGCACCATTCTCTCAAACACTCTTCCTATTTACCTCCTTACCCGTCTATCACCCTCCTTCCGACATTTCCTATATCTAATCACTCTCTCAGCACCTTTCCCTAAGTAACCCTCTGCGCAATAGTGGCAGTGGAATGCCTTGCTCGGGATGAAATGATTAAAAAAATATCGAGTGACTATTGACTCTAGATTAAAAATCATTTTATTTATATTATTCACATGCGAGCAACTTCCCTCATGTTTGCTATTATCACGGTTCAGCCGTTTTAATCTCCGATCCTCATTCGAAAAAGATTTTATATTCAATCTATGGTTTAGATAGATGTTGTCCTGACTATTTCTTGGAATATCACGTTTTTATTTTTTAAACCCTAAATTTAAACAAAATTATGCTGATTTTTACTAATCTAAACTTATTTATGAATAGAACATTGTGTGTGTGTGTGTGTGTGTGTGTGTGTGTGTGTGTGTGTGTGTTACCTATAGACTCCGAAACGGCTGAACCGATGTTGTTGAAATTTTACACAGTTCTACTATAAACGTCTGCAAGTGTTCTTAGCTAGGTACCCCCCGATAAATATCGATAATCGAAAAAATCGGATTATAGAAGGAGTGGTCCGATTTTAATCAAATTTTATACACTCATAGACAAAGACATAAGAAACGATATTCAGAAGTTTCAAGGTTGCAGTTCTTACAATAGTGCAGAAAATCGATAATATATATATATATATATATATATATATATATATATATAAGGCAAGATGTTTGTGTGTGTGTCTGTTTATCTGTCTGTATGTCTTTTATACAAATCCACAATTTTTATCCGATTCTCACCAAACTTCACACAAATATTCTTTAGGCTGAGTCTGATCTTCAGGACCATGGATTAATTTTAAAGCTTTCATTAAACCCGAGCAACGCCGGTCTATACTGCTAGTTTCTGAATAAAACGATCCAAATTAAAGATGTTGTTGTTTTTGATATTTCAAATGAAAAAGTTCATATTTCAAAATAAACATAGAGGATTTTTGTATTTCTAAAAAAAAGATATTTTAAAAAATAATGAAGATCTCTATATTTCTAAATAAATAATACAAAAAATATTGCTGATTTGCATAATTCTAAAGAAGATGAAATTAGATAGATAAAATAAAGGAGATAAAATAAAGGAGATGAAATAAGATAGATGAAATAAAGGAGATAAAATAAAGGAGATGAAATAAGATAGATAAAATAAAGGAGATAAAATAAAGGAGATGAAATGAGATAGATAAAATAAAGGAGATGAAATAAGATAGATAAAATAAAGGAGATGAAATAAGATAGATAAAATAAAGGAGATGAAATAAGATAGATAAAATAAAGGAGATGAAATAAGATAGATAAAATAAAGGAGATACAATAAAGGAGATGAAATAAGATAGATGAAATAAAGGAGATAAAATAAAGGAGATGAAATAAGATAGATGAAATAAAAAAAATAAAATAAAGGAGATGAAATAAGATAGATAAAATAAAGGTTATAAAATAAAGGAGATGAAATAAGATAGATAAAATAAAAGAGATAAAATAAAGGAGATGAAATATGATAGATAAAATAGAGGCGATAAAATAAATGAGATGAAATAAGATAGATAAAATAAAGGAGATGAAATAAAGGAGATGAAATAAAATAGATAAAATAAATGAGATGAAATAAGATAGATAAAATAAAGGAGATGAAATAAGATAGATAAAATAAAGGCGATAAAATAAAGGAGATGAAATAAGATAGATGAAATAAAGGAGATAAAATAAAGGAGATGAAATAAGATAGATAACATAAAGGTGATAAAATAAAGGAGATGAAATAAGATAGATAAAATAAAGGACATAAAATAAAGGAGATGAAATAAGATAGATAAAATAAAGGAGATAAAATAAAGGAGATGAAATAAGATAGATAAAATAAAGGATATAAAATATAGGAGATGAAATAAGATAGATAAAATAAAGGCAATAAAATAAAGTAGATGAAATAAGATAGATGAAATAAAGGAGATAAAATAAAGGAGATGAAATAAGATAGATAAAATAAAGGTGATAAAATAAAAAAGATGAAATAAGATAGATGAAATAAAGGAGATAAAATAAAGGAGATGAAATAAGATAGATAAAATAAAGGAGATAAAATAAAGGAGATGAAATAAGATAGATAAAATAAAGGCGATAAAATAAAGGAGATGAAATAAGATAGATGAAATAAAGGAGATAAAATAAAGGAGATGAAATAAGATAGATAAAATAAAAGAGATAAAATAAAGGAGATGAAATAAGATAGATAAAATAAAAGCAATAAAATAAAGTAGATGAGATAAGATAGATGAAATAAAGGAGATACAATAAAGGAGATGAAATAAGATAGATAAAATAAAGGAGATAAATTAAGGAGATGAAGTAAGATAGGTAAAATAAAGGCGATAAAATAAAGGAGATGAAATCAGATAGATAAAATAAAGGAGATAAAATAAAGGAGATGAAATAAGATAGATAAAATAAAGGAGATAAAATAAAGGAGATGAAATAAGATAGATAAAATAAGATAGATAAAATAAAGGAGATAAAATAAGATAGATAAAATAAAGGAGATAAAATAAAGGAGATGAAATAAGATAGATAAAATAAAGGAGATAAAATAAAGGAGATGAAATAAGATAGATAAAATAAAGGAGATAAAATAAAGATGAAATAAGATAGATGAAATAAAGGAGATGAAATAAGATAGATAAAATAAAGGAGATGAAATAAGATAGATAAAGTAAAGGAGATAAAATAAAGGAGATGAAATAAGATAGATAAAGTAAAGGAGATAAAATAAAGGAGATGAAATAAGATAGATAAAGTAAAGGAGATAAAATAAAGGAGATGAAATAAGATAGATAAAATAATGGAGATAAAATAAAGGAGATGAAATAAGATAGATAAAATAAAGGACATAAAATAAAGGAGATGAAATAAGATAGATAAAATAAAGGCAATAAAATAAAGTAGATGAAATAAGATAGATGAAATAAAGGAGATAAAATAAAGGAGATGAAATAAGATAGATAAAATAAAGGAGATAAAATAAAGGAGATGAAATAAGATAGATAAAATAAAGGCGATAAAATAAAGGAGATGAAATAAGATAGATAAAATAAAGGAGATAAAATAAGATAGATAAAATAAAGGAGATAAAATAAAGGAGATGAAATAAGATAGATAAAATAAAGGAGATAAAATAAAGGAGATAAAATAAGATAGATAAAATAAAGGAGATAAAATAAGATAGATAAAATAAAGGAGATAAAATAAAGGAGATGAAATAAGATAGATAAAATAAAGGAGATAAAATAAAGGAGATGAAATAAGATAGATAAAATAAAGGAGATGAAATAAGATAGATAAAATAAAGGAGATAAAATAAAGGAGATGAAATAAGATAGATAAAATAAAGGAGATAAAATAAAGGAGTTGAAATAAGATAGATAAAATAAAGGAGATAAAATAAAGATGAAATAAGATAGATAAAATAAAGGAGATGAAATAAGATAGATAAAATAAAGGAGATGAAATAAGATAGATAAAATAAAGGAGATAAAATAAAGATGAAATAAGATAGATAAAATAAAGGAGATGAAATAAGATAGATAAAATAAAGGTGATGAAATAAGATAGATAAAGTAAAGAAGATAAAATAAAGGTGATGAAATAAGATAGATAAAATAAAGGGGATAAAATAAAGGAGATGAAATTAGATAGATAAAGTAAAGGAGATAAAATAAAGGAGATGAAATAAGATAGATAAAATAAAGGCAATAAAATAAAGGAGATGAAATAAGATAGATAAAATAAAGGAGATAAAATAAAGGAGAAGAAATAAGATAGATGAAATAAATGAGATAAAATAAAGAAGATGAAATAAGATAGATAAAATAAAGGAGATAAAATAAAGGAGATGAAATAAGATAGATAAAATAAAGGAGATAAAATAAAGGAGTTGAAATAAGATAGATAAAATAAAGGAGATAAAATAAAGATGAAATAAGATAGATAAAATAAAGGAGATGAAATAAGATAGATAAAATAAAGGAGATGAAATAAGATAGATAAAATAAAGGAGATAAAATAAAGATGAAATAAGATAGATAAAATAAAGGAGATGAAATAAGATAGATAAAATAAAGGTGATGAAATAAGATAGATAAAGTAAAGAAGATAAAATAAAGGTGATGAAATAAGATAGATAAAATAAAGGGGATAAAATAAAGGAGATGAAATTAGATAGATAAAGTAAAGGAGATAAAATAAAGGAGATGAAATAAGATAGATAAAATAAAGGCAATAAAATAAAGGAGATGAAATAAGATAGATAAAATAAAGGAGATAAAATAAAGGAGAAGAAATAAGATAGATGAAATAAATGAGATAAAATAAAGAAGATGAAATAAGATAGATAAAATAAAGGAGATGAAATAAAGGAGATGAAATAAAATAGATAAAATAAAATAGAAATACTCTTCAGTTATTGCTTACTCCGTTTTCACCGCTTCCAAGTGAGGGTAACCCGAGCGTGGGATTGAACTGACAATTACACTGTCACTAAATTCATGAAGCAACTCTTTAATCCACTTAAGAATTGTCCTGTGGGAGAAACTGACACGGAAATTCCTCTAGAAATTTACATGGTTATCTTCCGCTTTTTTTATCTTTGTGTTTTGGCATGATTCTTACCGATTTTTAGATGTGCATTGGCGTTGGTCCTAACAAGTACGGATCTTTGGTTCAGCTACCAATAGTGGCCGCACAACTCTGCAGACATCGAATCAAATCATGACTCAGAGCCAGGATTTCCAACTATCTCAGCCCTACACTTGCCAATCACCAACTTGGGTCTGCAGCTATCGGAATTAATGAAGTCGACCCTAGGAAACTGTAGAAAGTTCTGTATATCTCTGACCAAAGTTTCAGTTAACGAGACGCCAATAGTGACTCTTCTTCTTCCATATACTGTGTCCCTTCAGGGCGTAGGCGATCATAGTCTTCCACATTTCCTTATCCCTTGTGGCTCTTACCACGCTTTCTCCTGTTACCACTCCCAAACCCGCTCTGTCATCCATTTTTTCAAGCCCGTCAAGTCCGTTACGCTCTGCTTTCACCTGTTTCTCTTAATATATATATATATATATATGACCTGTGAGCATCAGATTCTCCAAGCCCACTTTCCTCATTACATTTCCCAGGAAATTCAGCTATCTTTTCTTGATGTTAAGTATTAGTTTCCTTTTTGTTTCCATCTTCTCCCAAACCTCATCATTGCGAACATGCTCAGTACATAGTATCCTCAGCATCCTTCTGTATAACCACATTTTGGTTGCTTCAAATTTCTTCATTTTTGATGAGATTTTTCAGCATTCAATGCCATATTGAAGAACAGACATCTCATAGCAATCCAGTACCCTCCTCTTTGCTTCTAGCGAAATTTTCCTGTCTCTTAATACTCTACTCAGCTCCTGGAATTAATTCTTGTGCTTTTGGATCTCAAGAATATAAATGTATAGAAATTGATGGGACCACAAAATGAGGGGTCAGTTTATATATTGATTGTAATATGGAATTGATCCCCCACTTTATATCCAGTACGCTTCTGTAGAACCACATTTCGGTTGCTTCAAGTCTTTTCTTCATCTTTGTTGATATGCCATATAGAAGAACAGACATCACATAGCAATCCAGTACTCTCTTCTTTGTTTCTAGCGAAATCTTCTTGTCTTTCAATACTCTACTCATCTTCTGGAATGCATCCTTCCCCAGCCGATTCACCTTCGGATCTCAGTGTCACACACTCCGTCTTGATTGAATTTTTTTGTAACTGCTTGATTTTGGTTCCCCTGTCTGTAGTTAGCATTTTGGGTTCTTTTTACTGATGACCATGCATTCGGTTTTCTTATAGGTTGTTTATAGTCCTTTCTTTCCACTTTCTTCGGCTATCTTCTGATTTTTCAGCCATGGATGAAAACGTTATAATTTCTTGTAATTTTAAAAATAACGCGTTCAAAAATTCCCCCCGTGAGCATTCAAAATAAACTACCGTTACGTGAGCGTTCTTCAAAAAACGGTAAACGGTAAAATCAGTTATTGCAAATCGCCTGAAGACACCACATGGTAGAAAACTAGGTCGCATGATAACTCGTTTACAAGTGTAAAATATTCAAAGGCTCTACAATATAATTGTATTGAACACTTTTTATGGCAAATGTACACTGGTCTAATTTTATTATGATTAAAAACCAAGTAATTAAAAAATCAATATATATATATATATATATATATATATATATATATATAACAAAAAAAAGAAACGAACTAAGCACTTGAACATTAGTCAAAGTACTAGTCGAAAGAAAAAAAAACCCGAGACAAGTAACCTAAAACAAAAAGCGTTCAATACGCAAGTAGAGCAAACAAAGTAAATAACTAACCTAGAGAGCCAACGAACCTACCAAGGTTTCACCAAATTGGATCTTCAGGGAAAGTTGGCTCCAACTTTCCCTGAAAATCCAATTTGGTGGAAACCTTGGTAGGTTCGTTAGTTCTCTAGGTTAGCTGCTACTATATATATATATATATATATATATATAGGAAAGAATATTAATAAAAAGTTTTGAATTTAAAAACGTACTTTTTTAAACAGTATTTGTTTATTTTTATAGTGTTTTATATTTCAGACCGCCCTCGGTCCTTCATCAGAAACAAGTGATTTTTAAATTAGAATTGGAAACGTATTTTTACGATGGCGTCCTAATACTTTTTTGTTTACATCACGTGGTGTCGATAAACCAATCAGCATGCGGCACGTCCGTTTGTTTATTTTCGGTAAACCAATCAACACGCGGCACGTCCGTGGAGAGAGTCTGTTTGTTTTAGACAAAAAATCTCTTGGAATATCTATTTTTTTTGTTTATATCGCGTGGTGTCGATAAACCAATCAGCATGCGGCACGTCCGTTTGTTTATTTTCGGTCAACCAATCAACACGCGACACCTCCGTGGAGAAAGTCTGTTTGTTTTAGATAAAAAATTCCTTGGAATATCTGAAAGAACATTCTTTTTACCTATTGAAATATTTGTAGAGATTCAACACACCTAAGTCCCTGTTTAACCCTAGCTTGTGTGTGTTTAATTTTAAAATCCAGTATTTTTCTTTCTTTCTGCGTGTGTATGTAGAACTAAAATTGGAGTCTATTAGTAAACATTTGCAATTTTCTAAAGTGTGATCGGGTTGATTAAAATGTGCTGCAATTGGGGAGTATACATTTTTTTGTCGTATATTTAGTTTGTGATTATTGAAGCGAAATCTAAAGACTTTCTCCACGGAGGTGTCGCGTGTTGATTGGTTGACCGAAAATAAACAAACGGACGTGCCGCATGCTGATTGGTTTATCGACACCACGCGATATAAACAAAAAAAATAGATATTCCAAGAGATTTTTTGTCTAAAACAAACAGACTCTCTCCACGGACGTGCCGCGTGTTGATTGGTTTACCGAAAATAAACAAACGGACGTGCCGCATGCTGATTGGTTTATCGACACCACGTGATGTAAACAAAAAAGTATTAGGACGCCATCGTAAAAATACGTTTCCAATTCTAATTTAAAAATCACTTGTTTCTGATGAAGGACCGAGGGCGGTCTGAAATATAAAACACTATAAAAATAAACAAATACTGTTTAAAAAAGTACGTTTTTAAATTCAAAACTTTTTATTAATATTCTTTCCTATACATATTAAGACAGTATACGTGGATGATCATCACTATATATATATATATATATATATACTATAGTCATCCGCAGACAGATCTGTTTCGCTGTATCACAGCTCATCAGTACAGTTAGACTCCTATTGCTTTTTAACCCAGGATTGAAACCCGACCGAACTGGCGTCAGTCAGCGATTCTACCTCTGGGCTACGTGCGTTCGGTAGAAGAAGGCAGACCTTGTAGCGCGTATATCATTATACACGCCCAATAGCCAGAGTGCTCTGATTCATTATTGAATGAGCGATATATTAGCGTAAAGAAGTTGTCACTTTAATTGAACAGTTACATGCCGACCTCGAAGTTTCGGTAAGACACTATTGTGCCCACCCTTATTGTGCCTTTCCTGCAAGAAAACCAGCCCCGATGAATGAAAGTATCATAACGATGCTGTCACAAAACTTTGAAGTTAGTATGATAGGGATATATACGTGTTTACATGGTATATATGCTAAAGTCCGCCTTTCTATACAGAGAGTCCATAACTCAGAGGTAAAATCGCCGACTGATGTTAATTCAGTCGGGTTTTAATCTTGGCTAGAAGCAATCGGACATCTGACCGTGCTGATGAACTGTGACATAGCGAAACATCCGTCTGCGGATTACTATATATGGAGAGAAAAAGACAGACTTATTTAAATTGAGTATGTATATGTTTATACATGTGAATCTACATATTCAGTTGAAAATATAAAAAAAAATTAATTGCCAATTTGCTATAGAATAGACGAAATTGCTTGGATATCTATAACATTTGGGCAAGAAAACACTCGTACTAGTGCAACAAAAACTGAATAAAAACTTTGTCGTAGTCCGGATGTCCTTTCCGTCGTCTTTAATCAAAGTGAGATATATATGTGTGTGTGTGTGTGTGTGTATGTATATATATATATATATATATATATTATGGACTCTCCCGTCGATTTCGACGTATGAGTGTCTAACCTCAGTTTGACTACCACACAAAGAATTGTTTAGAGTGGTGAAGGCTTGTGTAGCCCCATCCACAATTTTTGGAACTGCTGATAACAAACAATATATATATATATATATATATATTAACTATAGCAACAATAATACCAATAGTAACCGAATTAACTCTGCCGAAACTAGTATTAATTAAGCTATAATTTAAATCGTCTTGAACAACCCACCGAGAACGAACTCGGAGGGAAAAGGGGAAGTAAAAAAAGAAACGAACGAAGTACATGAACAAAAAGTCAAGCACTCGTAAGAAAGAAAAAAGACCCCAAGACGAAAACCCTAACACTAAAGCGCTCAACACGAAAGTAGAGCAAAGACAAAGACAGAAAATCTGAGCGAGAGCCAACAGCCTACTACGGTTTCGTCTAATGGCTCGTTAGGAAAATTGACTAATTTTCCTGACGAGCCGTTAGGCGAAACCGTGGTAGATTGTTGGCTCTCGCTCAGATTTTCTGTCTGTCTGTCTCTCTCTCTCTCTCTCTCTCTCTCTCCCTATATATATATATATATATATATATATAAACTCATTTATAAATGGAACTTTGTTTGTGTGTGTGTCTGTGTGTCCGTTATAGACTCCGAAACGGCTGAACCGATTTTCTTGAAAATTTACACAGCTGTACTATAAGCGTCTGCGAGTGTTCTTAGCTAGGTTTTGTGTTGAGGTACCCCCGATAAATATCGAAAATCGATAATCGAAAAGATTGGGTTATAGAAGGGGTGGTCCGATTTTAATCAAATTTGATACACTCATAGACAAAGACATAAGAAACGATATTCAGAGGTTTCAAGGTTGCAGTTCTTACAATAGTGCAGAAAATCGATAATATATACATATATATATATATATATATATATGGCAACATGCTTGTGCATGTGTCTGTTTATCTGCCTGTATGTCTGTATTTTTTTCAGGCCCTTTTATTTTAGTTTTTGCTTCGGGTTTGGCTGTAAGTAGGTATAATTGTAGTTCTAGTCTCAACCTTGATACCATTTACTCAGAGAACTTATTTAGCCTTCAAAATTCAGTTTACGACGAAAAAAACTTATTTGATATCGATACCAGGAAATCAAAATTTGACTTACATCCATTCATTTTTCTTTCAGTCTACGGTTTCGCTTTAACTGGAAACAACTAATTGCTTTTTAGTCTTTCGTGCCAACGTCCAAAGAGTCTGAGCTCCAGGACCATGGATTAGTTTTAAAACTTTCATTACACCCGAGCAACGCCGGGTTATACTGCTAGTATATATATATATATATATATATATATATATATATATATATATATACGTTAGTTCTGCATGCGTGTCTATCAGTCGTAAACACAGTTATCTGTTATAAACAAGAAAGGATAGGAAAGGATTAATCAAAGCCTATTGAATAGTGCACTTCTCGAAATACTAGCCTAGTGCATTTAATTTGAGTGTGTCACACTTGGCATTCTATTCGTATGGAGGCTTGAAAGCAAATGCCAAGAAAGAAAATTACTGTCAGAGAACGGAAAGCAGAAAAAGAAAAAGAACAAGAAAATAAATACAATGTTTTCATGAACACTGTTCGCCCGGCACGCCTACTTGTATATCGAGTTAACTCGCTTGCTCGATCTGTTATTCTTCCCTAATTATTTTACCTCACTTATCTAACTTAAACTGTCTTTTTTTTCTCCCATCTAATTCTGGTCCTGGGTATGAACGCAAACTGCACTCGGCAACAAGTCATCTGATTGGGAGATTGTAAAAAGCATGGAACTACCTCTTAATTGCTGTTATTCCCAAGTTCACCCTGACCCAGGATGGTAGCTCTTGTTAGGGTCCCAGCTATGGCCAATGCCTTCTCAACAGGTGTTTACCCGTGCAACCAGACTGGCAACTGGGTCCCACCCATTCACAGTCAGGTTAGCCAAATGCAGACGACAATTCTACTCCTGCAGCTTCTTCTCTCGCACTTCCCGCCTGTGGAACTCGCTCCCGTATTCTTGCTTTCCTGACGGCTACAACCTCCAGAAATTTAAATGCAAAGTCAATACTCATCTACTAACCACTGGACTCTAGCTCTCTCCCCACCCCCGTATAACCTTCCCTTTCTCTCCACCTATGTATCTGTCATCGCACCTGCTTTCTCAGCTTTCTATTGTTCCTCTCTAACTAGTTTGTACTCCTCACTCTTTTCTAATTAATCTTTTTACATTTATGTAGCCCCCTGAACATCAGTGGCGTTTCCACCTTGCAAAATCCCATGAAAGTATACAAATACACTTTTATAGAAATATATACATTTTTGAATAAAAAAAAATTACCAGCAATAATATTTTGAATAGCCTTTTATAGAATAATATACATTTTTGAAATAAAAAAATTATTCTCAACAAAACACTTTTGAATACAAAACTAGAAGAGATTTTTTTTATAAGCGTTTCACTCCGAGCAAGGCATGTCACTGCCACTACTGCGCAGGGGGCTACATAGAGTGGAGAAAGGATGATTAAATATAGGAAATGTCAGAGGGTGGGTGATAGGCGGATAAGGATACCGAGAATGGTTACATATAGGAAATATCAGAGGGTGGGTGATAGGCGGGTAAGGATACCGAGAATGAGGGTTGGGTAGATGAGCGTGTTCTGAGAATAATTGTGAGTTAGTGTGATAGGAGGTGTCTATTGACCCTACATTTAAACACCTGGAGATTGTAGCTGTCGGGAAAGCAGACTTGTGGAAGGAAGTTCCACAGGCGGGAAGCGCGAGAAAAGAAGCTGTTGGAGTAGAATTTACGGTTACATCTTATTTGTTTAACTGTAAAAGGGTGGGACCTAGATGCTAATCTAGTATCTCGTGTAAATTCGTGCTTAGGCGGCACCAGTGATCTAAGCTCATCGGAGCAGAAGCCATGAAAGTACTAGTAGAAGAGGCACAGGGAAACCACATCACGCCGGTGAGAGAGTGGTTGCAGCCGGTCTGCCAAGTCATTATCAACCACGTTACAGATCCTCCTTTGTATTTTGTCAAGAAGCCCAAGGAGAGCAGCAGGGGCACCCGACCAGATATGGCAGCAATATTCAATACACGGGCGGATGGTAGATTTGTATATGTGCAGAATAGATTCAGGTGGAAAAAACTTCCGGGCCCTGCACAGAGAACCGACTTTCATAGCAGCAGATTTGGCAATGGTTTCGATATAGTCATTCCATTTGAGGTCCGCCGAAAGTGTAAGGCCAAGGAGGCGTAGTATTTTACTCTCTAGGAGGCTAGCCTATCCCATGCTAATGGGAGGTAGATGCGATTGTCTATGAAAGCTAATGGGAGGTAGATGCGATTTCAGTTTTTAAAAATAAAAAAGAATGAAAACAAAAAAAATTATTAAAATCTGAATAAATTAAACTTCTCACTATAACCGAATATTAAAAATAATACTTTAAAGCCCCAACTTTTTGGCATTAAATAACCCATAGCGGTGTTGATATGCCGTTAAACAAAACTCAAAACAACAACCCATTTCCTTCTGTAGAGCCTCTTCACCTAACCCAGGGTGGTAGCTCTTGTTAGGGTCCCAGCTATGGCCAAATAGTTAACCCCCAAACTGGGGTCAAAACACTATGAAATTATAAAAATAAACTTTTATAGAAATATATACATTTTTAAAGGAAAATATTACCAAAGCACATTTTTTAAGGAAAAAAAATATTGCCATAATACATTTTTGAAGGAAAAAATTATTACAAGCAATACATTTTTGAATACAAAACTAGAAGACATCTTCAGTTTCTAAAATTTAAAAAAAATAATCAAAATCTAACTAAATCAACCTTCTCACTATAACCGAACATGAAATAAATACCTTAAAACCCTACCTTTTGGCATTAAATAACCCACAGAGGTGTTGATATGCCGTTAAACACAACTCAGACTCAGCCTCATCTAATTCTCTCTCGCAACTTACGTACATCTATCGGCATATATTTCCTCCTTGTTGAAGGGGTTCTAATAAAATTTTGAAGCTACAATTCTGCTACATTTACATAGTCAGTCAGTCGGTTAAGTGCTATACGTGATACACGCTTTGGGCGATCATGTCTCGAAAGAAACATGACTGACTGGGCAGAAGATTATCCCGCATTAGGTTGCCATTGCTTTCTGCGGTAGACTGGTTGCGAGCCAAGGCTATAGAACCCAATCTGTCCTGTTATTTACATCGTATCTTATCATATTTCTGTGTCTCGCTTCATTTGTTAGCACGAACTTTGCGCCCTGTCAGTACCTATCAATAATGGACGTTTTTGATCTCGTAGAAAAAAATCAACGAAAAAGACATGTCAGAGATGCTGATTAGTTTCAGTGAGAAAGAAAGAAAGAAAGAAAGAAAGAAAGAAGTATTTAGCGCTTTCGCTTAAGAGCTCGTAAATAATCGACTGTTCTGATGAGGAGAGACGGAAAGGGCATATCAGAGACGCTACTTGGATTCAGTGAAAGAAAGAAAGAAAGAAAGAAAAAGAAAGAAAGAAAGAAGTATTTAGCGCGTTTGCTTAAGAGCTCGTAAATAATTGACTATTCTGATGAGGAGAGACGGAAAGGGCATATCAGAGACGCTACTTGGATTCAGTGAAAGAAAGAAAGAAAGAAAGAAAGAAGTATTTAGTGCTTTCGCTTAAGAGCTCGTAAATTATCGACTGTTCTGATGAGGAGAGACGGAAAGGGCATATCAGAGACGCTACTTGGATTCAGTGAAAGAAAGAAAGAAAGAAAGAAAGAAAGAAAAAGAAAGAAAGAAAGAAAGAAAGAAGTATTTAGCGCTTTCGCTTAAGAGCTCGTAAATTATCGACTGTTCTGATGAGGAGAGACGGAAAGGGCATATCAGAGACGCTACTTGGATTCAGTGAAAGAAAGAAAGAAAGAAGGGGATATAAATGCGTTTAATTTCTCTTTCAATGACATAGAAAAAGTTGTCAATTTCAAATATTTTTATTTGTACCCACTTACATTTGAAATAAACAGAATATTTATAATTGTTTTAGTAATATTTTGTTAAAAAATCAAATATTTAACGATATGATAGGGGAATTTCTCCACTTATTTTATTGTCGCAGAACTTGTCATGAGCTCACTCGCCCATGAATGATTCCAGTCCTTCTCTCATCCTTCCCCCCCCCATCACCTCGTGTATTTTGTTCTTTTCCTTTCTCCTTCCACCCTTACAACTGTCTTCAAACTAGTATTCCCATCATTCTCTTGCCTTTTCTCAGACAACTGGTTCGTCTTTTTCCTCGCTCTCCTCCTGCTCAAATTTTCACTCTTCTCTTATGTAGACCCCCCACCAGCACACCAGTGGCGGTACCACCTTGCTCTGGGTGAAAGGATTAAAAAAACTTCTGACGACACAACCGTTTACTTTCGCCACGATCAAAAATCTGCTAAGGTTGACAAAGCGAACCTCGTTGCCAAACTTTTGAAGGAGCTCTAATCCGTGATGGACTGTAAATGTAAGGTCAATGTTTCGTAAATTTTAATGCTTCCAACACGAAGCTGCTATCTATTAACCATAATAGAAAATCGCTCCTACCCCCACCTTTAGTATGAAACAGGCTAGCCTCCCTGAGAGTAAAACACTACGCCTCCTTGGCCTCACACTCTCAGCGGACCTCAAGTGTCATGACTATATCGAATCCATCGCTAAATCCGCTGCTAAAAAGATCGGTTCACTGTGCAGGACCAGTAAGTTTTTCCCGCCTGAGTCCATCCTGCACATATATAAATCTACCATCCTCCCGTGTATTGAATACTGCTGCCACATCTGGTCGGGTGCCCCTGCTATTCACCTCGGGGTTCTTGACAAAATCTAACTGAGAATCTGTAATATGATCGATACCGACTTGGCAGCTCGGCTGCAGTCGCTCTCTCACTGACGTGACGTGGTTTCCCTGTGCCTCTTCTATAAATACTTTCACGGCTTCTGCTCCAATGAACTTAGATTACTGGTGCCCCTATGTATGAATTTACACGAGCTACTAGATTAGCAACATATTTATGATAAAATGTAACAGCAATTTCTACTCTAACAGCTTCTTTTCACGCACTTCCCACCTGTGGAATTCCTTTCCATATACTTGCTTCCCCGACAGCTCCAATCTCCAGGAATTTAAATGTAAGGTCAATAGACATCTTCTGCCTCACTAACTCGCATCCATTCTCTCAAGCTCTTTTCTTCTTCTACTCCACCCCCATTTTCGGTATTCGCATCCGTCTATTACTCTCCTCCTGACATTTCCAATAACCAACTCCTTTTTCTCATCACTTTCCCCTATGTACCCCCCTACGCAACAGTGGCCTTGCTTGGGGTGAAATGATTTAAAAAAAACTATAGAAAACTGTGAAATTTTCACGGTAATTGCTAGTAAATATCCTTTTACACAAAAAACAGCTTTCAATGATCACCCAGATCACAAAAACTCTTTCCATAAAACCAAGTCCCGTACCTTTGAGATCAAAGATATTCGAACACTGTGACTATTTTAGACAACGGTGACAATTTTTAATCGTAAACGATCATGGCTCTCCACAACTTCCTAACCTTTGTAACTCTTGTCTTTTCACTATCCTTCCCAGTTCTTCTTACATTTACACCAGTTTCTTTTTGTGGGTTACTCGCTGCTTCCCCTCTGTCCCTCTTCACTATGTCGTGTGAGTGTCGAATTCGCCAATCCGTCTGTCCTCATTATGCGTCTCAAAAACTTCTATTGTTTCTTTTTGATTATAAGTCGAAAGCATCTTTATATTTTCCTTAACCCTTTCTAGTTGATGACATGTTCAGTCTAGCATCCTTCCTTCAAGTCTCTTTTTCATCTGTGAGAAAGTGATCAAAATTTCACTGACCTGTAGGAGAACCGATATTCTATAATTTAAAATGATTTTTTTATGTTTCTAATGAAATTTTCCTGTTTCATAGGACTTTAATTAGCTTTTAGAATTGATTTGTTTTTGAGGATTTATCAACCTTCTTGCTGGTAATAAAAGCCGAACCATATTTGGGATTGTAAAAACAATTCAATTTTTTTATTTTTATATTTTTTTTTTTGAGGATGTTGTATTGTCGAGGTGAATGATACACAGAAGAATTAGTGCATAATATATTTATTCAGCATAGTATCTGGTGCTAACCGATATATACAAATAATACAGAAAAATAAGTTGCAAACAAGTAACGAGACAAAATTTACGAGCAAAAAAGGAGGGTCTAATTGGTAAACAGCCGACGAAGTAAATTAGTCCGAATATAAATTTTCTTGTCCAAACTTATTAAAATCAACCTATTAAATACATACTCGTAGACTCTTTTAAGCTATGAGCAAGTCCATCGGTTAGAGTGCTGAAGGGGTGCTAGCTACTCTGCAACAGTGAATATATATATTTTGAGAAAAATAAATTTCCAGATACAAGTCCTACTGTATAATCCATAGCTAGAGAAGGAGATGGATTCATACCAATCCCAAAAGTCTTTGAGTTTAAATGAATGAAAAGAACCCTACTGGAATTCAACATCAGCTCTCTGGTTTCTTTTCCACGCTGCAATCAATTGCGCCACACGCATCAGTTTAGAAAGACATCTTTCACTACACCAATATGCCTTTAGTTAACGATGAAGTGTTAATAAAATAGGACAGAAACACAATGGCTCTTGTGTTGCAGAAAACTATATTTGTGTTATAATAAAAATGTTACCACATATAATGCTCTAATAAATATCGAACACTCTTAATTAAGTAAATCACGACAAACTGTGGACAGTCAACCCATTAGTTTGTACTACTTCGAATATATATATATATATATATATATATATTTGGTGTATCGAGGCAGCAAATAATCTTTTTAAAACATATACTGTTAAATATAAGAGACAATGAATGTCTATTATGTTTAATCATGAGCCGTTCTAAACATCGTATTTTGGCTTTAATTTCAGGTGAAAATAAAGACAAAAATTCTCCAACATTTGGATATTTTATTAAGTTGGTTCTAAGCTTTCGGCTCACATGAGCCATCTGCAGAGAGGTTATAAGGACGTTAACACAAAAACATTTGGATAATTTTTTATTAATTTGGTTCTAACAGAGTACAATTAAACAACATTTCTCAGAAAAACATAACCATGTAGGTAATATCAGACAGATACACACACACACACACACACACACACACATATATATATATATATATATATACTGTTAAATATAAGAGACAATGAATATCTATTATGTTTAATCCTGAGCCGTTCTAAACGTCATATTTTGGCTTTAATTTCAGGTGAAAGTAAAGAAAATAATTTCAGTTGTGTTATTTTCATTTGAAATTCAAGAAAATGATTTCAGTTGAAAATAGAACCACATTAAAAATTTGCGAACTGCGTTTGCTATTTTTGGTAACTTTTGCCGTTGCTTAGCGGAGTTTTATGTCAACACAAGATAAAATCGTCGCTGATGGGGGATGTTTTTGTGTTAACGTCCTTATAACCTCTCTGCAGATGGCTCATGTGAGCCGAAAGCTTAGAACCAACTTAATAAAATATTATCCAAATGTTGGAGAATTTTTGTCTTTATTTTCAACTGAAATTAAAACCAAATACGATGTTTAGAACGGCTCATGATTAAACATAATAGATATTCATTGTCTCTTATATTTAACATTATATGTTTAGAAAATTATCTGCTGCTTCGATACACTATATATATATATATATATATATATATATATATATATATAAAGAGATAGAGATCAATGGCTTAAGACTACCGTCTTGATTTCGAAAGATCGCCTAAAAATTAATGCTTTTACTAATTTACTAGATTACATCACTTCCTGAAAGATTTTATCCTATACTAGCAGTATAACCCGGCGTTGCTTGGGTGTAATAAAAGCTTTAAAATTAATCCCTGGTTCTGGAGACCAGACTCTTTGAACTTTGGCACGAAAGACTAAAAACTACAATTATACCTACTTAGAGCCAAACCCGAAGCAAAAAATAAAATAAAATGGTTGAAAAACTGATTTTGGTCAGACCCGGTATGATATCGGGGTATCGATTTCCATTATCAGAGTCAAATAAGTCATCCAAGGATAAACTAACCTAAGTCCATGAAAGCTTATCGTACCCATCGGGAGTAAAATTGGAGAAAATGAGCCATATTGATAGCTGAATATCGGTTTTTGATCAGATTCGATAGAATATCGGGGGTATCGATTTCCGATATCGGGGATATTATCGAAGTTTTTCACTATTGTAAGAACTGCAACCTTGAAACTTCTGAATATCGTTTCTTATGTCTTTGTCTATGAGTGTATCAAATTTGATTAAAATCGGACCACTCCTTCTATAACCCGATTTTTTCAATTATAGATTTTCGATATTTATCGGGTGTACATCGACACAAAACCTAGCTAAGAACACTCGCAGACGCTTATAGTACAACTATGTAAATTTTCAAGAAAATCGGTTCAGCCGTTTCGGAGTCTGTAGGTAACGGACACACACAGACACAGACACACACAGACAAAGTTCCTTTTATTATATAAGTTTAGATTAAATAATGACAATAATATGATGATGAAATGAAGCTTGTTTTGATCGTGTGAGTTTTCAGATCGTTTGACATGAATGTGGGTCTCTCTCAATTCTGTATCCTAGGTCCTACGCTGTCTCTGCTCTTTATCAATGATTTTTTTTTATGTCGTCAGTTCCCAAGTAGACATCTATGCAGATGACACCACCATTTACTCCACTCTATATAGGAAATCTGCCAAGGATGACAAAGTAATCCTGGCTGCTACCCTTGAAAAAATACTCCAATAAGTGGTTAACTGGGGCAAGAAATGGCTTGTAAATTTTAATACCTCTAAAACAAAACTGCTCTCAGTTTAACCACTATAGAAAAAGTTTCCTACTGGGTATTAACATGGCGGATGCTAATCTACTGAAGAGCAAAACACCGCGCCTCCTTGGCCTCACTTTTTCAACCGACTCCAAGTGGAACGGCTGCATGGAATCTATAGGTGCATCTACTGCTAGGAAGGTTGGGTCTCTGTGGCGGGCTAGAAAGGTTTTTTTTCCCTCAGAATCTAGATTGCAGATTTATAAATCTATCATCTGTCGGTGCATTTAATACTGCTGCCATATCTGGTCAGGTGCACGTGCTATTCAACTCGAAAAAATCCGAAGAAGAATCTGCAATGTAATCAATCCTGACTTGGCATCTCAACTTCAGTCACTTTCTCACCGAGGTTTGGTAACGTGGCTTCCCTCTGCCGTTTTTTTTCGTGGCAACTGCTCTTATGAGTGCTCCCTGGTGCTCTGGCCACGTGAATTTCAAAGGCTACTAGGTTGGCATCAAGGTCTCACTCTTTTACCGTTAAAATAGTTACATGTAACCATCGCTTCTACTCGAACACTTTCTTTTCTTGCCATTCCCGCCTGTGAAACTCTCTCCCGTTTACTTGCCTAAATGATAGCGACAATCTCCAAAAATCTTCAGTGCAACGTCAACTGCCATCTTCTATCTTTTTGAATCTCGTTCCTCTTTTATCCTTCCCTCAATTCACTCTCTACCCAGTCTTTTCTCTTCCCTGATAGCTACAATCTCCAAACATTTAAATGCAACGTCAATTGCCATCTTCTATCTTCTTGAATCTTATTCATCTTTTATTCTTCCTTCAATACACTCTCTACCCAGTCTTTTCTCTTCCCTAATAGCTACAATCTCCAAACATTTAAATGCAACGTCAATTGCCATCTTCTATCTTCTGAAATACTATTCATCTTTTATTCTTCCTTCAATACACTCTATACCCAGTCTTTTCTCTTCCCTGATAGCTACAATCTCCAAAAATTTAAATGCAACGTCAATTGCCATCTTCTATCTTCTGAAATACTATTCATCTTTTATTCTTCCTTCAATACACTCTCTACCCAGTCTTTTCTCTTCCCTGATAGCTACAATCTCCAAACATTTAAATGCAACGTCAGTTGCCATCTTCTATCTTCTGAAATACTATTCATCTTTTATTCTTCCTTCAATACACTCTCTACCCAGTCTTTTCTCTTCCCTGATTGCTACAATCTCCAAAAATTTAAATGCAACGTCAATTGCCATCTTCTATCTTCTGAAATACTATTCATCTTTTATTCTTCCTTTAATACACTCTCTACCCAGTCTTTTCTCTTCCCTGATAGCTACAATCTCCAAAAATTTAAATGCAACGTCAATTGCCATCTTCTATCTTCTGAAATACTATTCATCTTTTATTCTTCCTTCAATACACTCTCTACCCAGTCTTTTCTCTTCCCTGATTGCTACAATCTCCAAAAATTTAAATGCAACGTCAATTGCCATCTTCTATCTTCTGAAATACTATTCATCTTTTATTCTTCCTTCAATACACTCTCTACCCAGTCTTTTCTCTTCCCTGATTGCTACAATCTCCAAAAATTTAAATGCAACGTCAATTGCCATCTTCTATCTTCTGAAATACTATTCATCTTTTATTCTTCCTTCAATACACTCTCTACCCAGTCTTTTCTCTTCCCTGATAGCTACAATCTCCAAACATTTAAATGCAACGTCAATTGCCATCTTCTATCTTCTGAAATACTATTCATCTTTTATTCTTCCTTCAATACACTCTCTACCCAGTCTTTTCTCTTCCCTGATTGATACAATCTCCAAACATTTAAATGCAACGTCAATTGCCATCTTCTATCTTCTGAATCTTATTCATCTTTTATTCTTCCTTCAATACACTCTCTATCCAGTCTTTTCTCTTCCTGATTGCTACAATCTCCAAACATTTAAATGCAACGTCAATTGCCATCTTCATCTCTGAAATACTTTTATTCATCTTTATTCTTCCTTCAATACACTCTACCCAGTCTTTTCTCTTCCTGATTACAATCTCCAAACATTTAAATAAAACGTCAATTCGCTATCTATCTTCTTAAATACTATTCATCTTTTATTCTTCCTTCAATACACTCTACCCAGTCTTTTCTTCCCTGATTGCTACAATCTCCAAACATTTAAAATGCAACGTCAATTGCCATCTTCTATCTTCTGAAATACTATTCATCTTTATTCTTCCTTCAATACACTTTCTACCCAGTCTTTTCTCTTCCCTGATTGCTACAATCTCCAAACATTTAAATGCAACGTCAATTGCCATCTTCTATCTTCTTAAATACTATTCATCTTTATTCTTCCTTCAATACACTCTCTACCCAGTCTTTTCTCTTCCTCACTGTTGCATACAATCTCCAAACATTTAAATGCAACGTCAATTGCCATCTTCTATCTTCTGAAATACTATTCATCTTTTATTCTTCCTTCAATACACTCTACCCAGTCTTTTCTTCCTGATTGCTACACCCCCAAACATTTAAATGCAAATGTCAATTGCCATCTTCTCTATCTTCTGAAATACTATTCATCTTTTATTCTTCCTTCAATACACTCTCTACCCAGTCTTTCTTCCTTGATTGCTACAATCTCCAAACATTTAAAATGCAACGTCAATTGCCATCTTCATCTTCTGAACACTATTATTCATCTTTTTATTCTTCCTTCAATACACTCTCTACCCAGTTCCTTTTTCTTCCCTGATTGCTACAATCTCCAAACATTTAAATGCAACGTCAATTGCCATCTTCATCTTCTAAATACTATTCATCTTTTATTCTTCCTTCAATACACTCTCTACCCAGTCTTTTCTCTTCCCTGATTGCTAATCTCCAAACATTTAAATGCAACGTCAATTGCCATCTTCTATCTTCTGAAATACTATTCATCTTTGTTCTTCCTTCAATACACTCTCTACCCAGTCTTTTCTCTTCCCTGATTGCTACAATCTCCAAACATTTAAATGCAACGTCAATTGCCATCTTCTATCTTCTTAAATACTATTCATCTTTTATTCTTCCTTCAATACACTCTCTACCCAGTCTTTTCTCTTCCTGATTGCTACAATCTCCGGGGCATTTAAATGCAGTCAATTGCCATCTTCTATCTTCTGAAATACTATTCCATCTTTTATTCTTCCTTCAATACACTCTCTACCCAGTCTTTTCTCTTCCCTGATTTACAATCTCCAAACATTTAAATGCAACGTCAATTGCCATCTTCTATCTTCTGAAATACTATTCATCTTTATTCTCTCCTTCAATACACTCTACCCAGTCTTTTCTTCCTCGATTGCTACAATCTCCAAACATTTAAATGCAACGTCAATTGCCATTCTATCTTCTTAAATACTATTCATCTTTTATTCTTCCTTCAATACACTCTCTACCCAGTCTTTTCTCTCTTCCTCAGATTGCTACAATCTCCAAATACTTTAAATGCAACGTCAATTGCCATCTTCTATCTTCTGAAATACTATTCATCTTTTTATTCTTCCTTTAATACACTCTCTACCCAGTCTTTTCTCTTTCCCTGATTGCTACAATCTCCAAACATTTAAATGCAACGTCAATTGCCATCTTCTATCTTCTGAAATACTATTCATCTTTTATTCTTCCTTCAATACACTCTCTACCCAGTCTTTTCTCTTCCCTGATTGCTACAATCTCCAAACATTTAAATGCAACGTCAATTGCCATCTTCTATCTTCTCTGAAATACTATTCATCTTTTATTCTTCCTTCAATACACTCTCTACCCAGTCTTTTCTCTTCCCCTGATTGCTACAATCTCCAAACATTTAAATGCAACGTCAATTGCCATCTTCTATCTTCTTAAATACTATTCATCTTTTTATTCTTCCTTCAATACACTCTCTACCTAGTCTTTTCTCTTCCCTGATTGCTACAATCTCCAAACATTTAAATGCAACGTCAATTGCCATACTTTCATCTTCTGAAATACTATTCATCTTTTATTCTTCCTTCAATACACTCTCTACCCAGTCTTTTTCTCTTCCTGATTGCTACAATCTCCAAACATTTAAATGCAACGTCAATTGCCATCTTCTATTCTTTAAATTATTCATCTTTTATTCTTCCTTCAATACACTTTCTACCCAGTCTTTTCTCTTCCCTGATTGCTACAATCTCCAAACATTTAAATGCAACGTCAATTGCCATCTTCTATCTTCTGAAATACTATTCATTCTTTATTCTTCCTTCAATACACTCTCTACCCAGTCTTTTCTTCTGATTAAGTACAATCTCCCAAACATTTAAATGCAACGTCAATTGCCATCTTCTATCTTCTGAAATACTATTCATCTTTTATTCTTCCTTCAATACACTCTCTACCCAGTCTTTTCTCTTCCTGATTGCTAACTTCCAAACATTTAAATGCAACGTCAATTGCCATCTTCTATCTTCTGAAACACTATTCATCTTTTATTCTTCCTTCAATACACTCTCTACCCAGTCTTTTCTCTTCCCTGATTGCTACAATCTCCAAACATTTAAATGCAACGTCAATTGCCATCTTCTATCTTCTTAAATACTATTCATCTTTTATTCTTCCTTCAATACACTCTCTACCCAGTCTTTTCTCTTCCCTGATTGCTACAATCTCCAAACATTTAAATGCAACGTCAATTGCCATCTTCTATCTTCTGAAATACTATTCATCTTTTGTTCTTCCTTCAATACACTCTCTACCCAGTCTTTTCTCTTCCCTGATTGCTACAATCTCCAAACATTTAAATGCAACGTCAATTGCCATCTTCTATCTTCTTAAATACTATTCATCTTTTATTCTTCCTTCAATACACTCTCTACCCAGTCTTTTCTCTTCCCTGATTGCTACAATCTCCAAACATTTAAATGCAACGTCAATTGCCATCTTCTATCTTCTGAAATACTATTCATCTTTTATTCTTCCTTCAATACACTCTCTACCCAGTCTTTTCTCTTCCCTGATTGCTACAATCTCCAAACATTTAAATGCAACGTCAATTGCCATCTTCTATCTTCTGAAATACTATTCATCTTTTATTCTTCCTTCAATACACTCTCTACCCAGTCTTTTCTCTTCCCTGATTGCTACAATCTCCAAACATTTAAATGCAACGTCAATTGCCATCTTCTATCTTCTTAAATACTATTCATCTTTTATTCTTCCTTCAATACACTCTCTACCCAGTCTTTTCTCTTCCCTGATTGCTACAATCTCCAAACATTTAAATGCAACGTCAATTGCCATCTTCTATCTTCTGAAATACTATTCATCTTTTATTCTTCCTTCAATACACTCTCTACCCAGTCTTTTCTCTTCCCTGATAGCTACAATCTCCAAACATTTAAATGCAACGTCAATTGCCATCTTCTATCTTCTGAAATACTATTCATCTTTTATTCTTCCTTCAATACACTCTCTACCCAGTCTTTTCTCTTCCCTGATTGATACAATCTCCAAACATTTAAATGCAACGTCAATTGCCATCTTCTATCTTCTGAATCTTATTCATCTTTTATTCTTCCTTCAATACACTCTCTATCCAGTCTTTTCTCTTCCCTGATTGCTACAATCTCCAAACATTTAAATGCAACGTCAATTGCCATCTTCTATCTTCTGAAATACTATTCATCTTTTATTCTTCCTTTAATACACTCTCTACCCAGTCTTTTCTCTTCCCTGATTGCTACAATCTCCAAACATTTAAATGCAACGTCAATTGCCATCTTCTATCTTCTGAAATACTATTCATCTTTTATTCTTCCTTCAATACACTCTCTACCCAGTCTTTTCTCTTCCCTGATTGCTACAATCTCCAAACATTTAAATGCAACGTCAATTGCCATCTTCTGTCTTCTGAAATACTATTCATCTTTTATTCTTCCTTCAATACACTCTCTACCCAGTCTTTTCTCTTCCCTGATTGCTACAATCTCCAAACATTTAAATGCAACGTCAATTGCCATCTTCTATCTTCTTAAATACTATTCATCTTTTATTCTTCCTTCAATACACTCTCTACCCAGTCTTTTCTCTTCCCTGATTGCTACAATCTCCAAACATTTAAATGCAACGTCAATTGCCATCTTCTATCTTCTGAAATACTATTCATCTTTTATTCTTCCTTCAATACACTCTCTACCCAGTCTTTTCTCTTCCCTGATTGCTACAATCTCCAAACATTTAAATGCAACGTCAATTGCCATCTTCTATCTTCTGAAATACTATTCATCTTTTATTCTTCCTTCAATACACTCTCTACCCAGTCTTTTCTCTTCCCTGATAGCTACAATCTCCAAAAATTTAAATGCAACATCAGTTGCCGTCTTATATCTTCTTGAATCTTATTCATCTTTTATCCTTTCCTCAATTCACTCTCTACCCAGTCTTTTCTCTTACCTGATAGCTACAATCTCTAAAAATTTAACTGCAACATCAATTGCATCTTATATCTTCTTGAATCTCATTCATTTTTTATTCTTCCTTCAATACACTCTGTACCCAGTCTTTTCTCTTCCCGGATAGCTACAGTCTCCAAATTTATATACAACGTCAATTGCCATCTTCTGTATTTTTAAATATTATTCAATTATTATTATTAATATTATTACAAATTACTGCATAAAGTCTTCTTCTCTCTAACGCTAATCTATCATTCCTGATATCGGCTGGGATTGAGAAATCGGAGAGCCAAGTTCGAATTCCAGTTGAATTCATTGCGTTCACGGATGCGCAAGTACCCTTAGGAATAGTATGAATCCGTCGCTTCTTCCTCCATCTATAGATTAAATAACAGAAGAGATTGTGTTTTTTAGCCTTGTTTGGCAACCAGTTTACCGCAGAAAATAATGCCAACCTACTGTAAAAAATCTGCTCAATAAGTCATGTCTCTTTCGAGACATGATCGCCTAAGCTTAAATCACATACGGCACTTAAATGACTGACTGAATATAATGGTTGGAAAAATAAGTAAAATTCCCAATGGGCATAAATTGGGGGATCAAATTTATATAGTTATAAGGTAATAAACTGATCGCCTACTAATTACTAACTATTAACTGTCACTTTTTTCTCCAGCTACGGGTTCAAAAGCGGAACAAATTGGATCTATAGTTGTGGTTGGCAACAAGTCTACTCCAGAAAGTAATGGCAACCTACTGTGGGAAAATCTTCTGTCCAGTCAGTCTTATCTCTTTTAAGTAACCCTTTTTAAGAATAGAACGCCATACACAAATGGGTTAAATAGTTTCGCCATCTTGGTTTAGTAAGGGTCAATTAAAGGAAAGAAGTTAGGAAACTTACTCGTTATTATATCCACATGGTGGCTCCAAGCGTTTTTGCGTATATTATATTATATATATGCATACTAGCAGTATAGCCCGGCGTTGCTCGGGTGTAATGAAAGCTGTAAAACTAATCCATGATCCTGGAGCTCAGACTCTTTGGACGTTGGCACGAAAGATTAAAAAGCAACAGTTGTTTCCAGTTAAAGCGAAACCGTAGACTGAAAGAAAAATGAACGGATGTAAGTCAAATTTTGATTTCCTGGTATCGGTATCAAATAAGTTTTTTTCGTCGTAAACTGAATTTTGAAGGCTAAATAAGTCCTCTGAGTAAATGGTATCATGGCTGAGACTAAGAACTACAATTATACCTACTTAGAGCCGAACCCGAAGCAAAAACTGAACTAAAAGGGCTGAAAAAAATACAGGCATACAGGCAGATAAACAGACACACACAAACATGTTGCCTTTTATATATATATATATATATATATATATATATATATATATATATATATATATATACATTATCGATTTACTGCACTATTGTAAGAACTGCAACCTTGAAACTTCTGAATATCGTTTCTTACGTCTTTGTCTATGAGTGTATCAAATTTGATTAAAATCGGACCACTCCTTCTATAACCCGATTTTTTCGATTATCGATTTTCGAAATTTATCGGGGGTACCTCGACACCAACCTAGCTAAGAGCACTCGCAGACGCTTATAGTACAACTGTGTAAATTTTCAAGAAAATCGGTTCAGCCGTTTCGGAGTCTATAGGTAACGGACACACACAGACACAGACACACACAGACAAAGTTCCATTTATAAATAAGTTTAGATACACATATATATATAATTCTGCCATCCGCTCGTGTATTGAATACTGCTGACACATCTGGTTGGTTGCTCCTGCTATTCACACCAAGGTTCTTGACAAAATCCATCGGAGAATCCCGACTTGGTAGCTCAGCTGCAGTCACTTTCTCACCGTCCTAATGTGGCTTCCCTATGTCTCTTCCACAAATACTTTCACGGTTTCTGCTCTGATGAGCTTAGCTCACTGGTGCCCCCTCTGCATGAATTTACTCAAGCTACTAGATTAGCTATTAGGTCCCACCCTTTTACAGTGAAAGCAATAAAATGTAACCGCAACTTCTATTCTACAGCTTCTTTTATTTCACTTCTCGCCTGTGGAATTCCTTTCCGTATACTTGCTCCCCTGACAGCTACAACATGCAAGAATTTAAATATAAATTCATTTGTCATCTCCTATCTCACTGACTCGCATCCTTTCCCTCATGTTCTTTTCTCCGTCCACTCAACTCTCATCACACCAGTATTCTCATCCTTCTCCGCTTACGGCCATATCACGTTGAATACACCGGTTCTCGCTCGATCACCGAAGTTAAGCAACGTTGAGCCTGGTCAGTACTTAGATGGGTGACCGCTTGGGAATACCAGGTGCTGTAAGCGTTTAGTGGCGGATGTGCGTTGTGGTGCAGTGGATATCGGCTCCGAAAGAGAAATCGGTGAGCCGAGTTCGAATTCCAGTTGAATTCACTTAAGCACTGGTATCTTTGGGAAACGTATTCATCCGTCCCTTCCCTTCAGTTATGGGTTAAATAACAGGGTAGGACTTGGGGATCCTGCCCTTAAAAACAAATCCTAATGAATGTTGATACTCGAAAAGAAAAAGTATTACTAGACACAAAAATTATATGAAAAAAAACAATAAATTGTTGAAAGAAAAAGGTATTACGAGCAATAAATAAAATTTAGTTGTCAATAAATGACCCGCCGAGGTTGATATGCCACAAACAATCATCCTTCTATTACCCACTTCCTGACACCCTCTATAACTTGTTCCTCTTTCTCATCACTTTCTTCTTATGTAACCCTCTGCATACCAGTGGCAATAAAACTTTCTTTGCTTGAGGTGAAATGATTATTTTTTTTAAAATTCAGGGTGCTTATAAAGTCCGTGTGCACTTTAAAAAATTATAACTTTAGTTGTGTTTGTGATAGAAATAATCTGTAAAAAATGTTCTAAAGTTTAATGTACCTTGTTTTAATTATAGTTATTGAAGAATTCCTTACTACAAAATTTGCAAGAATGTTTAGATAAGTAAAAAATATATGAACTGCAAAATCATATTATCCTTTGTATTGCTAATAGTCCTGGATATAACTGTAAACTGCATCCGGCAGCAAGGCCTCTGACTGGGAGGTTGTGAGGAGCATGAAACCACCTCTTAATTGCTGTTGTTCCCAGGTCCACCCTGATCCGGAGTGGTAACACCTGTTAGGGTCCCAAATATGGGCAAATAATTAACCTTCAAACTGAGATCAAAACACTATAAAAGTATAACAATAAACATGTGAAATCTTACATAAAATTTCAATAAAAACTTAAAAAATATAGATTTAATTCTTTCTAATTTATTACAAATTGTTTTTATTGCAAATACAAAAAAAAATATTTTTTAAAGTGCACACGAACTTTATGGGTACCCTGTATATATACTCGATGGAAGCTTCGGCAGCGAATTTATTTCCATGGAAACTACAAGTACATGAACGAGATTAACAGATAGAACGTGTTTTGGCTATAAAACTCGATTTTTTTCGCCACCATTGCTTTTTTACCAATGATGAATAGGTGCTCATTATGCTTTCAAATTACCACCCGGACAGATTCGTTTGGAACGAGGCTTCTCACCCGGACAGATTCGTTTGGAACGAGGCTTCTCACCCGGACAGATTCGTTTGGAACGAGGCTTCTCACCCGGACAGATTCGTTTGGAACGAGGCTTCTCACCCGGACAGATTCGTTTGGAACGAGGCTTCTCACCCGGACAGATTCGTTTGGAACGAGGCTTCTCACACATATCGCTTTCACTACTGTTAGTCATTACATAACTTTACTCGAATTCACAGTTTCATCTGCATAAAGGTTCTGCAAAGGGTCGCATTTCACAACAAGAAAGACAATAAAGCCACTAAGACTTTGACTAAACTATCGCCCGGTTCTCACTCCACCCACGTCTGGAACTGGTGAAGAGGCTCATCCCTTGTTCCCTGTGTAGGATGTGGTTTCCGGCTTTCTCTTTTCCAATCTTTCCACTCTTACGTAGCCCCCTGCGCACCAGTGGCGTTACCGCCTTGCTCGGGGTGATATGACAAAAAGAAAAGCAGTGGCGGAGGAGACTGAGTTTTAGTGAATATGAGAAAACTGTACTATTAAAAAGAGAGATCATTAAAAGAGTGAGATTTTAAAAAAAAGAAAGATGACGATTCATATTACATTTTGATTTTTGCAGATTAAACTTGATTAAAAAGCAAAAGTCAAAAAAAGAGTTCCACAAGAGTTCCACAGTCAGTCAGTTAAGTGCCATACGTGATACACGCTTGGGCGATCATGTCTTGAAAGAGACATGACTGACTGGGCTGAAGATTTTCTATCCTGCTCTTTAAACTATAGCTGAAGGGAGAAGCGATGGATTGTATTAATAAGTCGTAATTAGTGGGGGATCAGTTTATTACTTAATAACAATAGAAAACCGATCCCCCACTTTGTGTCCAATAGAAAATTTACTTATGTTTTCAACTATTATCTTCATTCAGTCAGTTAAGTGCCATACGTGATACACACTTTGGGTGATCATGTCTCGAAAGAGACATGACTGACTGGGAAGAAGATTATCCCGCAGTAAGTTACCATTGCTTTCTGCGGTAGACTGGTTGCCGACCAAGGTTATAGAACCCAATCTGTCCTGTTATTTAACCCATAACTGGAAGGAATAGACGGATTAATACCTTTCCCAAGGGTATTTGCGCGTAAGTGAATGCAATGAATTCGGCTGGAATTCGAACTCGGCTCCCGATTACTCGTTCCGAGCCGATATCCAATGCTCCACAACGCACACCCAGTCTTACAACCTACCCCAAACTTGGATATAGACATTTTACTAAGGTTAAGATAGTATAGCACAAAATTAGAAGTTTAGATTATCTAAAATTTCATTCTCACTTCTGCCAAAAATTGCACCATTGACAATCATATATAAATAGCGGATCTGACACAAAGCACACATGGCCTGAAGATTGCGTTTACGCATGAAGCAGAACATCGCTGTTCGGTGTTGACCTTAATGTCCACTTTACATTTATAAATATATACAAATTCTAAATGTTCATAGACGAGGTCTGATAAAAAATAAATACCGGATATGTTTCTATCCTAATGAAGCAAAGTATGCAAAGTGAATCCGCTTGATTTTGAACTCTGCTTCATGCGTATACGCAATCTTCAGACCATGTGTGTTTTGTGTCGGCTCGACTATTTATGTATGATTGTTGAACTCTGTCGCGCATACACACTGTGCCACATCTGGTCGGGTGTCTCTGCTATTCACCTCGGAGTTTTTGACAAAATCCAGCGGAGAATCTGTAATGTGATCGATACCGACTTGGCAGCACGGCTGCTGTCACTCTCTCACCGGCGTGACGTGGTTTCCCTGTGCATCTTCTATAAATACTTTCACGGCTTCTGCTCCAATGAACTTAGATCACTGGTGCCCCCTATGTATGAATTTACACGAGCTACTAGATTAGCAACTAAGTCCCTCCTTTTTACAGTGAAACTGATAAAATGTAACCGCAATTTCTACTCTAACAGCTTCTTTTCTCTCACTTCCCACCTGTGGAATTCTCTTCCCTATACTTACTTCCCAACAACTACAATCTCCAGGAATTTAAATGTAAAGTCAACAGACATCTCCTATCTCACTAACTCGTATCCATTCTCTCAAGCTCTTTTTTCATCTACTCCACCCCCATTCTCGGTATCCTCATCTGTCTATTACCCTCCTCCTGACATTTCCTATAACTAACCACTGTTTCTTATCACTTTCCCATATGTAACACCCTGCGCAACAGTGGCAGTAGAATGCCTGCTTGGGGTGAGATGATTAAAAAAAAAGAAAAACACTACGTGATAGCGTTCTCTCTAATTTCCGTTCTTTATAGCATTTCTTCGAAGGAAATTATGTAAAGTGTTGTCGTCTCACCATCAGTGACCATGCTTTTACACCAATTTTTAGTTAAGTACAAAATTCCCCAGGTCTAACAACCATCATGTTCCCCAGATATCGCCTCATACTGCGAATTTTTCCTCTTTAGAAATCAAATTCTATTTAAAAGAAAGAAGATTTCGAGGAAATCCAAGAAAACGCGCTATCCCCTAAAAAAGGGTCCCATTAAAAAAACGACGCTGGATAAAGTGTGTGGATTCAGAAGGAAACTGCTTCAAATGCCGAATTGATACGTGCTGCAGTTTTTGTTTTGTGGCACCAGTCCGGATACTTTTTGATCGGACCTCTAACAGTATTGGTCCTGGATATAAAGTAAACTGCATCCGGCAGCAAGGCCTCTGACTGGGAGGTTGTGAGAACCACCTCTTAATTGCTGTTGTTCCCAGGTGCACCCTAACCCGGAGTGGTAACACCTGTTTAAAGTCCCAACTATCGGCAAATAATTAACCCTCAAACTGAGGTCAAAACACTATAAAAGTATAACAATAGACTCTTTAGAAATATATACATAGAAATAGACTTTTATAGAAAAATATACATTTTTGAAAGAAAATATTACAATACATTTTTAAGAAAACAAATATCATAATACATAATTATGACAAGCAATATATTTTTTAATACAAAACTAGAAGACATCCTCAATTTGTAAAATAAAAATAAAAAATAAAATAAAATTTTCATCAAAATCTGGCTAAATCAACTTTCTCGCTACAACCGAACATTAAAAAAATACCTTAAAACCCCACTTTTTTTGGCATTAAATAACCCACAAAGGTTGGTATGCCGTGAAACAAAACTCATAATACACAATTATTACCAGCAATACATTTTTAATACAAAACTAGAAGACAACTTCAATTAAAACTAAAAATAAAATAAAATTTTTTCATCAAAATCTGAGTAAATCAACCTTCTTACTATAACCAAATGTTCAAAAAATACCTTAAAACGCGACCTTTTTGGCGTTCAATAACCCACAGAGGTCGATATGCCATTAAACGAAACTCAGACTCAACCTCAACTCTAAGAGTATTTTGTCAGAAATGGATAGCAAGAGTTTACCGCGCGTTTAAAGTTTCATCCTGGGCAAGATTTCTAGATATCCATTATTTTTTTCCTGACTTCCGCTATATTTCTTCTCAGCGGTCGCATCATTTGCAAAAATAATTGCACACAGTTAGAGTTCTGTGTTTGTGCGCATGCGTAAAGGCGTACTTGTTTCGTGTGAAGTTGATCTCTAGCCATTTCTTGATGTGAACGCAGGGTATTTTTAATCAATCATTTTTTTATCGGCGCCATTTAGAAAGGAGAAATGTATACATGAAGAGTAACTTTTTTTTATTAATGAATTTCTACATTTGGTTTATGCGAAACTTTTTAATATTGGAGAGAATTAATGCTTTTACGTCCTTGACGACACAAAATCTGGATAATGTTGGATATCATGGATGTAAAAACGATCCTTTGTTCGTAATTAATTGTTTCCTTTCTTTAATCTGTTATTAATTTTTAATCAATCAATTTTTATTGGCGCCATCTTGAAAGAAAAAATTTATACATAAAGAGTAATTTTTGATTGATGAATTTCTACATTTGCTTTATGTGGAACTCTTTAATACTTGGAGGGAATTAATGCTTTTGCGTCCTTGACGACACAAAATCTGGACAATGTTGGATGTCATGGATGCAAAAACGATACTTTGTTCGTAATTAATTCTTTCCTTTCTTTAATCTCTTCTTCCTCGCTTGTGCTGAATATTTCTGACATGTTTACAAAAGAGTTCTTTTTTTTTTTTTGCCAACTGGTTTCTGTGTATAAATAGCAGCCACTTAATTGTGTTCGAAATCTCTCTCTCTTGGTGAAGATTTACCGTAGTTGAATATTTACTACACAAACATTTTACCTTGTCCCTTAACGTATTTTCTGCTCAGATTGTGAATGTAGCTTTCAGGTTGAGCAATGTGCGTTGTGTTGCAGTGGATATCAGCTCAGAACGACAAGTCGGTGAGCTGAGATCGAATTCCAGTTGAATTCCTTGCACTCACTTCCGTGCAAATACCTTTAGGAAAGGTATTAATCCGTCTCTTTTCTCCAGGTAAGGGTTAAATAACAGGACATATTAGGTTTTATATCCTGGCAACCAGTCTGCTGTAGAAAGTAATGGCAAATTATTGCTGGATAGTCTTCTGCCCAGTCAGTTATGTTTTTTTCGAGACATGATCACCCAAGCGTGTTTACGTATGGCTCTTGAATGACTGAATCGATTCTTGAAATGCATTAATGTTTCCGTTTATATAACGTAATTACTAATCCTCTGTTGAAAATAAGCGTACCCACACACACACACACACACACACACACACACATACACACACACATATACATACGTATCACATAATAACCGTGCTTGCTCCACCCTTCGTTATTTTCTTAGTTTGCACGACCGTTACGCCCTGCCAATATCTCTTAAATAATATACTATTCCGTTTCAAACTGAATCACCTCAACGTGGTGTAATGGTTAGCAAGATTGTCTCGTTAAAACATATTACAACTGAGCAGTGAGTTCGATCCTCAACGGGTACCCATGCCTTCTACCACACCTAAGCGGCGCTTAGTAAATCAACTATTCCGTTTCAACTGCGTGGAAAGTCAAATGACATATCAGAGACGCTACTTGGTTTCAGTGAAAGTAAGTAAGTAAGAAAGAAAGATAGAAGTCTTTTTGCACGTAAATGAATTTGTGGAACATGACTGGAATTCGAATTCAGTTCTCCGCTTTCACAATCAGAGATGCTATCCATCGCGCCACCAAATTCTCATAATAATTGTGCTTCTCCAGCGATTCGTTAGTTCGCACGACCGTTACGTCCTGATATTACTTATAAAGAATGTACTATTCCGTTTTGACAACAAGAGAAGACAAAAGATATATCAGAGACGCTAATGTTTTTAGATAACTAATTTTTCATGAAGTCATAAATAACAACTATATCTTTTCTCGTTATAAGATTTGACTTTTGCTACGATGTCCCAGGTGATAAAAGAAATCATATTATCATCGCCAGTAATATTTTAAAGAGAGCTGTGTTGTGTTGGTATTTTACATTACTTAAGGCTTACGACCATATCACGTTGAATACACCGGTTCTCGCTCGATCACCGAAATCAGTCCTTAGATGGGTGACCGCTTGGGAATACCAGGTGCTGTAAGCGTATAGTGGCGGATGTGCGTTGTGGTGCAGTGGATATCGGCTCCGAAAGAGAAATCGGTGAGCCGAGTTCGAATTCCAGTTGAATTCCCTGCATTCACTTAAGCACTGGTATCTTTGGGAAAGGTATTAATCCGTCCATTCCCTCCAGTTTTGGGTTAAATAACAGGGTAGGACTTGGGGATCCTGCCCTTAAAAACAAATCCCAATGAACCTTGATACTCGAAAAGAAAAAAAGTATTACTAGACACAAAACTTATATAAAAACAACAATAAATTGTTGAAAGAAAAAGGTATTACCAACAATAAATAAATAACATTTACTTGGCAATAAATGACCCGTCGAGGTTGATATGCCATAAAACAAAAACAACCAACCAAATTATATTACTTAAAATCATTTGATAATGGTAGAAACAAAATTTCTGGTTGTATGGCAAACGAAATTACCAATTGCTCTCTCTAAATATTTTTGGCTATTAAAGAATTATAAGATTTCTTTTATCACCTGAAATCCAACATGCTGTTAAAAATTATTCATTTACTTAGTCATTTAAATAATGTATGGTCCCACTATATATCTTTTTCTTCTTCTATGTGCCTTGTCCCTTCAGGACGTAGGCGATTGTGGCCTTCCACTTTTCCCTATCCCTGGTGGCTTTGAGCACACCTTCTCCTGTTACACCATGCAGCCCTCGTTCCATCATCCACCTGATTAGGTCCTTCAAATATGTTATCCGCTGCTTTCCCCTGTCTCTTTTTCCCTCTATCTGGCCTGTTAGTATCAGGTTCTCCAAGCCCTCCTTCCTCATTGCATGTCCCAGAAACTTTAGCTGTCTCTTCCTGATGCTCAGTATTAATTTCCTTTTTGTTTCCATCATTTCCAAGACCTCATCATTGCTCACATGCTCGATCCATGAGATTCGCAGCATCCTTCTGAAGAACCACATTTCAGTTGCTTCAGTTTTTCCTTCATCTTTGATAGTATTGTCCAGCATTCACCGCCATATTGAAGGACGGACAGCAGTTAGCAATCCAGTACTCTCTTCCTAGTTTCTAGCGAAATTGTCCTGTTTCTTGATACTTTACTCAACTTCTGGAATGCTTCCTTCGGATCTCTGTGTTGCACTTTCCGTCTTCTGTTATAACGATTCCCAGGTATTTAAATTTTTGTACCTGCTTGATTCTGGTATCCCGACCTGTATTTGGCATATTGGGCTGCCCTTTTTACTGATAGAAAGCGTCATGTTTTGACATTATGCTACTTTGTTCTATTTTGCCTCCCGAATTTTCAACTCCATAATTCGACCAAATTCATACTTTTGATTGGGCCAAATTGACACACTTACAAGCATATTGATTAACTTTCTCCAACTGCCACTCCTTAATTTTCTAAATAACCATGAATTCATCTTATATTTTCTAAATAAATCATTTTCCTCCTTTATTTTATATCACCTGAACAGTATTGTTTCAAACATGAAAAGTTTTGTTTAGCTTTGATAAACCATCGTAATAACAAAATTACAATATTAAGCTCTATTTTGTATTGAGCACTCTTTATAAAAGTAAATGCATAAACAGTGGGTTTTAATCTGTCTGTTCATTCACTTCCCACGTCCCCATTCTGTAGACTATCAACTATTAACATAGGTAAAATCTTTCTTAAATTAATAAGTAGATATTTTCATAAAGATAACTCCCTGATTAAAACCTTCAATAAGAAAACAATCAATATTAGTTATTCGTGTACTAATAATATGTATAACATTATTAGCTCTCACAATAACCAAATCTTGAAGAAATATAGTGAATCCAATGCAGAAAATAGGATTATACCCCACGTGTAATTGTAGATCTAGAGATAACTGTCCGGTTGAGGGTAAATGTAGATCTGCAAATATATATATATATTATATATATATTATATTATATATCAGGCTACCATCTACCCTAGAAAAAAATAAGTAGAAATTTAATGTTTATATCGAAATTTCGGTGAAACTTTGGAAGCAGAGGCTTTATACACACAGGCACTCCTTCACTCACCCTAATTTAATATATCAAACAGTCCTTCCCCGAAAATACTGGGAATTACAAGAAAATAACCTAAATCCACAGAGAAAATGGAAGCTGATAGGCAATGCCAGGACCCCTAATAGCTTAAGAGACATATGTTTAACAAAACAAAGTAAAATTTTGAAATTTCAATATCAGAATGTACTTCTGAATAAACGTAAAGAGATTATTAGTAGATGTCGTCATAGAAATAAATATAAATTGCAATAATTATCTTATTCTTCCATTTAGTCACAATAACTTTTTTTTAATTTGGCTAAGCAGTTACGTTTCCTCCTACCTACCACTACTAACCCAATGGTCAAGTCACATGCCTCCCACTACCATAGAAGAAATTACTACTAAGATTCTGCTAGTTTAACTCTATAAAAGCCAATATTTCCCAACTGCTTCATTTACTAGACCAAGACACCTGCATTATAATTTTTCCTTCTTCTTTGTTTAAATGGTGTTAACAATGCATATCTTAAACTGACACGTTGAAAATGGCTATTTCTCCTCTAAGGTTTATCCTAATTAACAGATATACTAGCAGTATAGCCCTGCGTTGCTCGGGTGTAATGAAAGCTTTAAAACTAATCTATGGTCTTGGAGTTCAGATTCTGCCTAAAGGATATTTGTGTGGAGTTTGGTGAGAATCGGATAAAAATTATGGGTTTGTATAAAGGACATACAGACAGATAAACAGACACGCACACAAACATCTTGCCTTTTATATACATATATATATTATCGATTTTCTGCACTATTGTAAGAACTGCAACCTTGAAACTTCTGAATATCGTTTCTTATGTCTTTGTCTATGAGTGTATCAAATTTGATTAAAATCGGACCACTCATTCTATAACCCGATTTTTTCGATTATCGATTTTCGATATTTATCGGGGGGTACCTCGACACAAAACTTAGCTAAGGACACTCGCAGACGCTTATAGTACAACTGTGTAAATTTTCAAGAAGATCGGTTCAGCTGTTTCAGAGTCTATAGGTAATGGATACACAGACACACACACACACACAGACAAAGTTTCATTTATAAATAAGTTTATATATATATATATAAATGATAAAAAATTATTTTATCGTATGTTATATTTATGAGTTAAGGTGCCCAATAACAGAGATAGTGCTTATGTAAATGTAAAATATAAAAATTGATATTGATGTTAACAGCCAGCGGCGACAGTATATAAGTTGATACATATATATACCTAAGCATACCTGTCGAGGGTGTTTACATCAGTCAGTCAGTTTAGTGCCATTCGTGATACACGCTTGGGTGATCATGTCTCGAATCAGACATGACTGACTGGGCAGAAGATTATCCCGCAGTAGGTTGCCATTGCTTTCTGCAGTAGACTGGTTACCAACCAAGGCTATAGAACCCAGTCTGTCATGCTATTTAACATATAGCTGAAAGGAGAAGTGACGGGTTATATCATTTTATTATATTACTAAAATTGTAATTAGTGAGGGATCAATTTATTTCTTTATGACTATAGAAAAGCGATCCTTGTGTTTCCAACTCTTCAGTCAGTCAGTTAAGTGTTAGACTTGATACATGCTAGGGCGATCATGTCTCGAATTATTCATAACTGCCTGGACAGACGATTTTCTAGCAATTTTTCTTTTTTATGTCCCATGCCCTTTCGGGGCGTGGGAGATCATAGACTTTCACGTCTCCCTATCCCTGGTAGCTCTTAAAACGCTTACTCCTTTTACCTAACCCAAACCCGCTCTACCATCCACCCGCTCAGGCCCTTCAAATATGTTATCCGCTGCTTTCACTTGTCTCTCTATCTGAACTGTGTGTATCAGATTCTTGAAGCCTTCTTTCCTCATCACATGTTTTAGGAATTTCAGCTGTCTTTCCCTGATTCTCTGTATTAATTTTCTTTTCAAGCCTCATCGTTGCTCACATGCTCGATCCATGATATCCGCAACATCCTTCTGTAGAACCACATTTCAGTTGCTTCACGTGTTTCCCTCATCTTTGATGATAGTCCAGCATTCACTGCTATATTGAAGAACAGATATCAGATAGCAATGCAGTACCCTCTTCTTTATTTCCAGCTAAATAGGGTGTCTTTATTTTCTGCGGTAGACTGTTTACGAACAAAGGCTATAGAACTAAACCTATCCTCCCATTTAACCCATAGCTAGAGGGAGAAGCGACGGATTAAACACCTTTCCCAAGGGTATTTGTGCTTAAGTGAATGCCACGAATTCGACCGGAATTCGAACTCGGCCCTCCGATTTCCCGTTCTGAGCTAATATCCATTGCATCACAATTCCCATCCATGTTTGTATTTAAAACTATTTTACGTAAAAGAAACATGTTCGGAAAGTCAAAAGATAAAGACTTTCTTTTCACACATGTAAGCATTTTTAATGAACAACTGTGTAGCCTAGAATTAAAGATATTGTTATACATGAGTGACAAGATGGTAACTTAGGTGGACAGCTTAAAGATGTAGATATATTCAGTTAAATAGTCTGAAAAACTGACCAACCTCAAAATAATTGCTTCAATAACCCGCTCTCACCCTTCTGTTCCCCATTATTATCTCCAAGGTGTGATACTGAAACCAGCGGATGAATTTTAAGTGCCAACCAAATTACGAACCAGGAGTGAAGTACTGTTTATCCAATTAAAACAGCCCAAACTTTTGAGTATCCATAAAATGGTTCAAGAGTCGAACTTGCAACTAAGGCCTTACCAGAAATAGTTGTCTGAACATGTTGAAAATGGGCTATAAATATTGTCACGAATATTAGACAACGAAAGTTTTATATATTGATTTACTGGCGGACCTGCACGACATTACCACTACCTGTACATTTGTTGATTATCATTTTTTTTCTTTTTTCTGTGCATTCTTATCGATTAGTACATAAAGTTTCCGATTTTCAAAAAAAGATTTGGAAAAAATTCAATATTTAAAGAAATTTAGGGGTGTTCAGTTCCTCATACAACGTTATAGTAAATCGATCCTCCATTTTGAAAACACTCGATTCGAGTTGTTGCCCTTTTTCTTTTTTCTTTTTCTTTTTTTTTTTCTTGTCGGAAATTAATGAAAAAGATCGTTCCGAAAATATGTTTTTATTCAAAATTGTTTTAGAATAGGAATTATTTTAAAGATTCTCTTTCAATTTTTTTTAATGTTTTGCATGTCATATTTTTCATTCCATTTTTTTTTTTTAACAACAGGAATTATTTTAAAGAAACTCTTTCCAAAACTTTTTTAATGTTTCAAATAACTTATTTCTCTTTGATATGAAGTAGGGATAATGAAATATTTTCGATGTGTTTGTCGATCTTCAAATTGTAAGTTTCTCTATACATGGTCTCAGCGACATCAAAGCGACCCCAACGCGAGTGTTTACAAAATGGAGGATCGATTTATTATAAGGTTGTATAAGAAACTGAGCACTGCCTAAAAATCTTAAATAATGAATTTTTTCCAAATTTTTATTTTTTATTTTTTATTTATCTATTTTTTATGATAATCGGAAAGTTTAGGGTCTAATCGATGATATTGCACTGAAAGAAGTAAAAAAAGAAAGAATGATAATCAACAAATTTACAGGTGGTGGTAATGTCGTACATCTCCGCCGATTTAATTTATCTCAACTTATTTATAAATGGAACTGTGTGGGGGGGGGGGGGGCGTTACCTATAGACTCCGAAACGGCTGGATCGATTTTCTTAAAAATTTGCACAGTTATACTATAATGGTCTGCGAGTGTTCTTAGCTAGGTTTTGTGTCGAGGTAGCCCCGATAAATATCGAAAATCGATAATCGAAAAAATCGGGTTATAGAAGAAGTGGTCCGATTTTAATCAAATTTGATACACTCATAGACAAAGACATAAGAAACGATATTCAGAGGTTTCAAGGTTGCAGTTCTTACAATAGTGCAGAAAATCGATAATATATATATATAAAAGCTTTCATTACACCCGAGCAACGCCGGGCTATACTGCTAGTAAAATATATGTATGCGTATATATCTTTGCGTGTGTGGTGTGTACGTGTAGGTATGTTTTTAGTTTAGTTTTCTTTTTTGTTCGCTTTTTCCCTTAAAAAGGCAAAGCTTTGTCCATTGAAATAAACTCGCACTTTCAAATGCGCCCATTATGTTTGAGAGAGAGAGAGAGAGAAAGCTTAAGCTGGCATAAAGCTTCGAGCAAAATATACGTTTCACATCTGCAGTAAGCTTTTTCTAAAATGTATTTAACGACAATCGTCCTAATCATCATTATCATTTGTTCATTTGGCGTGTTTTCGGGCCGCTGTGGTTACCACTCTCCTCTATCTCAAAAATAGGTTTCATGGTGAAACATATTTCACCATGAAGGATGTGCGTGGGTGGTGCAGTGAATATCGGCTCGGAACGACAAATCGGGGAGCCGAGTTCGAATTTCAGTTGAATTCCTTGCATTCACTTATGCACAAGTAGCCTTGGGAAAAGTTTTAATCCGTCTATTCCTTCCAGTCATGGGTTTAAATAACAGGACAGACTGATTGCCTTGACTAGCAAACAGTCTACCGCAGAAATCAATGGCAACCTACTGCGCCCAAAGGCAGAGGGTTCGACAATGAGCAAGGCAGAAACTATCGTACTAACTACTGTACTTAACTGCTTCCTGCAGGTAATTATATAGTAAGAGGAACAGTCCATTCTTCGTAGGAGGGCACTATAACAGATATGGACTAAAATGAACAAAAGATTCAATAGAATGCTAGCTGTAAGAAAGAAAAAAGAAAAAAGAAAAATGTAATGTTAAGAGAGTCGCACCTCTTACTATATAATTTGATAGCATCAGAATTCTTTATTATGACAACCTTTCCTTCGGAGTGCGCTCTGATATTCCGCTGATTCTGGTAACGTTCATAGAATCACGAAATGATTTCTATTTAATCTACAGGCTAAACGTTTTTTTTTTATTCACTGCGGCATATCCCATCGTATTTTACTTTTAGTACTGCTCGGTCATTGCTAGACTTGTGTAACTCAATCCGAATTTGTACTACAAGGTAAATTTTGTCCCAACGATTGGGTTCAAAAGTGGGTTAACCAATAATTGGTTATTATCTCTTGGAACAATCCTGAATCTAGAAATGGCATCTTTTATCCAAGGTTTTTAAGGGAGTGGGGTCCAGGGTATAAGGGATGCGACTCTCTTAACATTACTTTTTTCTTTTTTCTTTTTTTTCTTTTTTACAGCGAGCATTCTATTGAATTTTTTGTTCATTGAAGTCTTCGTTACGAATTAAAACAAATTATTGTACATGCGTTGTGATGCAGTAGATATCGGCTCGGAACAAGAAACCAGAGAGCCGAGTTCGAATTCTACTTGAATTCGTTCTATTCACTTACACGCAAATACACTTGAAAAAAGTATTAGTCTTTTCCCTTCATCTATGTGTTAAGTAACAGGAAAGGTTGGGTTTTATGTCCTTAGTTGGCAACCAGTCTACCGCAGAAAATAATGACAACCTGTGAGAAATTGTTCTGCCTAGTCAGTCAAGGATCAAAAACATATTTTGCTTAGTCAATCGTGAAAGAATCTGCCTAACGACACTACTTGGTTTCAGTGAGAAAAAAGAAAGCTTTTACAGTGAAATGGGAAATGTCAGTTTCAATTTTTTTCATTTGCAACCACTTCTTAAAACAACGATTGAATAACAAGATAGATTGGATTCTATAGCCTTGTCTGGCAACCAGCCTATCACAGCAAGTAATGGCAACCTACTGCGGGAAAGTTTTCTGTTTAGTTAGTCATGTCTCTTTCGAGACATGTCCACCCAAACGTGTATCACGTATGACACTCAATTGACTGACTGTATATAATAGTTGGAAATATATGTAAATGGGCATAAAATGGGGGATCGGCTTTTTATTGTTATGAAGTAATAAACTGATCCCCCTTCTTATTAATACAATCCGTCTCTTCTCCCTTCAGCTATGGGTTAAATAGCTGGACAGATTAAGTTCTTTAGCTCTGGTTGGCAACCAATCTACCGCAGAAAGTAATGGCAACCTACTGCGGGAAAATCTGCTCAGTCAGTCATGTCTCTTTCGAGACATGATCGCCCAAAAGTGTCTCACGTATGGAATTTAACTGAGCTGATTCATGTTTCAAAATCCATCGTCATTTTCTATTGCTATTAAATTCATAAATCTCCTCTCTAAAATAATCCCTCAAAATATGCCAATAAAAAAATAAAAATAAAAAAAATAAAGATTTTCAATACTATTTCTATTATTCCAAATGCAACATTTGAGTCAGATAACCTTGGAAAGGGTGGGGTATGATATCCTCAATTATGGTGAAAGAAGCGCAGACATTGGTCAAAATAGGATGAGAACAACTGCTTTAATTTAATATTCTTATTGTCTTCTGAGTCTGTCACCCCTGCCTTAAAAGCTTTGCTGAATTTTGCTGGTTTTTCTTAACAAAATGATGAAAATGGCGGACTAGCGGTTAGGGCTGTTTTTCCCCACTTCCCAAAAATGTTTTTTTTTTAATTCGAAAAGAAAAAAAAAGAAATGCTTTTCAAATGACACGTCCTGCTACAGGACAGCTTTCTTGAAGTATATATTTCAAAAATAAAATTCATGCTAATTGATATTGATGCAGATTCATCGATAAATTCGTAGCCTCAAAATGAAAAAGAGAGAATTTAATTTTACTCACAAATATTTGTCTTTTAATATAATTCTCTTCCTTGTCAATGTTAAGAATTCAGTCAGCAGTTTTAATCATATTCAGTTGTGGATAGAATTTTTCTCCTCCGCGAGGAATATTTGCATTTTTTCTAAGCAAATGCGAATATTTGCAAATACTTACTGAATTTACCATAAATATTTGGTTCCGTTTTCAGTTTTGAATAATTCGTGAATTTTTTAAAAGTTTCGATTTATTATCATTGGAGATATAGATTATTCTCAAAATTGGTGCAGTCCAAAATCATTCCCACGTCTTACGGAAATTATGAAATAATATTGATCGATAGCAATTGTAAAGTTTTTGTTTTCTTAATTTGACATTTAATACAAATACCCTTTGAAAATGAAATAGTATTGACCTGATTCTATAACATATTAAAGGTAATAAAGAAGAATTCATGTGAGTGAGACGTACCACGATAAATCAATCGTTCTGTAACCGTGGCAAAGACGGCGGAACTTGACAAGAACGCCTGAATGAAGATAGTTGGCGCGTACAAAGAAGGTGATGGATATAAAACACTTTCCAATCGTTTAAATGTTCCTAGATTGATAATTCATAGAATAAATTAAGGAGTTTAAGAACACTGTTAATTTTTGAGAAAATGGAAATGAAAATTGCCAGAAATGTCTCGAAGGATCCTCATTTAAAAATAATGGATATTATCAATGAAATGAAGACACCAGAGTTGAATCTGAAGTAAATATGGATAATGACAAGGAAAAACGTGTTATTTTAACAAAATAAGGAGTTTATTTACAAATTTACACATGGCAGTGAATGCTTGACAATATGATCAAAGATGAAGGAAAAACTTGAAGCAACTGAAATGTGATTCTACAAAAGGATGCTGTGAATATCATGAATCAAGAATGATGAGATTTTAGAAGGGATGGAAACGAAAAAGAAATTAATACTGACTATCAAGAAAAGACAACTGAAGTTCTTGGGACATGTAATGAGGGAGGAAGGCTTAGAGAATCTGATACTCACAGGTCAGATAGACGAAAAGAGAGATAGGGAAATCAGCGAAAGAGAAAGCGGGCTAAGAGCTACAAGGGATAAGGAGACGTGGAGGACCATGATCGCCTATGTCCTGAAGAGACATGGCACATTGAAGAAGAAGAAAAATGAAACATTAAGGGTTCGTAGTTTCGATGAATTGTCAAGAAGAGAAAATGTTCATATTAAATAACAGGGCACGAAGTAATATTCCAAAATGCTTAAAACAAATTAAGAGGTCGTTTCTCCCTTAACAGTTACAGGATTGTATTCAACATGAATAAAAAGAAATATATTAAGTGTTGTAGATTCCGGGTGAGGAACCGCACAAAATAATGAACAACAAAAACAGATATTTGAGATAGGAAAATAAGTTATATTAAACGTAAAGATACAAGCTTGAACGCAGGTTAGTAATCCAGGAATACGATTAGTAAGGAATATATATATATATATATATATATATATATATATATATATATATTAGTCTTTGAAGTGAAGCCGTGCTGAAATTAGTATGTCCACGTCGGAAGTGACGGGTTCTGTGTAATACTATTCTGGGTGAGTGGAGCTCAGAGCTACTATGACTACTGACGCGGTATTCTCTGTGAAACTTCGGTATCGTTCGGTATCTCTCGGTATCTTACGGATCTCTTACGATGTCTCCCGTATCTTACTGTGGCAGGAGTATATGTATATTCAAGTCAAGTTCATTATCATAGAAAAAAGGGAGATCTCACAACATTAAGGCACTTAGCTTAGAAGTTGAATAGAGTTCTTTGAAATTCCCCAGCTCTCATCAGAGGTTGATAATGTATCAGCGTGTAATTTGACACCAGCGTTGTTCAGGCGCGTCTTTATCTCTTCTTTCCTGTACTTTCTTTTTTCTTGTTTGATTCAACTTTCTTTGGATATTCACATCAAAATCGGATTTGTAAGCCGCCCAACAGCAAGAATATTTTGAGGACCCTAGATGACACGCCAGGATTTGTTATTGGAGGCCACAACCTGAACAACATAAGGTATGCGGACGATACAGTGCTGATTGCGGACACGGAAAGGAAACTACAAGACCTCATACAGAAAGTAGCAGTGGAGAGTGACAAGAAGGGACTACAAATAAACTTTAAGAAAACTGAGTGCATGGTCATCAGCAAAAGATACAACCCAAAATGCCAAATACAGGTGGGGGGATAACAGAATCAAACAAGTACAAGAATTTAAGTACCTAGGAAGTGTTCTAACAGGAGATGGAAAGTGCGACACGGAGATCCGAAGGCGAATTGGCATGGCAAAGGACGTGTTCCAGAAGATGAGCAAAATACTAACACACAGGAAAATCTCAATAGAAACGAAGAAAAGACTGCTAGACGTGGTCAGTTCTTCAATACGGCAGTGAATGCTGGACAATATCATCGAAAATGAGGACAAAACTGGAAGCGCCCGAAATGTGGTTCTACAGAAGGATGCTACGGATATCGTGGACTGAGCATACAAGCAACGACGAGGTGTTAGAAAGAATGGCAACAAAAAGGAAATTGATGCTGAGCATCAGGAAGAGACAACGGAAGTTACTGGGACATGCAATGAGGAAGGAGAGCCTGGAGAACCTGATACTGACTGAACAGATAGAAGGAAGGAGAGACAGAGGAAGGCAGCGGATAACATATTTGCAGGGCCTGATCAGGTGGATGACGGAACGGGGGTTGCCAGGAGCAAAAGGAGCAAACATACTAAGAGCTACAAGGGATAGGGAGACGTGGAGAGCCATGATCGCCTACGTCCTGAAGGGACAGGGCACGAAGAAGAAGAAGAAGAAGAAAAAGAAGAAGCCGCTCCCCTTTTCTATTGGTCAGAATAAACTATGACAACAGCTTTTAGATATTTTTAAAACATAAACGTTCACATTTATCCAGTAATCGTTCTAAATCTGAAATATCTAACCTTGCTACATATAATGCACCCCAGTATATATAAATAGTCGAGATACCGCCCAGTACGCATGACCTGAAAATTACTTTCAGACATTTCAATGTCTACCTCAGTGTCTCCTCTTATGTTTATACACGCTCTGTCCCTGATAATGAGCACTTTTACTATCAGTCAGTCAGTTAAGTGACATACGTGATACACGCTTGGGCGATCATGTCTCGAAAGAAACATGACTGACTAGGCAGAAGATTATCCCGCAGTAGGTTGCCATTGCTTTCTGCGGTAGACCGGTTGCCGACTAAGGCTACAGAACCCAATCTGTCCTGTTAGTTAACCCATAACTGGAAGGAATAGACGGATTAATACCTTTCCCAATTTTTTGCGCTTAAGTGAATGCAATGAATTCAGCTGGAATTCGAAATCGGCTCCCCGATTTCTCGTTCCGAGCCGATATCCAACGCACCACAACGCACATCCACTTTTACTATAACATACCATAAAACAAGATGAATAAAATGCAAATTATCCTCCGTAAAAGAATCATAGATATTGATCCCGGTGCCAGAAAAAAGATCTGGTTAATAAAATGGTTTCCTCAAATGCCAAAGCTTTTTATGATTTTGCACGCGCAATATAGAAGCAAAAGGTGTTTCCATTGGTCGATAACAAACAACGAAAATAAAAAGCTGAAACAAACTTCAGAAGAAAAAAAAAATTGGTCTGCGTTACTTGTCAGTCATTCTGGCCATGAACTTTTGACCTTGTCACAAATGACATTAATATTTGTGGGCAGATTGTGTGGGCAAGGGAAATCAAAATTTATGAGCCTCTGAGTATCTAAAATGATTTAACAGACATTTCACACTTAATAAGCAAATTGTGGTCATAATTACAACTAAAATAAAACTATTACATTCACACACACGATCATAGACACACACGATCATAGACACACACACCAACCCTCGTGTGTACAGTTCTTGCGTGCATTTTGTGTATGTAGTGTGTTTATGGACGTGTATATATATATATTTATATATTTAAAATTTGTGTATTTGGTGAAAATTATCTTTTAGACATGTCAGATTAAATAAATTGCAAACATTGTGTCTGCTTATTTTTAATAAAATCCGTTCATACTCACGGATAATCTTTCGCGTATTATAATTGAAAGATGTCAGAAATGAACTGTAACGTTGACAGATATTATTATCATTCTTTTCTCAATGTACCCAAGTTCTTTCAATCTCCTTCCGAGATCATCTTCAGGAGTGTGAGTTATGGTAACAAAAATTAACCGTGTTGCTAAAAATTACTGTAAATTTTTTCTACTTCAAATATAATGGTTGACAATTTGCTTAGCGTTCATTAGAACGTGAAAATTATCTAAAATGGAATTTTTTTATATGCTGTAATATCATGATCATACACGTGTTAAAGCATTAAAAAAACTGTTCTTTTTACAAACATTTTAGAACATTACTACAGTATACTGGATGTGCGTTGTGGCGCAGTGGATATCGAGCCGAGTTCAAATTCCAGTTGAATCCATTGTATTCACTTACGCGCAAATACCCTTGGGAAAGGTATTAATCCGTCTCTTCCTTCCAGTTATGGGTTAAATAACAGGACAGATTGGGTTCTATAGCCTTGGTCGACAACCAGTCTACCGCAGAAAGCAATGGCAACCTACTGCGGGATAATCTTCTGCCCAGTCAGTCATGTCTCTTTCGAGACATGATCGCCCAAGCGTGTATCACGTATAGCACTTAACTGACTGACTGGATATGATAGTTGGAATAATGATTAAGGCTTCTACTGGTCATAAAGTGGGGGATCAGTTTATTACTTCATAACAATAGGAAACCGATCCCCCTCTAATTACTACATAATAATATAATACATTTCTTTCCCCTCTAGCTATGAGTCAAATAACAGGACAGATTGGGTTCTGTAGCCTTAGTCGGCAACCGGTCTACCGCAGAAAGCAATGGCAACCTACTGCGGGATAATCTTCTGTCTAGTCAGTCATGTCTCTTTCGAGACATGATCGCCCAAGCGTGTATCACGTATGGCACTTAACTGACTACAGTATACATAGCTGATTCTATTAATTGACGGCTTAAGTTGCCTTGAGAATCTGTAGGTTGCTTTTGTTGTTTTCTTCGTGCAGGATAGTTGTCCTATTCATCCTTATTTTTTATATTGTCAATGTAGACAGGAAAGTTGTTGTAGATGTCTAGAAATGGATAAATGGTCTGACAAGTGTAATGTAAAACGTCTTGTTAATGTAAGTGGTAAGTTGATTTGATTATATATTTCGCCAGTTAAGGCTTCGTCAGATTCAAGAGGAAAGAGAGAAAAGTATGCGGGTGCGTGCTTGTGGTTGTTTAAAAAAATAATGAAACTTCTTACGTTAACCTTAACTTGACGTTTCTTTTGAAAAAAGAATGAAAAAAGAATGAAAAAAGAATGAAAAAAAGTGACTTTTAAAAAAGTCGTTAGTACATTTCATATTCCAAATCAAAGTTTTTTTGTTTCTTTTGTTTTTTTGTTTTTTTTTTTTCATTTTCTTAGCTTTTTAAGAATTAAAGTTAAATTCCTCTTGGAATCAATTAGAGTAGATAGATCTATCTATCGCCCGGTTCACACTCCACCCACGTCTATTGAACAGGTTACGAGGCTCATCCCTTGTTCCCTGTTTAGGATGTGGTTTCCGGCTTTCTCTTTTCCAATCTTCTCACTTTGTTTTTGTTTTTTGTTTTTGTTTTTTTTTCAATTGGAGTAGATAGATCTATCTATCGCCCAGTTCACACTCCACCCATGTCTATTGAACAGGTTAAGAGGCTCGTCCCTTGTTCCCTGTTTAGGATGTGGTTTCCGACTTTTTCTTTTTCTTTTCCAATCTTTTCACTCTTACGTGGCCCCCTGCACATCAGTGGCGTTACTTGGCGATCATGTCTCAAAAGAGACATAACTGACTGGTCAAAAGATTTTCTATCCTACTCTTTAGAATATAGCTGAAGGGAGAAGAGACGGATTGTATTTATAAATAGTAATTAGTAGGGGAACAGTTTATTACTTAATAAGAATAGAAAACTGATCCCCCACTTTATACCCAGAAGAAGCCTTACTTATGTTTCCAACTATTATCCTTATTCAGTTAGTTAAGGGCCATACGTGATACACGCTTGGGCGATCATGTCTCGAAAGAAACATGACTGACTGGTCAGAAGATTATCCCGCAGTAGGTTGCCATTGATTTCTGCGGTAGACTAGTTGCCGACCAAGGCTATAGAACCCAATCTGCCCTGTTATTTAACCCATAACTGGAAGGAATAGACGGATTAATACCTTTCCAAAGGTTATTTGCGCGTAAGTGAATGCAATGAATTCAGCTGGAATTCGAACTCGGCTCCCCGATTTCTCGTTCCGAGCCGATATCCAATGCACTACAACGCACATCCTTTAAAAAAATCTATATCCAGTAGAAGCTTTAATTATGTTTTCAACTATTATATTCAGTCAGACAGTCAGTTAAGGTCTGTACATGATATACGCTTGGGCGATCATGTCTCTTTCGATCCATGACTAACTGGGCAGAATAATTTTCCGCGGTAGTTTGCCATTTCTTTTTGCGATAGACTGGTCACCAACCAAGGCTTTAGAACCTAATCTGCCCTGCTATTTAATTCTTTTATCCAGATCAGCCAGTAAAGTGCCATACGTGATACACACTTGGGCGATCATGTCTCTTTTGATCTATGACTGACTGGGCAGAATAATTTTCAGCGGTAGGTGACTATTTCTTTCTGCGGTAGACTGGTTGCCAACCTAGGCTTTAGAACCTAATCTGTCCCGCTATTTAGCTTACAGCTGGGGGGACTATAGATGGATTCATATCTTTCCCAAGGATATTAGCCCGTAAGTGAATGTACCGAACCCGACTGAAATTCGAAATCGGCTGTCCGATTTCTCAAGTCGTTCCAATATCCAGTACACCACAAACTTCCTTGAGGTGCCGCGTCTCCCTTCACCACAAATCCCCCTCATTTGTAGCTCTAAACAACCATTACAACACCTTCCAGATCTGTTCTGCTATCCATTAACGCAAACTTGTTAGGTATGTTACTTGATATCTACCTATTTCCGTCCTGATTTCAAAATAATCTGTCAGTGTTACATTCTCCAAGCTCTCTTTTCTCTTTTATGTATCTCAGAAATTTAAACTCTCTCAGATTCCTCAGTGCCTTCTTTGTTTCTGTTTTCCTGAAAAATTCGTTGTTTCTCACATGCTCTGTCGATGGCATTGTTAACATCGATCTGAATAACGAGGTTTCTGTTGCTTCAAGTCTTCTTTTTTATCTGGGAGAAACCTTTTCAGCATTGACTGGCATGTAGCAGGATCGATATTGCGTAGCAGATCATCATTCTTTTCATTATTTCAGTCTTCCTCTGTCTTAATACTTTTTTTAGTTTTTGGAAGGCATCTTTCAGTATTCTATTAGGACGCCGTTTACTCGAGTAGTTTCAGATGGTAACACATCTATAAGGAAGTGCTATAAGCAAGCTTGAAATTCAGTGTATGTCATTTCGCCGAAGTGCAAACAACTTTGTTTTTCATAGCGTTAAATATGTCAGAATTAGTGCCAAAGAAAGTGTATTTGCGGGGAACTTTACTGCACTATTTTATTCAAAAGAAATTTGCAGCTGAAGCACACAGAATTCTTGTTGAGACTTACAGCAACCAATGTCTGTCGGAAACAACATACAAACACTGTTTTAGACCCATCAAAAATAGTGATTTTGATGTTGAAGATAAAGAACGCTCTGGCGCACCGAAAATGTTTGAAAACGAGGAATTGGAGGCATTACTTCATGAAGACTCATGTCAGGCGCAAGATGAACGTGCAGCGTCATTACGAGTTCATCACACAACAGTCTCGAAATGTTTGAAAGCATTAAGAATGATTCAAAAGCAAGAATCATGCCGAGAGATGTCGAACGTCGTCTTGTCATGTGTAAACAGCTGCTTCAATACTGGACTGCTACGTGATGTCCGTCCTTCAATATGGCAGTGAATGCTGGATATTATCAACAAAGATGAAGGAAAAACTGAAGCAACTGAAATGTGGTTCTTCAGAAGGATGCTGCGAATATCATAGATCGAGCATGTGAGCAATGATGAGGTCTTGGAAATGATGGAAACCAAAAGGAAATTAATACTGAGCATCAGGAAGAGACAGCTGAGGTTCTTGGGACACGCAATGAGGAAGGAGGGCTTGGAGAATCTGATACTAACAGGCCAGATAGAGGGAAAGAGACAGGGGAAAGCAACGGATAACATATTTGAAGGACCTAATCAGGTGGATGACGGAACGAGGTGTAACAGGAAAAGGCGTGCTCAGAGCAACCAGGGATAGGGAAACGTGGAAGGCCATGATCGCCGACGTCCTGAAGGGACAAGGCACATAGAAGAAGATTGTGACCGACGATGAAAAGTAGATACATTACGATAACTCTAAACGTGTAAGATCGATGAGTGGTTAAGCCCGGAGACGCATCATCATCGGCGGCAAAGCTGAAAATCTATTATTCGAAGTTTCTGCTCTGCATTTGGATCAGCTGTGTGTAGTTTTTTTACAAGCTATTCAAACCGACCAAAAGCATCACGGGAGATCGCTATCGACTACAATTGATGAGTTTCAGCCGGACATTAAAGAAAAACCGCTGCTATATGAGCAGAGACGACAAAGGGATTTTGCAACATGACAACGCTATACCACATGTTGCAAAGCGGATAAAAACCTATCTGAAAATGCTTAAATGGGTAGTTCTAAGCCACTCGCCGTATTCACCATATATTGACCCGTCCGATTATCACTTGTGCCGGTCGATGGCACATGGCCTGGCTGAGCAGCACTTTCATTTTTTATGAAGATGCCAAAAAATGTTAGCCTCAAAAGACGTGTCGTTTTTCGACGTGGAATTTAAAGAAGAATGGAAAAAAGACGTGGCTAGCGATGGATAATGCTTTCAGTGACATGTTCCTTAGTAATTTTTGTAAATAAAATATTACTTTTCAGTAAAACTTATTCAAGGTCCTAATAGTATTCCTGTAGAAAAACATTTCTGTTACCTCAAGTTATTTCTTCAACTGAGTAAATTTTCGAGCATACACTACCATGTAAAAGATATAATAATGCGTAGGAGTTCAGCATCTTTCCAGACGAACTATTCTATTTTTCGACACCATTCGGAGATTTATCCTAACTTTTACTAGCAGTATAGCCCGGCGTTGCTCGGGTGAAATGAAAGCTTTAAAACTAATCCATGGTCCTGGAGCTCAGGCTCAGAATATTTGTGTGAAGTTTGGTGAGAATCGGATAAAAATTGTGGATTTGTATAAAGGACATACAGACAGATAAACAGACACACACACAAACATCTTGCCTTTTATATATATATATTATCGATTTTCTGCACTATTGTAAGAACTGCAACCTTGAAACTTCTGAATATCGTTTCTTATGTCTTTGTCTATGAGTGTATCAAATTTGATTAAAATCGGACCACTTCTTCTATAACCCGATTTTTTCGATTATCGATTTTCGATATTTATCGGGGGTACCTCGACACAAACCATAGCTAAGAACACTCACATACGCTTATAGTACAACAGTGTAAATTTTCAAGAAAATCGGTTCAGACGTTTCGGAGTCTATAGGTAACGGACACACACACAGACAAAGTTCCATTTGTAAATAAGTTTAGATAATGCTGGATACTACCATGAGTATTAATTGGAAAAGTACATTTTAATTATTTAGATATAACTGAAAAATGATTTCCTTAATGGGGAAAAAGATTAAAGAAAATTGATAACTTTATGCACAAATAATTGACCTTGCTTTCTCATAACTTCTATACAATTCTAACAGGTCATTGCAAAAAATCCAACCCGATACACTTGGCATTATTAACATACTTCTATACAACCAAGTCACCGTTAAATAAAGTCTCCTCTTCACTCAAATCATCACCCGAGCCTGACGTATAAATGGCTACACTAATGAAAAATCTACATGATTTTTATGAAGTAATAACCTTCAAATGGCAAGTGACAAAATTTGGGCCTAATCGGATTATTAATTTACAAATTACAGTTATTTAAATGAAGCTACTGTTGCAAATTTTCAAAACGATGAAAAAATCTGAATTTTGTGTGTTGATACAACATTGCTTTCTGATTGGAAAAATACTGTTCATGCAAAGCAATGGCTTGATAAGTGTTTTTCGGACTCTGTTTCGTCGGAAACAACGGTTGAGGTGGTATGCTGACTTTAAACACAGTAGTACAGACACGAATAATGCTGAACGTTCAGTCAGTTAAGTGCCATACTTGATACACGCTTGGGCAGAAGATTATCCCGCAGTAGTTTGCCATTGCTTTCTGCGGTAGACTAGTTGTCAGCCAAGGCTATAGAACCCAATCTGTCCTGTTATTTAACCCATAACTGGAGGGAATAGACGGATTAATACTTTTCCCAAGGGCATTTGCGCGTAAGTGAATGCAAGGAATTTAGCTGGAATTCGAACTCGGCTCCCCGATTCCTCGTTCCGAGTCGATATCCACTGCATCACAACGCACAAATCTGAACGTTCAGATCGCCCAAAATCGGCAATTGTACCGAAAACATCAAAAAAAATCCACAGACTCGTCTTGGCCAATCGTAAATTGAAATTGCATAAGATAACAGAGGAGTTTAACATATCAGAAGACAGTGTAGTCACCATTCTGCCTGAAATGAAAAGCAGTGTTCAAAGTGTGTGCTGCATTTTCTCACAGTCGATCAAATCAACAATGCGTCGACAATTCCGTGTTGTTTGCAACGGTTTCGACCCAACAAGAAGGAGTTTTTGCGTAAATATGTGACAATGGATGAAACATAGATCCGCCACTTCACTCGGGAGTCAAATCGACAATCAGCTGAGTGGACAGCAGTAGGTAAAAACTGTCCAAATCGACCGAAGATGCAAACATCAGCAGGCAAGGTTTTGGCCTCCGTATTTTGGAATGCGTAAGATATTTTGTTCATCGATTACCTTGAGAAAGGAAGAACCATCAATAGCGAATATTATATAGTATTATTGGTGCGTTTGGAGAATGCATAGAATCATAGAATTGATATTACATAGAAGTTCATCACTCTTTTCTTTGTTTCTAACGAAATCTTCCTGTTTCTTAATACTTTATTTTGCTTTTGGAAGACAGGAAGAGATTGTCCAGCATTCACTGCCATATAGAAGGATTGATATTACATAGAAGTTCATCACTCTTTTCTTTGTTTCTAACGAAATCTTCCTGTTTCTTAATACTTTGTTTAGCTTTTGGAAGACATGAGGAGATTGTCCAGTATTTACTGACATATAGAAGGATTGATATTACATAGATGGTCATCACTCTTTTCTTTGTTTCTAACGAAATCTTCCTGTTTCTTAATACTTTGTTTAGCTTTTGGAAGACATGAGGAGATTGTCCAGCATTTACTGACATATAGAAGGATTGATATTACATAGATGGTCATCACTCTTTTCTTTGTTTCTAACGAAATCTTCCTGTTTCTTAATACTTTGTTTAGCTTTTGGAAAATATGAGAAGACTGTCCAGAATTCACTGTCATCTAAGGGGATTGATATTGCAGAGAAGTTCATCACTCTTTTCTTTGTTTATAAAGAAATCTTCCTCTTTCTTAATACTCTTAACTAAAGTAAATAACTACTAACTTAAATAAAGAGAACTGTCTGCCTGAGGTAACAGTTTCAAAGGGACACTACCTTTTGGGTCTGCTTCGTAAGGCTCTGTTTAAATACAAGTGTTTTAAATGACAGGACACCAGTTACAGTTGATGTCATATGAATATTATCTAATTGTATCTTGGTCGGACAATATACCTTATCCAGTAAGCTATTCAATGATGCTTTATATTTTATTGAGAAAGTGAAACTTGTGAACGAATTCGAGGTGAGTTATTTTAATACCATACCGCAATACTTATGTTTGTGAGAGACATATCTTGGTTATTTGCAGATAAATTTCTGTCATTCTACTTGGCAAATGTTCACCTTTTGATTCTGGTAATATATATATATATATATATATATATATGAGTAATACAAATATGAAATCAGTCACTCAGCTAATTTATGTTATGTTCAGCTTTCTGACTCCAGAGTGTCGTAGACGAATCTTTGTGTAATGATTCAGTCAACTCGTCGGGTGGTATCAGCAAATGTCTGCTGATTTTCTCATTTTAGTTCTTCTTCTTCTTCTTCTTCTTCTTCTTCTTCTTCTTCTTCTTCTTCTTCTTCTTCTTCTATATGCCCTGTCCTTTCATGACGTAGGCAATCATGGCTTTCCACTTCTCCCTATCTCTGGTGGCTCTTAGCATGCCTTCTCCTATTACACCATCATTCTATTACAACCCTCATTCTGTCATTCACTAGCTGAAGCCCATAAATCTAGAATATAAATGTATAGAAACTATCATGGCCACAAAATGAGGGATCAGTTTATATATTGATTATAATATAGATTGTATCCCCCACTTTATATCCACATAATTTCTTATAAACAGTTGGCATATATATTCTTATATGTGCCCTGTCCTTTCAAGATGTAGGCAATCATGGCTTTCCACTTCTCCCTATCCCTGGTGGCTCTCAGCACGCTTTGTCCTGTCTCACCACGCAACCCACGTTCTGTCATCCACCTGATGATGAGGTCCTTCAAATATGTTATCCGCTGCTTTCCCCTGTCTCTTTTCCCATCTATCTGGCCTGTTAGTATCTGGTTCTCCAAACCCTCTTTCCTCATTGCATGTCCCAGGAACTTTAGCCGTCTCTTCCTGTTGTTTAAAAATAGTTTATGTGCTTCTTATTAGTTCATCTTTGTGTGCGTGTGTGTGTGCGTGTATGTGTGTGTGCGTGTGTGTGTGCGTGTATGTGTGTGTGTGCGTGCGTGCGTGTGTGTGTGTGTGCGTGTGTGTGTGTGCGTGTGTGTGTGTGCGTGTATGTGTGTGCTTGTGTGTGTGTGCGTGTATGTGTGTGTGTGCGTGAGCATGTGCGTGTGTGTGTGCGTGCGCGTGTGTGTGTGTGTGTGCGTGTGTGTGTGTATGTGCGTGTATTTGTGTATGTGTGTGTGTGCGTGTGTGTGTGTGCGTGTATGTGTGTGCTTGTGTGTGTGTGCGTGTATGTGTGTGTGTGTGCGTGCGTGTGTGCGTGCGTGTGTGTGTGTGTATGTGTGTGTGTGTGTAAAAATATTTCGTTGAAAACGACCGACAGGGATGATTCTATTTATTTTTTATTTAATTTTCCATAATTTTCGATTTTCCAAGCGGCGCTGTCGATCTCTTGCAAGCCATTTTCAAGGATATTATTCTTCCGGTGTTCTTATGTCGTCATGTTTCACTTTAATGTAACTTTTTCTGGTTTTAGTTGTTTCTGTATTTTTGTTTTTGTTTTTTGAAAAGGAGAGTTCTTTGAAATTGTCACGTGATGCGCGCGGCGGTCATCGTGTGAACGTCTATTTAAAAAAAAAACTTTCAAAACTCTATTTCCCCTTTTAAACAATGTAATGGAGCAATAGAAAAATGTAAGAAACATTTTTTACATTCTTCATGTCCAGCAAAAAGGAAACATGAAGAATACAGGAAAAATTAAATTAAAAATTAATAAAATCTCTTTTGTCGAAAAAAAAATGTGTGTGTGCGTGTGTGTGTGTGTGTGTGCGTGTGTGTGTGCGTGTGTGTGTGTGCGCGCGCGTGTGTGTGTGTGTGCGCACGCGCGTGTGTGTGTGTGTGTGCGCGCGCGTGTGTGTGTCTGTGTGTGTGTGTGCGCGCGCGTGTGTGTGTGTGTGTGCGCGCGCGCGCGCGCGTGTGTGTGTGTGTGTGTGTGTGTGCGCGTGTGTGTGTAATGTTATTTCTTCTTTTCCTAATTTTCTTCTGTTATTTTATTCTCTCGTTATTGCTTTTATCTCATTTTTCTAGAAGCTTACGGCCTATCACGTTGAATACACCGGTTGTCGCTCGATCACCGAAATCAGTACTTAGATGGGTGACCGCTTGGGAATACCAGGTGCTGTAAGCGTATAGTGACGGATGTGCGTTGTGGTGCAGTGGATATCGGCTCCGAAAGAGAAATCGGTGAGCCGAGTTCGAATTTCAGTTGAATACTCTGCATTCACTTACGCACTGGTACTCTTAGGAAAGGTATTAATCCGTCCCTTCCCTCCAGTTATGGGTTAAATAGCAAGGGTAGGACTTGGGGACCCTGCCCTTAAAAAACAAATCCCAATGAACCTTGATACTCGAAAAGAAAAAAGTATTACTAGACACAAAACTTATATAAAAATAACAATAAATTGTTGACAGAAAAAGGTATTACCAGCAATAAATAGATAAAAAATTTAGTTGGCAATAAATGACCGCCGAGGTTGATATGCCATAAAAACAAAACAACCAACAAAAAAAAACATTTTTTCTATCTTTCGGTTCTAATATAAGGAGTTTATGTGCATCATGTTCTGTTAGAGGGGGGCTATGGTGTAGAGCAAGGGTGACAAACTCAAGGTCCTCTCCCAACTATACACGAATTAGCTGCGTCACTGATTGAAGGATCTTCACAAGGATCAAAAAAGAATTTCACAGTTTATGATATAAATATTTGACTAATCGAAGTGTTTGAATAATTCTTGACTTGCCAGCAATGACCAAACATTCATTACGATTTATACTGTATGAAAATTGAAAAGGGAGCAATGAAGTAATCTTAACAAAATGGCTACTAATTGATTACTGTTTCGCAGAACCATAGGTTATTGGACACGTCGATTGCGCATGTCTCTGTTGCCGCACTTTTGACCGAATTAAATTTGAACACAATGTAGCCAACGAGAAATTATTTAAAAGCCAAGACTTGTGAAAAAATATTTGAGCGCAGTGTATTTTCAAATATGTACGTATTTATTGGTTCATTATTTTTTGAAGTAGTTTTTTCTGTATTTATCGAACTAAAAATTCCGTTAGGAATTTAACTGTTATCAACTATGCTTTGCTTTCATTTTACGACTGAGTTTCATATTTGATACTTTTTCACTAAAAATACGAAGAGAGAAGAAAAAAAAAGACCTAACACGATTTATCTCCCTTCTCAATGGCGCTATTTTTTGTCTTAAATTTGTTTGTTTATCTTTTTACTTTATTCTTTTTCTATATTCGAGTTGGCTTAAGCTGTTTGGACAGCGATAATTACTGCCTATTCGCAATTGCTTATCACGTGACAGCAAAACATTATCTTCACGATCGAAGTCGAGTAGGCTCGAGTTTTTCTCCTCACATTGAGTGTTTTAGGCTTTCATTTAGAAACCATATGCATTTTTATGAGTACGTACATGCGCACACGCATGCATATTTATGCATACACACATACACACACATATATTATGTATTTAGGTATCAATCCCTATTTTATACAAGTTTTGTTAAAAGTAAAAGAAAATGTTCTGTGATTAAGTTTTTTTTTTATATAATTTTTCATGCGTTCTACTTTTTTCTCTTTTCATAACAAATTATTTTTTTTAATCATATCACCCCGAGCAAGGCGGTAATGCCACTGATGTGCAGGGGGCTACATAGGAGTGAAAAGATTGGAAAAGAGAAAACTGGAAACCGCATCCTAAACAGGAAACAAGGGATGAGCCTCTTCACCTGTTCAATAGATGTGGGTGGAGTGTGAACCGGGCGATAGTTTAGTCTATCTACTCCAATTGAAAAAAAAAAGAAAAAAGAAATGTGTGAAAGGATTGGAAAAGAGAAAGCCGGAAACCACATCCTAAACAGGAAACAAGGGATGAGCCTCTTCACCTGTTCAATAGACGTGGGTGGATATAATGAAAATAACGGCAAAACATTTGAGAGGATTATTTGTTGTTTTCTCATCGGTTATTACCTTTTAGCAGGACAGGATGTAAAATGTGTGGGGTTTTTTATGTATGTGTCGAAAGTTGGAGGTGCGTTGTGGTGCGGATGTGCATTGTGAGGCAGTGGATATCGAACAAGAGATGAACCTCTTAACCTGTTCAATAGACGTGGGTGGAGTGTGAACCGGGCGATTGATAGATCTATCTACTCCAATAAAGCCGGAAACCACATCCTAAACAGGGAACAAGGGATGAGCCTCTTAACCTATTCAATAGCCGTGGGTGGAGTGTGAACCGGGCGATAGATAGATCTATCTACTCCAATTGAAAAAAAAAAAAGAAAACATGGTAGTAAGAGTCCAGTCAAGAGATCTCTGCTAAAATCAAAAGAAAAGAATTAAAGAAAACCAATTAAACATGAAAAGCTTAGAATTTAAAATTAGGCAGAAGAAAAAAAAAGAGACTTTAACAATATTTCAAATAAAAGATTCTCAACTCGACACGAGAGTCTTTATTATTTCGACATTGAACGAACGCTGTTTCATCAGGGAGTTAACGCTATTTAAAAAATAGTATTTGCTGACTGATTTATCATAAATACTCAGATCCATTTCTACATTGAGCATTGTTTTAAATTGATGTTTTGAACGTTGTTAATATTTTCTTCGCTCCTTATACATTTGGATATATAAAATTACTAAGTTTTAACTTAGTATCAGTCGAAAATGGCTGAATTCAAAGATGAACGGTCTTCGAAATTCTTTCCTTGGTCACTAGCTAAATAACAAAAATTTCAAACTATCTGTATCGAACGACCTTTAAACAACCGAAATTTATATTTATGTGAAATATTCTGGGGAACAAGTGCAAAATCAGGCATGTCCGATAGAAATTTTATCAACTTTTTCAGTTATCGGCACGTGGAGAGGGGATGGAAATACACACACACACACACACACACACACACACACACACATATATATATATATATATATATATATATATATATAACAACGGTGGTCTTTTTATAATAGAGAGGAATGTCCTAATGTTTTCTGGGGTTTTTTTTGTTGTTGTTGTTGTTGTTTTATCTAGGAATTTACATGTTCTTTAAATAACTGTGAATCTGGACAAACCAAATTCGTAAATAATTATATTGAAAATTCTACAAAATGACGAACAAGCAGGCTCACAGTATTTACATTATTCGGACTATTGTCCTAATCTTGGTTGCCATTTGTACGACGTTTCGGCCGTTGTGCGCTCCGGCCTTCTTCAGGTGCTAGGAATTTCGAACCGAACCCTTTATTACAATCACTGGGGTATATCATCCTCATTCCTTGCGTAAAATCTCGATTGAAAGTCATTAGTTATGTCCCTCTAGCTCTGCACGTTACTTGTTCACCACTCATCTCAGAAATATAGACAAATAATAAATGTTACTTCTCTCTGACTATAGCTCAATTAAGTCTCACTTAAATATACACTAACTACTACCAAACTGTATCCGCAACATACTCGTCGATAATACAAATATAATTGCATCATCCAAAGGTTAGAAAAAAGGTTAAATATAATGGAAACATTATTAATAAAAATGAAAAATCCAATACTCAATAATATCAGCTATGAACGCAGACACAATGGGCAAACCGTATTTGGAAAATATAGCATTCTTATAACCCAAGATACATACACAAAACAATCTATATATTCTGTTAAAAGTAAAATAAAATTCATCCTTAATAATGGCTAAAAGTATAGCTGAAAGCGCTTAGAGAAATAAAACTTTTTATGTAATTTATGTACTGTAATGAAAAGATAAGATTACATGAAAAAGTATATTAAAAGATTGTCTGTCATTTTTAACGAAACTTGCACACACACACACACACACACACACACACACATATATATATATATATATATATATATATATATATATATATATATATATTAATTCAGATACTTGAATCCAAGCGGAAAAAGCAGGAAGGTAAATTCCAAAAAAATTTTATTTTAATATTAAAAAATGATACAGAAATGATCATCCAACATCATTGAATTAATCCTTTTGTAATTGATATATATATATATATATATATATATATATATATATATATATATATGTATGTATGTATGTATGTATGTATGTATGTGTGTGTGTATGTGAAGAGAGAGAAATGGGTAGAGGAAGATAGAAAAAAGCTACAAATATGTTTTTAGGTGTTTATTAATGTATCACAGATAGATTATTTGTGTATCTAAGCATGTATTTCCGATCTAGGTGTATAATTTTAGCTTAAATATCTGATAATAATTTGAAAAGGTACTGTGTATTTTCTAAGTATATTCATCACTGTTATCGGTTCTATATCTGTGTATGCCTGAGTGTGGGAAGGAAGGAAGGAAGGAAGGAAGGAAGGAAGGAAGGAAGGAAGGAAGGAAGGAAGGAAGGAAGGAAGGAAGATTACGTTACTAATACAGTTTTGGAGCAAGAGATAGAAAATTAACATTTTAATAAACTTGTGTATTATTTAAAATGATAAAACGAATCAAGTCTTATTTTTTAGCTAATAAATATAGGCGTATATATATATATTGTTTATTCGGGCAGCAGGGCCTGTTTGTACAAGTTTCATTGAAGACAACTGACAAGGGGACTGTGATTGAACTTTATATTTAACTTTTTTGTGTTCGTACAAATGTTTTCTTTTCACGACACAAAGTGTGCAAAAACCAGCGCTTTCGGCTATTCGTTATCAAGGACGATTTTTATTTTTAGTTATTATCTGAATGTGTGTGTGTGTGTGTGTGTGTGTGTGTGTGTGTGTGTGTGTGTGTGTGTGTGTGTGTGTGTGTGTGTGTTTTTATCAGGTATGCGTCTATAATAATACAGGAAATAACGACTCACAATGAAGATCAAAGTTAACTGGAAAGCAAGAAGCCGGAAAAAAACAGAGAATTTATTTTTGCTTTTCGTCAGTTAAACTTTAAAGTTATGCGGTACTGCGCTTAAGTTTGTAAAGTTTAGGATTGTTAGAGGAGAGTTAATCATAAAAATTCCCATGAAAAGATTGATGGAAATGTTTTGAATACTAGTCTATATTCTACATCCTACAATATATGTGCAAATGAAGGAACTGTCTAGAAAAAACTAACGGTTGCATCTAGCTAATTTAACTGTAAAACGATAAGACCTTGTTGCTAATTTTTACTGCTCTTAAATTTCTAATGTCTCGGTACGATAAGGGACAATACATATAACAATTACCATCAAAGTATTTAGAGATTAAGCACCGAGTTGCTAAATTTCTGCGGCCAAATAACTTTGAATTCTTCTCTTCGGTTAAATACCCTTAAATTCCTCTTTTCGGTCAAATACCCTAAAATTCCCCTCTTCTTCTATCCTCCCTTTGTTCAAATACCCTTGAATTCCTCTCTTCGGCCAAATACCATTGAATACCTCTCTTCGGTCAAATACCCTTGATATCCTCTCTTCGGTCAAATACCCTTGATATCCTCTCTTCAGTCAAATACAATTGAATTCCTCTCTTCGGTCAAATACTCTAGAATTCTCCTCTTTCTCTATCCTCCCTTCGGTCAAATACCCTTGAATACCTCTCTTCGGTCAAATACCCTAAAATTCCCCTCTTCTTCTATCCTCCCTTTGGTCAAATACCCTTGAATTCCTCTCTTCGGTCAAATACCATTGAATACCTCTCTTCGGTCAAATACCCTTGATATCCTCTCTTCGGTCAAATACCCTTGATATCCTCTCTTCAGTCAAATACACTTGAATTCCTCTTTTCGGTCAAATACCCTTGATATCCTCTCTTCAGTCAAATACACTTGAATTCCTCTCTTCGGTCAAATACTCTAGAATTCTCCTCTTTCTCTATCCTCCCTTCGGTCAAATACCCTTGATATCCTCTCTTCAGTCAAATACCCTTGATTTCCTCTCTTCGGTCCAATACCCTTGATATCCTTTCTTCGGTCAAATACACTTGAATTCCTCTCTTCGGTCAAATATCCTTGAATTTCCCTCTTCTTCCACGTGGTGTGTTAATTAGTTTCTGCAAAAATATTTTTTTTAAATCTCTAAACATTTTCTAGTTTTTAATAAACTCCAAAAGGTTGCTAGACCGTAATAAAGGCAAATCAATCAACCAACAAAAACCATATTATGAGAATTGGATATTGTCATGATATATGTGTCCGTATGTTTTAGCATTCACACACATACAGGCACGCACCCCTGTATCTGTGAATTTGGCCTCAAGGGCTGTCATCAATGTATATATATGGTTTTATTAAAAATTTTTTTTTTCATGATCATATTGCCCCAAGCAAGGCAGTCTACTGCCACTGTTGTGCAGGGAGTTACATCGGAGGAAAGTTTTGTAAAGAGTGACAGGTTACAGGGCGTGTCAGGAAGTGGATAAGAGAAGGGTTAAGATACTGAGAGTGGACTGGAGTGGACGGAGAAATGAGCATGGGAGAGAGGATACAAGTTAGCAAGATAGGAGATGACTATTGACTTTACGCTTAAACTCCTAGAGATTGTAGCAGTCGGGGAAGCAAGTAAACGGAATGGATACGCTTAAACACCTGGAGATTGTAGCTGTCGAGGAAGCAAGTAAACGGAAGGGAATTCCATAGACAGGAAGTGCAAGAAGCTGATGAAGGAGAATTTGAGTTTACATTTTATTCGTTTCACAATAAAAGGGTGGGACCTAGTTGCTAATCTTGTGGCTTGAGCAAATTTATGCATAAGGGGAACCAGAGAGCTAAGTTCATCGGAGCAGGAGCCGTGAAAGTATTTGTAGAAGAGACACAGAGATGCCACATTGCGTCGGTGAGAGTGTGGCTGTATCTGGGCTGCCAGGTCGGGATCGATCACATTACAGATTCTCCGTTGAATTTTGTCAGGTACCACTAGGTGGATAGCAGGTGCACTCGACCAGATATGTCAGCAGCATTCAATGCACGGGCGGATGGTAGATTTATATATGTGCAGGACGGTTTCAGACGGGAAAAACCTCTTGGCCCTGCACAGAGAACCGACCTTCTTAGCAAGATATATAAAAATATCTTTAAATATGCTTTTTAATTTAAGCATATTTTTTAAATATAAAAAATATATTTTGAATATAAAAAATATTTTTAAAAACATTAAATTTTAAAAAATTTTAAATATGAAGAAAAAAACATACCGTGTACATCGGAAATGCGGCGGGATTTGGAAATAAAGATTTTATTCTAGTAAGCACACTTTTACCAAACCTGAATTAAAATTTCAGACAGGCTATTCCCGAAAATATTGAGAACTGAAGGAAGAAGGCATAAAGCCACAGATAAATTGGAAGTTAATAATCTCAGCACGTACTCTCAATAATCTGATTAATAAATTTAATCTGTGCTTAGCAATAAAAATTAGGATATTAAAATATCAATGTCAGAATTTACTTCTTAATCAATGTAACGAAGTAAATTTAAATTCCCTTAAAAAGATTTAACTGTTCCAATTTAATCATTATATTTTTAGCTTATTTTTTATATTGGTTAAATTTAAATTTGGTAACCTCTGGTTTATTCCCACCGGCTGTCCTTGACCTCTCTGGCAAAGCCCTGCTTTCCACTCCCAAAAGAGATGTGCTACTATACCCCCCCTCCATCTCTCTCCTCTTTTCGGCCTTTTTCAAACCAACCTTTCCTGCCCCTTCCTTTTCTTTACTAACCTTTATTTCCGGTATACCAAAATTTCTTTATTTTTCGTCAACTGGGGTTGAACAATGCATGTCTCTAGTAGCTATTCTCCAGATATAAAATATCAATATACATATAATATATATATTATATATATTAATTGGAGTAGATAGACTAAACTATCGCCCGGTTCACACTCCACCCACGTCTATTGAACAAGTGAAGAGGCTCACCCCTTGTTCCTTGTTTAGGATGTGGTTTCCGGCTTTCTCTTTTCCAATCTTTTCACTGTTTTCTTTTTTTTTTAAATTGCTCGGGGTGATATGATTATAATATATATATATATATATATATATATATATATATTAATCATGTCACCCCAAACAAGGCGGTAACGCCACTGATGCGCCGGGGGCTATGTAAGCGTGAAAAGATTGGAAAAGAGAAAGCCGGAAACCACATCCTAAACAGGGAACAAGGGATGAGCCTCTTCACCTGTTCAAATAGACGTGGGTGGAGCATGAACCGGGCGATAGTTTAGTCTATCTACTCTTATTGAAAAAAAAAAAGAAAAGAGTGAAAGGATTGGAAAAGAGAAAGCCGGAAACCACATCCTAAACAGGGAACAAGGAATGAGCCTCTTCACCTGTTCAATAGAAGTGGGTGGAGTGTGAACCGGGCGATATTTTAGTCTATCAACTCCAATTTATATATATATATATATATATATATATATATACTCTAAAAGATTTTTAGATATTCTACAATTTCATGGATGATACACATTTCGCATCTAAAACCTGCGAAATATGTATAACCCATGAAATTGTAGAATGTCTACAAAATTTTCTAGATTATATTACTCTGTGAAATTAGATAAATAAATTTAAAATTGAGTTTTGTTGAGTTCATCTCAATCAGAATTTACCTGATTTAAATATTTTGTTATTACAGTGGTTAATAAAAGCAAAATATCACTACATAAATATATTCATGTTTCAAAACAAGACTGTTCCTCTTCAGGTAATATGTTAAAATAAATGGTGAAAACTATATATATATATAATATTAACTATAGTAATAAGAATACCAATAGTAGCAGAACTAACTCTGCCGAAACTAGTATTAATTAAGCTATAATTTAAATCGTCTTGTACAACCCACCGAGAACAAACTCGGAGGGAAAAGAAGAGGAAGTAAAAAAAAAACAAACGAAGTACATGAATGAAAAAGTCAAGCACTCGTAAGAAAGAAAAAAAATTCCCAAGACGAAAACCCTAACACTAAAGCGCTCAATACGAAAGTAGAGCAAACAAAGACAGAAAGTCTAAGCAAGAGCCAACAACCTACCACGGTTTCGCCCTGCGGCTCGTTAGGGAAATTAGCCAATTTCCCTGGCGAGCCGTAGAGCGAAACGGTGGTAGATTGTTGGCTCTTGCTTAGATTTTCTGTTTTTGTGTATATATATATATATATATATATATATATATATATATATTGTAACTAATTTGTTGAACACGTAGGTTTTTTAACCTTTTGTTCATGCATTTACTTTTATAAAGAGTGCTCAATACAAATGTAGAGCGTTATACTGTAATGGTTGTTGCAATGTTTTTATAAAATCATAATATCACTACACAAAAATTTTCGTGTTAACACCTGAAGATGAAGCCAAGAACATAATGGGCTGGCTTCGAAACACGAAAATTTTTGTGCAGTGATACTATGAATTTATAAAAACATTGTAACAACCATTACAGTATATATATATATATATATATATATATATATATATATATATATATATATATAGCAGTACTAGATTGGTGCAATGTTTCATAATTTAACAGTTGAAATGGGTAGATGTAACCGTAATTTCTATGCTAAAATTTTCTTCTATCGCTGTAGTTTGTGGAACTCTTTTCTGTCTTCTTGTTTGCGAGTTAACTTTGATAATCAAAATTTTAAATGCAATGCCAATAGTCATCTTCTGTTTTATTAATACTCGTTCTTTTATGGTCCTCACTCCTCATTTGTATATTTTTATCACATTCTTAGTGACTGCTTTTTGCAAATAAAACCTGCTACGAAATATGTATTACCCATGAAATTGTAGAATATCTAAAAAAAATTTTTTTTAGATTATATTACTCTGTGAAATTAAATTTATAAATTTAACATTGAGTTTTGTTGAGTTCATCTCAATCAGAATGTAAGACATTCCGGAAAACTCACTCTAATTGGTCTGACTAAACGCGGAGGCTTAGACCAAGTGCCCTGAGAAAGTAGTTATGACCTTGGTCAAGGGAGTGATTGCTGGAAGACCGTATGCCTGGCAACAGGACTCGGCACCATGATACACAAGCAGGAGAACCTAATCATGACTGACAGACCATTTCTACGACCTCCAGCCAGTTAAGTACCATACGTGAAACACGCTTGGGCGATCATGTCTCGAAAGAGACATGACTGACTGGGCAGAAGATTATCTCGCAGTAGGTTGCCATTGCTTTCTGCGGTAGACTAGTTGCCAGCCAAGGCTAGAGAGCCCAATCTGTCCTGCTATTTAACCCATATCTAGAGGGAAGAGAGGGAGTAATACCTTTCCCAGGTGTATATGTGTGTAAGTAAATGCAATGAATTCAACTGACTCCCAAAACTGCAACCCCCTTAATTATTATATGTCTTGCAACTGAGCAAGAGACCAACAAAACTACTTCAGAAGAGATGCAAGAGATTCAGAAGTTGTCTGGAGATCGTGATTAAAGCCGATGGCGATTTTATTAAATAAATTTATTCTTTAGTATTTCAAGATATGTTTGTGTAATTTTCGTAAATATATCTGTTAAAATAAGACGTCAGTGTCATTTTGATTTTGAGGTTATTTAGCTGAGTCATTGCCAACCGGTTGTCCACCTACAACTGGTGCTTCAGGCAAATGTTTTCATGGTTCGCAGAAAAATTAGAACATTATTTCAATTTTTACGATGCAACAAATTATTTTATCGAAAAGACATTTTCATTTATCAGTCAGTTAGTTAAGTGCCATACGTGATACATGCATTGGGCGATCATGTCCCGAAAGAGACATGACTGACTGCGCAGAAGATTTTCTATCCTGCTCGTTAGACTATAGCTGAAGGGAGAAGAGACGGATTGTATTAATAAGTAGTAATTAGGAGAGGGATCAGTTTATTACTTCACAACAATAGAAAACTGACCCCTCACTTTTTGCCCAGTAGAGGCTTTTATGTTTCCAACTATTATCTTCATTCAGTCAGTTACGTGATTAACGCTTGAGCAATCGTGTCTCGAAAGACACATGACTGACTGGGCAGAAGATTTTCTATCCTGTTCGTTTGAATATAGCTGAAGGTAGAAGAGACGAAGTGTATTAATAAGTAGTGATTAGTGGGGGGGATCAGTTTATTACTTCATAACAATAAAAACTGATCCCCCACTTTTTGTCCAGTAGAAGCTTTTATGTTTCCAACTATTATCTTCATTCAGTCAGTTAAGTGCCATACGTGATACACGATTTGGGCGATCATGTCTCGAAAGTGACATGACTGACTCGGCAGATTATCCTGCATTAGTTTGCCATTGCTTTCTGCGGTAGACTAGTTGCCAGTTAAGACTAAATTTCTCCTGTTATTTAACCCATAACTGAGGGAAGAGACGAATTAATACCTTACAAATGTATTTGCGCGTAAGTGAATGCAAGGAATAAAGCTGGAATTCGAACTCGGCTCCTCGATTTCTCGTTCCAAGCCGATATCTACTGCACCACAACGCACATCTCGGTCTCGGTCTTGGCTTCAAATAAACGCTGCTCTCCATCTTGAAGTGACGCCATTGGAGCAAAAAATCCACAAACTGATTTCAAACAAGCAAAAACAAATATTATACTAAAACGTGTAATACTTGAATAAACTTTAAATAAACTAGAAGTTTTCCGATTATTATTATTATATAAATGTATTTATCTTTTTTCTGAATTCATATATTGTGGTCCGCCAAATTTAAAATTATACATTTAATCGTCCATGAAATTCTAAAGATGACAATCGTTGATTTAGACGACAATTCATCCATTGCACCCTGTATATTGTGACTTAATTTGTATTGTAGATGCAACCGTAAGTTCTATGCTAACAGTTTCTTCTATCGCACTTCTCGCTTGTGAAACTTTTTTCCTGCTTTTTATTTCCGCGTCAAATTTGATCTTCAAAAATTTAAATGCAATATCAATCGTTGTCTTTTGTTTTCTTAATTTCTGTATTTTTATTGTTTTCTTTCCTTAAATGTTTATATATATATATATATATATATATATATATATATTCTCTCCCATTCAGTAATCTCTTGAGGCTTAGCGATTTTATTGTCTTGCATAGGTGGAATGATTTTAAAAAAAAGATGTAAACTGACGTAGAAATTTTTTTTTTTTCTAAAGGTTGTCTGCATTCAGCGTCCGTTTGATGGACTCATAAAAATTATCTCTAACTCTACATCAGGTTTTATTTTAGATATTTTATTTCGATTTTTTTTTCTCCGGGAAAAATCGCAAAATCTTTTTTATCAACCCTGACATCTTTGTCAAGAGAATCGATTTCATGATAGCATCATATTACTCTTCTTTCTAGACGCACACACCGTCTTCATCAAGTCTGCGGGGAAATAAAAAAAAAAAATAACTAATTCAATATGCATATTTTTGTAATTCGTTTCAATGCTTTTAGATTAACGTGAGAACAATTAAAAATACCTTCGTATTTCTTTTAACTCTCTCAATCGTGTAGCGTCTCAGCTCAGACCAGACCAGATCATACATTTCGGGTTCGTTCTCAGGGAGCGGCTTTCTTCTAGTCAATCGCCTGTGGTTTAAAAAAATAACTCTTTTACCGATATAGGCTCGAGACGACAAATCGGAGAGCCGAGTTCGAATTCCAGTTGAATTCATTGCATTCACTTATGCGCAAATACTCTTGGGATAGGTATTAATCCGTCATTTATCCCTTAGCTATGGACTAAATAGTAGGACAGACTGGGTTCTATATCCTTAGTTGGCAACCTGTCTACCGCAGAAAGTAATGGCGGAAAAAAATTCTGCCTAGTCAGTCAGGTCATTTTCGAGACATGATCATGTATAGCACTTAACTGACTGAATTCTTAACTAGTTTTAACCTGTGAAAATTTCATGTTTTTCTTAGCGTGCTTTTTTTTTCTCCCACAGACGGTGCCCAACTGACTCTACTATACTTTGCATTCGCAAACATTCGCCCCTCACACCCTGAAGACATTTTTGCAATATTTGACAACGTTAGGTCATTTAATGTTGCTCAGAAGATGGAGTCGTATCGTTCACGATTTTATATGAAAAAAACATTTCACAAAACATTCAGGCGTCCTACTATGAATCAAAAAGACTTATACACAAAATTTAATGGTTTTCTTGTATTTTGATGAATCTTAATTCTTCAGTTAATGGTTGAATAAGCGTATGACAAATTCCATGACAATAAAATATCCATAGAAATTCCCTATTGCATCATTAAATATTTGAACATAACAACTTTAACAAAATATTGCAATGACAATCATATATATAAAGTCTTCTCTCTTCTTCGTTCGTATCATTCCTCCTTGCTTACATTCGATCTTTATTATTTTTATAGATCGCTTGTTTCTCTTCTGATCGCAATTGTTCTCTTCTTTTTTCAGCAGTTCTCTTGTTTTTGTTGTCTTATTCTTTCTTCCATTACAACGATTTTCTTTGGAAGTAGAATGCATTTAAAAAATACATTTTATTTTATTCATCTACCTAGGTGCCTACGTGTGTCACGCTTTTACTGTAAAAGCGTGACACACGTAGGCACCTAGGTAGGTATTACTGCAATATAAGGACTACGACTCGCTATAAAGACTTGAAATTATTATTTAAAACACAAAATCTCTATAAGTACAATACACTCTCTCTCTCTCTCTCTCTCTCTCTCTCTCTCTCTCTCTCTCTCTCTCTCTCTTAATATATATATTTTTTTTTTATAAGCGTTTCACCCCGAGCAAGGCATGTTACTGCCACTACTGTGCAGGGGGCTACGTAGAGTGGAGAAAGGATGATTAAATATAGGAAATAACAGAGGGTGGGTGATAGGCGGGTGAGGATACCGAGAATGAGGGTTGGGTAGATGAGAGTGTTGTGAGAATAGTTGGGAGTTAGTGTGATAGGAGGTGTCTATTGACCCTACATTTAAACACCTGGAGATTGTAACTGTCGGGATTATATATATTTTACAGTAATTCTCTATTTGTTCTATATAACCTGTTCGGCGTTTTATTACATTTATCATGCGTGTTTACGTGTATGTCGTCCGGCTTTCGTATGTTTTTTATCTGTTGTGTGTGTGTGTTTTCATATCTCTTACTAGAGCGTAACACACGTAGGTACTATGGTATTAATTTATAGATGATGCTTTCTCAGTTAATCAACATAATAGTTTCAATTTGAAATATCATTTCTATTTAATGGCACGCTTCAAACGAAGTTTCATTGGTGGAAAGTGCGAGAAAATAAACTGTTGGAGTAGATGTGTGGGTCACATCTAGGTAGTTCAGTAGTAAAACTGTGAGACCTAGTCGCCAATAAAGTAACTGACTTAAATTCATGTAGTCAAGGCACTAAGTAATTAAACTCATGAGACAGTTGCCATGAAAACATTTATAGAAAAGGTAAAGGTATTTATTTCTGTTGACACACGTAGGTATTATGGTATTAATATATAGATGACCGTTTCTCAATTAATCAATATAATATTTTCAAGAAAAGAGAATTATTGTAAAATATATATAATCTATTATAAGAGAGAGAGTAGTAGTAGTGTTGTACTTATAGAGATTTTCTACTTTATATAATAACTAGCATCATAGCCCGGCGTTGCCCGTGCAATTCAGAACATTTTAGTAATAATTAAACTAACCATTGGCACTTTTGTTTTACATATTTTGTTTTTTGTTTGAAAAAACACTTTTTTAAAAAAAATTATTTCTTTTGTTTCAAAATTACGGGGAAAATATCCACATTTTTTGTTGACCAAATGAATTTTTAAAACGTCGGAATAAAAATTAAATATAAAGGCTTTTTTTTTTTTAATAAAAAAATATTTTAGTAGCGTTTGATACGTGAGATTTGATTTCTGTGATGAAATTTAGAAACCATCTTAGATCTTAGATGTTTTACAGAGCAAATGTAAACAATCGGCTCCATTGGCCAAAAAGTGTGAAAGGGAAAATTTGCTTAACTTAAACTCAAAACGTATGTGTCGACCTGGCTTCCCCCATAGATATGTATCCTTAGAAAGTTTGAATGGCGTAGCTTAAAAGATGTAGGCGCGCATAGGGAACAGTCACACAGAGACTCACAGATTGCCTTTTATATATATATAGATGTCAACACTTTCTTTGCTGTCTTCAGTAAGGTTGGTTTAGTCAGTTTGAGTTTGAGTTTTGTTAAACGGCATATCAACCTCTGTGGGTGATTTAATGCCAAAAAGGTGGGGTTTTAAGGTATTTATTTAATGTTCGGTTATAGTGAGAAGGTTGGTTTAGTCAGTTTGAGTTTGAGATTAATTAAACGGCATATCAACCTGTGTGGGTCATTTAATGCCTGAGTGAAGCTTACATCTCACCAGAGGGATATGAAGTGATTAAGGGTAGTTCGCTATGAGGTGCGTGGTATATTCGGTCTTAGCCATGAAGATTAGGACTCGTACAACGAAAGAGTGTAGTTCATCCGAATACTCACTATGAAAATAGCGATTGAGCTGTGAGAGGCTTGCGAGTTTTCGGATGTAAAAAGGCGTTGCATAATCTAAACTTATTTATAAATGGAACTTTGTGTGTGTGTCTGTGTGTGTGTCTGTGTGTGCGTCCGTTTCTGGAAAATTTACACAGTTGTACTATAAGCGTCTGCGAGTGTTCTTAGCTACGTTTTGTCTCGAGGTACCTCGGATAAATATCGATAATCGAAAAAATCGGGTTATAGAAGGAGTGGTCCGATTTTAATCAAATTTGATACACTCATAGACAAAGACTAAGAAACGATATTCGGAAGTTTCAAGGTTGCAGTTCTTACAATAGTGCAGAAAATTATTATATATATATATATATATAAGGCAAGATGTTTGTGTGTCTGTTTATCTGCCTGTTTCAGCCCTTTTATTTTAGTTTTTGCTTCAGGTTTGGTTCTAAGTAGGTATAATTGTAGTTCTTAGTCTCAGCCATGATACCATTTACTCAGAGAACTTATTTAGCCTTCAAAATTGAGTTTACGACGAAAACTTATTTGATATCGATACCAGGAAATCAAAATTTGATTTACATCCATTCATTTTTTTTTCAGTCTACGGTTTCGCTTTAACTGGAAACAACTATTGCTTTTGAGTCTTTCGTGCCAACGTCCAAAGAGTCTGAGCTCTAGGACCATGGATTAGTTTTAATGCTTTCATTACACCCGAGCAACGCCTGGCTATACTGCTAATAATATAAAAAGTTGCCTGAAATATGGTAGAACAAAATGGGTCAAAACCGAAAATATGTCTAATAAAGTTAACACCGAACATAAAAATAATATAATCGATTCTGACCGGGCATCTCAATTTCAGTCACTTTCTCACATAAATTTAAGTCTGCTACTTGATTGGCAACTAGGTCTCATAGTTTTACTACTGAACTACCTAGATGTGACCATCACATCTACTCCAACAGTTTCTTTTCTCGCATTTTCCACCAATGAAACTACCTTCAGATTTTTTACTTCCCTGATGACAACAATCTTTAAAACTTTAAATGCAACGTCAATCGCCGTTTTCTCTCTTCTATATAAATTATAAAGTTATCTGAAATGTTGTAGAACAGAGTCAAACAAAACAGAAAATATGTCTAATTAAGTCCATGCAGAAAATAAATATAATGTAATCGATTCTGACCGGGCATCTCAATTTCAGTCACTTTCGCACCGACTTGACGTGACTTTTCTCTGTCTTTTCTACAAATATTTTCATGGCAACTGTCTCATGAGCTTAATTACCTGGCTATATGAATTTAGGTGTGCTACTTGGTTGGCAACTAGTTTCCACCGTTTTTTTTAACTAGCTAGATGCAACAAACACTTCTACTCTAACAGTTTCTTTTTTCTCACTTCTCACCTGTAAAACTCTCTTCCGATTTCTTCCTTCCTACAATCCTCAGAAAAATTTAATGCCGCTTCAGTCGCCATCCGTCTTCTTGAAACCTGTTCCTTTTTTCCTCTTTCTTCAATTCTCCCCCATTCTCAGTTTTCTCATTGTCTTTCACGTTCACGTCTTGTAAATCCCCCTTGCGTCTTAGTGGCATTATCACCTTGTCTGGAAGGGGGAGGGTGAAATAATTAAAAAACAAAAATAGTCTGTTTTAAACTTACTATAAAAAAAATTTTCTGACGGATTCACTGTTGAACAACCAAAAGTGACAATTAAAAAGCGAAGACAGGTTTCAATTTTTTTCTGTCCTCTGCCATATATTCACTTTGCTCATCTTCCAATGATGACTTCATTTCTTTTAGATAAATATCTGTCAATTTTACTTTTTCAGGATTACACACTCTAATTAAGATTATATTTTCATTGTATACATTATGTTTCTTTTGCGCTGCGTTTAAATTTTCTTTTCCACAATGGCTTCACTGCTTTCTGTTGGTACAACGTTATTAAACACTACGCATGTTCTTCTAAACTGAATTGATAATAAGCATGTTTCTTTATTATCATTATTATGATTATTAATATTATTATTTTCAGTAGCAACAGTAATATCATTATTGTAATACGTTATCAATCTTATTATCAATATCGTTATTACTACCGCTACGCCAACAGCAATCAAAAAGTAAAAAAAACTTTTCGTGTTTAAAAACATATTTGAAAGTGAAAAAATATTTAATCCGTGTGAAGTTCTACGTACATCATTTTCTATATTCTTGAACAAATTTCTTTCGGTAGTTAATGTGAAGATCCCGTCTTCTGCCATCTTCTTTCTTCTGTTGTTGTTGTTGTTATTATTATTATTATTATTATTATTATTATTTCTTTCTTTAGCGACCTTCATTCTCTCATCATTTTTATCTATTTTGCATCGATCTTCTCTATTCTGAAATCTCCATTTTGGTCTCTCTTCATTATATTTTCCTTCTTATTTTTTTTCCTTCTTTATTTCTCTATCTTCATTCTTCGTGTTTCTGTCTTTTTTTTTTATTATTCTCCATATATTATATATTTAGTCTTCACATCATTCTTTTAAATTCATTCTGTTCTCTTCTTTCTATCTACTTATATTTTCAGTCTTGTATCTTCATTCGTCGATATTCGTTCTTTCTCTTCATTTTCTATTTTTATTGTTCTCTCTTCATTCGTTTGATTTTCATCCTGTTTTCATTCAAATATTTTCATTCTTGTATCCTCATTCGTCAATATTCGTTCTATCTCTTCATTTTTCTATTTTTATTGTCCTCGCTACATTCGTTTAATTTTTATCATTCTCTCTTCGTTCAACAATTTTCATTCTTTTATCTTCATTCGTCCATATTCTTTCTTTTTCTTCATGTTTTTGTTTTTATTTTTCTCTCTTCATTCGTTTGATGTTCATCCTTTTCTTTCATTCAAATATTTTCATTCTTGTATCTTCATTCGTCTATATTCGTTCATCTCTTTATACTTTAATTTTTATGTTTCTCTCTTCATTCGTTTGATTTTCATTCTATTCTTTTCATTCAAATATTTTCATTCTTGCATCTTCATTCGTTCATATTCTTTCTTTCTCTTCATTTTTCTATTTTTTGTTTTGTTCTTTATTCATTCGTTTGATTTTCATTAGACTGTTTTCATTCAACTATTTTCATTCTTGTATCTTCATTCGTCAATATTCGTTCTTTCTCTTCATATTTTTATTTTTATTTTTATTTCTTCATTCGTTTGATTTTCATCCTGTTTCTTTTCATTCAAATATTTTCATTCTTGTATCTTCATTCGTCAATATTCGTTCTTTCTCTTTATTTTTCTATTTTTATTTTACATTCTTCATTCGTTTGATTTTCATCCTTTTCTTTTCAAACAACTATATTGATTCTTGTATCCTCATTCGTCAATATTCTTTCTTTCTCTTCATGCTTTCCTTTTTTTTTCTTTTTTCATTTGTTTGATTTTCATCCTTTTCTTTTCATTCAACTATTTTCATTCTTGCATCTTCATTTGTCCATATTCGATCTTTCTCTTCATGTTTTTGTTTTTATTGTTCTCTCTTCATTCGTTTGATTTTCATTGTTTTGTTTTCATTCAAATATTTTTATTCTTGTATCTTCATTCGTCAATGGCGATCATGACCCTCCACATCCCCCTATCCTTTGTAGCTCTTAACACCCTCTCTCTTGTTACCCCTCCCAAACACTCCTCAAGCCCTTAAATCTAGAATATAAATGGATAGAAACTAGCATGACCATTAAGTGACCATTATCAAATTCTGATCAGGTATGGATTCATGTCTTCTCAATAATAATTAGCTAAACAGGCTTGTCATTTTGATTTATTTCTTCTTCTTCTTCTTCTTCTTCTTCTTCTTCTTCTTCTTCTTCGTTCCGTGAGCATTTGATTCTCCAAGCCCTCATTCCTCACTATATGGCCCAGCAACTTTAGCTGTCTTTTCCTGACGTTAAGTGTCAGTTTTCTTTTCGTGCCCATCCTAGCCAGAACCTCGTTATTTCTCACATGTTCCGTCGGTGATGTCCTCAGCATCCCTCTATAGCTTTTTTGTTTGTTCAAATCTTTCCCTCATCATTGATGAGATTGTCCAGCATTCGCTGCCGCATTGAAGGATAGATTTCACTGCCCGTTACTCTCTTCTTTATTTCCATCGAAATCTTCCTGTCTCCTAATACTCTATTCAGATTACGTTTCAACAATTTTTTTTTAATCATCTCACCCCAAGCAAGGCATTCCACTACCACTATTGCGCATGGGGATACATAGGGAAAGGTAAAGAGAAGGAGTGGTTAGACATAGGGAATGTCAGAAGGAAGGTGACAGATGAGTAAGGATAGCGAGGATGAGGGTTGGGCAGATGGGAAGAGTGTTTGATAGAATGGGAGCAGGTTAGTGTGTTAGGAGGTGTCTATTGACCTTACATTTAAACTCCTAGAGATTGTAGCCGTCGGGGAAGCAATCGTGTGGAAGAGAATTCCACAGTCGGGAAGTGCGAGGAAAGAAACTGTTCGAGTAGAAGTTACGGCTGCGTTTTATCGGTTTCATTGTAAAAGGATGGGATCTAGTTGCTAATCTAGTATCTCGTTCAAATTCGTATTTAGGGGGCACCAGTGATCTAAGTTCATCGGAGCAGAAGCCGTGAAAGTATTTATAGAAGAGACACAGGGAAGCCACGTCGCGCCGGTGGGAGAGAGACTGCAGGCGGTCTGCCAAGTCGGTATCTATCACATTACAGACCCTCCTCTGAACCTTATCGAGAAGCCCGAGGAGAACAGCAGGGGCACCCGACCAGATATGGCAGCAGTATTCAATGCACGGGCGGATGGTAGATTTATAAATGTGCAGGATAGATTTAGACGGAAAAAACTTCCGGGTTTTTTAAATAATTACATTATTTAGGCTATTCCGAATGTTTATTGCCGTGTTTACGACGTTTCGAGTGTGGTACGCTCCAGCCTTATTTGAAATTTGAAAGTATCGCTGGGGGATATAATTTTCATTCCATATTCGATGCTACTTTCGAATACCATGTAGTTATCTCCCTTTAACTCAACTCTGTATGTTACTTGGTATTGAACTCACAACTCTTTGAATCAACCTACGCCTATATTCACACGGTCATGTGCCCTTAAAGACATCAGTGTATGAATTTTTGTGGACTTTCTTGCATTAGAAGATTTGTTGGTTGGTGGTTTTGTTTTTATGGCAAATCAACCTCGGCGGGTCATTTATTGCCAACTAAACTTTATTTATTTATTGTTGGTAATACCTTTTTCTGTCAACAATTTATTGTTGTTTTTATATAAGTTTTTTTTGTCTAGTAATACATTTTTCTTTTCGAGTATCAAGATTCATTGAGATTTTTTTTTTGTTCTTTTAAGGGCAGAGTCCCCAAATCCTACCCTGTTATTTAACCCATAACTGGATGGAAGGAACGGATTAATACCTTTCAAAACTAGATAACGCGATCTCTCCTAGAAACTGTACTAAGGTCCGCTCAGCATAGTTGCAGCATAAAGCACAGGTGGGCACTGTGGATGTTGAGCAAACACGTGTGCCTGAGCAGGCGTCTACAATGGGGATATGCTAGTATCCTCGGATACGAGTGACCAGCCATTATGTATGTATCCCGTTCTGCAAATCAATCTATCGATCCCGGTGTGTCTGTCTCATTCTGTGTATTTATCTCTGAATATAAGTATGTGTTTATGTATCCATTAGTGTTTATCTATCTATCTATTTCGTTCTGTTCCTATCTATCTATCTATCTATCTATCTATCTATCTATCTATCTATCTATCTATCTGTTCTGTTTATATCTATCTATCTATCTATCTATCTATCTATCTATCTATCTATTCTGTTCTGTTCCTATCTATCTATCTATCTATCTATCTATCTATCTATCTTGTTCTGTTTATATCTATCTATCTATCTATCTATCTATCTATTTCGTTCTGTTCCTATCTATCTATCTATCTATCTATCTATCTATCTATCTATCTATCTATCTATATCTTATTCTGTTTATATCTATCTATCTATCTATCTATCTATCTATTTCGTTCTGTTCCTATCTATCTATCTATCTATCTATCTATCTTGTTCTGTTTATATCTATCTATCTATCTATCTATCTATCTATCTATCTATCTATCTATTTCGTTCTGTTCCTATCTATTTCTATCTATCTATCTATCTATCTATCTATCTATCTATCTATCTATCTATCGTGCTCTGGTCACTATCTATCTATCTATCTATCTATCTATCTATCTATCTATCTATCTATCTATCTATCTATCTTGTTCTGTTTATATCTATCTATCTATCTATCTATTTCGTTCTGTTCCTATCTATCTATCTATCTATCTATCTATCTATCTATCATGCTCTGATCATTATCTATCTATCTACCTACCTACCTACCTACCTATCTATCTATCTATCTATCTATCTATCTATCTATCTATCTATCTTTCTGTTTATATCTATCTATCTATCTATCTATCTATCTATTTCTATTTCGTTCTGTTCCTATCTATCTATCTATCTATCTATCTATCTATCTATCTATCTATCTCTCATTTTGTTAATTTATGTATGTATGCCGAGTGGTTAAACCTTTGCTTTCTGACCATGAAGCCTGGGTTCGAATCTCACCATGGTCGATTTGACAAGAAGTTGACAGAAAACCATATCACGAGTTGACCCAAACCTCGTGAGTAAAATTAGGTAGACAGCTCTCTTTGAGGAGTTGTCGATGAATCTTACCATGGTCAATTTTTCAGGAAGGTAACTTCTTGATGCCATCGATCTGAAGGAGGCGATCCCGGCGTGCGGCACCTTTGAAAAGTGCCTGAAAACCATACCATGGTTTGACTCAAGCTTTGGGAGTGAAATTGAGTAGACGGTACTCTTTGAGGAGACGTTGATAGTTGTGCTAGCTTGAAGTCACAAGTCATCATGCCCGAGGGTTTGAGCATCCTGGCCTAGATCAGACTGCTGTTCACGCCAGATAATGCATTCTCTCCCAGAAACTGTAACTAAAATCCGCTCAGCCTAGTTACAGCATAAAGCATAGGTAGGCTCTGTGGGTGTTGAACAAACAGAAATGTACCTGAGCAGGCGTCTACAATGGGGATCAGCTAGCCGCCCTGATAGACGGGTATTCTGGAATACGAGTGGCCATCCATTATTATTACCTAATATCAGAAGTATCTATCTAATCTAAACTTATTTATAAATGGAACTTTGTCTCCGTGTGTGCATGTGTGTGTGTGTGTGTGTGTGTGTGTGTGTGTGTGTGTCCGTTACCTATAGACTCAGAAACGGCCGAACCGATTTTCTTGAAAATTTACACAGTTGTACTATAAGCATCTGCGAATGTTCTTAGTTACGTTTTGTCACGAGGTACCCCGATAAATATCGAAAATCGATAATCGAAAAGATCGGGTTATAGAAGGAGTGGTCCGATTTTAATCAAATTTGATACACTCATAGACAAAGACATAAGAAATGATATTCAGAAGTTTCAAGGTTGCAGTTCTTAGAATAGTGCAGAAAATCGATAATATATATATATAAAAGGCAATATGTTTGTGTGTGTGTCTGTTTATCTGCCTGTACGTCTGTATTTTTTCAGCCCTTTTATTTTAGTTTTTGCTTCGGGTTTGGCTCTAAGTAGGTATAATTGTAGTTTTTAGTCTCAGCCATGTTACCATTTACTCAGAAGTCTTATTTAGCCTTCAAATTTCAGTTTACGACGAAAAAACTTATTTGATATCGATACCAGGAAATAAAAATTTGACTTACATCCATTCATTTTTTTTTCAGTCTACGGTTTCGCTTTAACTGGAAATAACTATTGCTTTTTAGTCTTCCGTGCGAACGTCCAAAGAGTCTGAGCTTCAGGACCATGGATTAGTTTTAAAGCTTTCATTACACCCGAGCAACGTCGGGCTATACTGCTAGTAATACATATGTATGTATAATACATTTCAATAACTGTTTTAAACTCGACAGCCTGTGATGCGATCTAGGTACTGAAGGCGTCAAAATTAAGTGACTGCAGAAATTTAACTGTCTATAGTAACACAAACGACACAAATTAGGAAGCGTAAATCTGGATATGATTATCAACTTACAGCACTAAAAAAACTAAGTTAATAATAAAAGAATTTCTTTTCTGCCACAAGTACAGTACAGGGAAACGCTTCCCCTACCCAAAACCACCTTGGTTTAGGGTATTTTATTTTATTTTTTCACCAAGGTGGTTTTGGGTAATAGTAATAATATAGAACTGCCTTTGATAAAGAATAAAATATATTCAGGGGAGATAATAAAAAATTGGAAGAAAGTCGATGGCACCGCCGGAGTTAACCGAAAAAAAGAGGGAAGAAGCGTAAGCTGATCGAGTTCACCGTCCCAGGCCACAGATTTTGAGGACCAGGCACGGATTTAAATATTCGCCAGCGCAAAATAAACTAGATCAATCTGCGAAGGAACGCGACTTACAATACTCAAAGCCAAATATAACCAGAGAAGTGGCGGATGAACAATTCATCGAAAACTCAAAGGGAACAGAATTCGTAGGACGACTTGCCAGAGCGGCGATTAGAACTAAGAAGGCACTTAGACTGGACGACTAATTCAGAGGCGATATCGACGGCGACCAACTTCATAGTTTTGATAGTACTGATTCTGCTGGTGGTATACAAAACATGAATACTAGCATGGCCGTATCTGACTACCGAGCACACCGGGTACGGGTCCGGGCCGATCTGTGCAGTCATAGTGAAAATCCGGGCAAGGAAAAATGTCTTTGTCAGAAATCAAACTAAACAATTCACGAAGAAAGAAAGAAAAGAAAGAAAGAAAAACAAAGAAAACATCAGAATGAACGCAGTAAAAATCTTTGTTTATTTATTAATTTTGGGAGAAAAGACTTGTTATACTCAGAAAGTCTGAACCCGATTTCTTGCTTTCGTTAACGTTTTGTGCCTAATTTCCATTGGAATAGCCGAAAAAATCAGCGAAAATCATAGTTTCAAGAAACGGATGACACTAATGACGGCATCACATTGTCAATTAATAAATCTGGACAATTTTCTCTGTGCCCGGTGTTTTTTTGGCATCATCTACGGCCCTGTGATACTAGTGAGGCTAGCCAACAGAATTCGTCAAGGGAGGAGACGGAAACGGATGGACAGCAATCGTTAACGGCTAAATAGTAATTGTTTCTAAATACAACAAAAATCGAGCTGAACTGCTGCGTAATACCTGATCATTTATATGGCAGTAAATACTGAAGAATATCTCTTTCTTTGTAATAGAGATTTAAAGCGGCAGTAATGTTATTCAGACAATAAATTCTGGGAATACTGTGGATAGAAAACGTGACTAATAAAGTTTTAAGGAACATACGAAATACGAGGACTTACCTCCCATCAGCATGTTTGATGCTAACATCCAAGGAAAGTGATTCATTGCGCCTCTCGGACTAATGATTTTTTTTACTGATATGAGTTGGAAAGTGTTGTGGATCTTACGTAGCCATTTTGTTGCGGAGTTGTGACGAAACTTCACCGCAAAATTGTCGTGACCGGTTTGTGCCGGAAGTAAGACACAAAACAAGAAGGTAGGTTCAGAACAGTGTATTAGTATAACAAGAAACAAGATATTCAAAGGAAGTGTTAATAATAAGAAATATAAAAATAAAAACGCCTGAAGGTATTATTACGCTGCCTGACTAGTAGCGGTCGTTAACTGTTCTGTTAACTGTTCTCTTGACTGCTCGTAACTGCTCTTGTTGACTGCTCGTAACTAACTGCAGTATTTATTCGCCTTCCCACTTAAGACAAAATGTGGCACAAGACCTATTCAATGTGGGTAATCTGGGCCACATATCCTGGGCAAAAATTTATGTCTGATTTTCCCCAGACGAGACTCTACCCTTCGGCTGAGCCTCGACTGGGTTTCATACTCTCTGGAAAGCACTCACATAATCTATATGAAGCAAGAGGGCGAGTTCAATCCTTGTACGAGGGTACCATAACAAAAAGTGTATATTGAATCAATTACTATAAGAAAGTTGGTTCACTGTGTCGCGCGAGACAATTTTTCTCTCCTGAAACTATCTTGCATATTTATAAGTCTACTATTCGTCCTCGCTTTGAATATTGCTGTCATATCTGGTCTGGTGTTTCTGTTATATATTTAGAGATACTTAATAACAATCAAAGAAAAATATGAAACGTTATTGGTTCTGATCTGGCATCCCGACTTCGGTCACTTTCCCACGGCCTTATCGGTGGTCCCCTCTATCTTTTTTTCTGTAAATATTTTCATGGTAATTTTTCCAAGGAACTTTTCACCAAGTTACATAGACTTTATGAATTTAAGTGCAGTACTAGATTGGCGGATAGGTCTCATTATTTTACAGTTGACATTGCTAGAATTAAACGTAAGTTTTAATATAATATTTTCTTTTGTCACACTTCTCGTTTGTGGAATTCTTTTTCAGATTTTTGCCTCTCTGTCAACTTTCAACTTCAAAATTTATTAGCCATTTTCTGTTTGCTTAATTCTTCTTCTTTTATAGTCCTCTCTCCTTATTTCACTCATATTCTCAAACACTCAGAAAGTCTCTTGCGTCTTAGTGGCTTTATCGCTTTTCTTGGGGTGAAATGATTAAAAACATTATGACTAAAATCAGAAACAACTGAAATGCTGTTACACGTAATGAGAAAATAGAGATTGGAGAAATTAACACTCACAGGGTGTAATGTAAGCAAGAGAATCAGGAGATGGAAGAACCAGGATAAAGTGAAACGGAAACAAAATGACAAATTACTAAGAACAGGAAAAGATATGAAGGCGTGGAGAGCCATGATAATTCACATCCTAAAGCTAAAGAAGAAGTAAATGAATTATTGAACAAAGACGGTGGACTAGTAAAGGGTCAAAAGACTTCAATATAAGAAGTTGTGGAGCGCCATGTTCAGACGTACCCAAAAGGGATAAGGCCCATAATAGAACGAGAACCATATAAATGGCAGAACGAAAGAAGAGAGGGATAGAAAAGGGTTAAAGTTGCTTAAAGTAACAAAAGACAGGAAGATGTGGAGAGCTATGATTGGCCAATTTTTGAAGGGAAAAGGAACATAAAAGAGAAGGATATCATTGCCAGGACAAGAACATGGAGTAATGGCAAAGAGTGAAAAGTTACTTAAAGCAACAAAAGATAGGAAGTTGTGGAGAGACATGATCGACCACTTCCCGTAATAAAAAGCACATAAACGAACAAGCATATGAATAAACGAACAAGAACAAGGAAGGATGGTAAAGAGTGAAAAGTTACTACGAGTAACAAATGACAAGAAGTTGTGGAGAGCTATGATCGGTCACATCCTGTTGGCAAAAGGTACATAAAAATGAGAGGCCATGAATGGTAGAATAATAACATAGAAGAATGGTAAAGAGAGAAAGGTCATTTAGAGTAAAAACAGACAGGAAGTTGTAGAGAGCCATGATCAGTCACATCCTGATGGCAAAAGGTACATAAAAAGAAGAGGCCTATGAATGGTAGAATAAGAACATAGAAGAATGGTAAAGAGAGAAAAGTCATTTAGAGCAAAAACAGACAGGAAGTTGTGGAGAGCCATAATCAGTCACATCCTGATGGCAAAATGTACATAAAAAGAAGAGGCCTATGAATGGTAGAATAAGAACATAGAAGAATGGTAAAGAGAGAAAAGTCACTTAGAGCAAAAGCAGACAGGAAGTTGTGGAGAGCCATGATCACGCACGACCTAAAGAAAGAATGCGCCTAAAAATAGCAGAAGCATATGGAGTGCAAAACAAAATAAAAACGAACGGTAAAATATAAAAAGTTACTTCGAGCAGTAAAAGACGGAATGTAGTAGAGAGCCATAATCGCCACATCCTGAAGGGAAGAGGCACATAAAATAATAATAATTATAATAATAACTCAGTATTAAAAAACCATAAAAACTGAATGTGTTTTCTTATTGACATGGCAGTCCATGCAGATTGTAATGTATCTTTAAAGATCATAAAAAAACTATTAAAATAAAAGGACCTTGAATTGGAAATATAAAAAATGTGGTATATGAGGATATCCATAATTCCAGTTGTAGTTGGAACCCTCAGATTGATTGAAAAAGGTCCCGAGAGACTCATCAAAAGGATTCTTGATTGTCTCTGCATTGAATAAATACAAAAGTTTGTACTCCTAAGTACAGCTTGCACCTTACGAAGAACTTTATCTAAAAAAAAAACATCTCAGTTTTTAGGATATTTTTTTTAACAAAAATGATCTGTGAAAAATGTCATGAAGCCATTCTTGACCTAAAGTCTCTGGTTGGCTTCGGAAGGAAACGTGTATAAAGCAGAAATCAGGGGAAATTAATTAGAAGGAGCCGTCAAAGGTTCCAAATATACGCCAAGGCAATACTGATGAGAAAAAGATGAAAATAAGACTAACTACAATGAACTTGACAGCTCTTCAAAATCAAAATACTAAAAATGAACTCGACCACTCTCAAAATTAAATACACACTTAAAATCAAAGAGGGGAGATAAGTCTTTAAATTATTTAAATGATATAGGAGTGGTAATGCAGTGTTTGGCATTTGAAAGGCAAAATTAAATTTCATTAATAAAACTGGAAAAAAAACAGAAACCTTATCTCGTACAAGAACCCAAAATCTAATCAATTCGTGTAAGTCATGAGTCTTATTCCTGAAAGTTTCATCTGAATTCATCCATCTTGAGATGTCTTGATCACGAACAGACAGACAGACAGACAGACAGACAAACGTGACTGAATACAATACCTCCGGCTTGAGGTATTTTAATAAAATATATTACCTCCGCCTTAATATATTTTATTAAAATGAAATACAGGAATTACCAATTCTGAGAAACAAAAAGATGTTGTTTTTGAAAAGACAGCAGCCTGAAGTAAATTTCGGTTAGAAGTGATGTCCAATCAAAGTGAACATTTCGTTGACTGCTTGTTTTTATCTTCAAACAAGAATCAGGGACACATTTATGAGCACTTACTAACCGACGTCTATATCCACTGGGCTATGTGTCCTTAAGTGGATCTAGACGTTGGTTAGTTCCTGTGACTTGACCCAAAGTGTTGTGGTGAACAAGCAGTGGTGAATAAGTAACTTACAGGATTAGAGGGAGATAACCCATGACTACCAAAAAGAGGCTCTACGCAAAAGGAATGGAGATGATATATCCCAGTTATTGTAATAAAGAGTTCTGTTCAAAATTCCTAGCACCTGAATAAGGCCAGAGCGTACAACGGCCGAAACGTCGTACAAATGGCAACAAAAGTGAAGACAATAGTCCGAATAATGTAAATACTGAGAAGAATGAGAATTGAAGAAATCACTGGTTCTTGGCATTGAGTTGATAACTGCGAAGACCAAAGTAAGGCGCACATTGCCGTCTACAGGTTCGACACTGACTACCGACACCTAGTGGTATTGGCCCACGCAGCAGGTAATTAGAACGTTGCCAACGAAATTCGTGGTTTTGAATTCAGCTAGTTTAAATGCTTTCAATAGCCTGACGGCAGAATTCCTCCACTTATTATGACTGGCTGCTCGAACATCCAGTCCCGTAGGGTTAATAAATCAGTTAAGTGCCACACGTGATACACACTTAGGTGATCATGTCTGGAAAGAGACATGACTGACTGGACAGAAGAATTGCCATTACTCTCTGAGAGACACTGGTTGTCAACCAAGGCTATGGGGGCCCAATCTACCGCAATTTAACCCATAACTGGAGGGAGAATAGACGGATTAATACCTTTCCTAAGGATATTTGAGCATAAGTGAATGCAACAAACTGAAATGGAATTCGAACTCGGATCGCCGACTTCCTGTTCCGAGCTGACAAACACAACGCACATCTGTACATCAGTGTTAATACCGAACTGCTCTAGCATTATTTTATTGAGGTCTTTGAAACATTTCTTCTGTCCTCCAACATAGCGCTGGTCTTCCATGAGTTCCTTATATAAACTACTCTTTGGGAGACGGTCTTCGGACATTCTGAGGGCACTGGTTAATTTTACTCTCAATTGTAATTTATAAAAAATTTTCTTTCAAAAGTGTTTTTCAAAAAAAATGTTTTTCAAGCTAGTAAAAAATTTCTTTATCTAATACTAGCACTATAGCCCGGCATTGCTCGGGTGTAATGAAAGCTTTAAAACTAATCCATGGTCCTGGAGCTCAGACTCTTTGGACGTTGGCACGAAAGACTAAAAAGCAGTAGTTGTTTCCAGTTAAAGCGAAACCGTAGACTGAAAGAAAAATGAATGGATGTGAGTCAAATTTTGATTTCCTGATATCGATATCAAATAAGTTTTTTTCGTCGTAAACTGAAATTGGAAAAATAAATAAGTCCTCTGAGTAAATGGTATCATGGCTGAGACTAAGAACTACAATTATACCTGATTATAGCCAAACCCGAAGCAAAAACTAAAATTATAGGGCTGAAAAAAATACAGACATACAGGCAGATAAACAGACACACACACAAACATCTTGCCTTTTATATATATATATATATATATATATATATATATATATATATATATATATATATAATCGATTTTCTGCACTATTGTAAGAACTGCAACCTTGAAACTTCTGAATATCGCTTCTTATGTATTTATCTATGAGTGTATCAAATTTGATTAAAATCGGACCACTCCTTCTATAACCCGATTTTTTCGATTATCGATTTCGATATTTATCGGGGGTACCTCTACACAAAACGTAGCTAAGAACACTCGCAGACGCTTATAGTACCACTGTGTAAATTTTCAAGAAAATCGGTTCAGCCGTTTCGGAGTCTATAGGTAACGCACACACACACACACACACACACACAGACACACACACACGCAGACAAAGTTCTATTTATAAATAAGTTTAGATCATGTGTTTTTTCCTTCGAATTACATGTTAGCTGTTGCTACTGTTGAAAGTTTCTGTTATTCAATACAGTTCTTTGTTTCCCTAAGATAGTCATTTTAATCATTGATTTGATAAGGCTATTGTGTGTAGCTGATAGTTTAGACATCAGTCATGACATACATAATTGAGTCTAGAAATAACGAGAGGCTATTTAAGAATATGACTAGAGTTCCTTCGTTAATGACTGTCCAGTCAGTCATGTCTTATATATTAATTTGTAGTAATCACCGCCCGTGGAATTCCTTTCCATTTACTTGCTTCCCCGACAGCTACAATCTCCAAGAATTTAAATGTAAAGTCAGTCATCTTCTCTCTCACTAACCTGCAAAGAATTTAAATGTAAAGTCAGTCATCTTCTCTCTAACTAACCTGCAAAGAATTTAAATGTAAAGTCAGTCATCTTCTCTCTCACTAACCTGCAAAGAATTTAAATGTAAAGTCAGTCATCTTCTCTCTCACTAACCTGCAAAGAATTTAAATGTAAAGTCAGTCATCTTCTCTCTCACTAACCTGCAAAGAATTTAAATGTAAAGTCAGTCATCTTCTCTCTCACTAACCTGCAAAGAATTTAAATGTAAAGTCAGTCATCTTCTCTCTCACTAACCTGCAAAGAATTTAAATGTAAAGTCAGTCATCTTCTCTCTAACTAACCTGCAAAGAATTTGCAGTCATCTTCTCTCTCGCTAACCTCTCTCTCATGCTCATTTCTTTCTCCGTCAACTCCACTGTCATCAGTATTCTCATCCTTCTCTTACCCACTTCCTGACACTCCCGTTAACCTGTCACTCTTTGTCATAACTTTCCTCTTATGTAACCCCTTGCAAAACAGTGGCAATAAAATGCCTTGCTTGGGGCGATATGATTATGAAAAAACATTATTTACTATTATAATGTGGATATAAAGTGGGTGATCAATTCTACATTACAATCAATATATAAACTGATCCCTCACTTTATGGCTACAGTCATCCTTCTCTTACCCGCTTCCTGATACCTTCTATGTAACCTGTCACTCTTTTCTTGGGGTGATGTGATTATAAAAATATATATATATATATATATATATATATATGTGCAAAACAAACCCAAGTTCAGCCGATTCTATTTTTAATTTCCTCGTTTTTTTTGGGTTTTTTTTAATAAAATTCACTCTATGCAAAGCAGTAAATACATTAAGATTCATTGCGTTACTTGGCGTGAAGCAATTTTTCTTCTTCGTTTTCTTCTTCTTCTTCTTATGCCGTCTCCTTTCAGGACGTAGGCGATCATGGACTTCCACTTGTCTTTGTCTCTTGTCGCTCTCAATATTTTTCTCTTGGTACTTCTAAGCTCCGCTCCACCATATATTTGCTCAAGCATAACAATTACGTTTCGCGCTACGTTCCCCTGTCTCTCCTTCCCTTTATCCGACCTGTGAGTATTAACTTCTCTAGGCCCTCCTTCCTCATTAAGTGTCCTCATTTATCTCTTCCTCATATTTGGTATGAGTTTTCTTCTCGTTTGCATCCTTTCCAACACCTCATCATTGCATACGTGCTCTGACCATGGTATCTTCAGCATCCCTCTGTAAAACCACATCTCTGCTGCTTCAAGCCTCTCCTTTGATGAGATCGTCCCGTATTCACTTTTATACAGAAATACAGATATCACATAGCAATCCAGCATTCTTTTCTTTGTTTCTAATGAAATTTTCCTGTCTCTAGGTACTCTGGTTAATTTCTGAACTGCGTCTTTGGCCATGCCAATGCATCTTTGGATCTCCATGTCGCACTTTCCATCCTTCATCATTGCTCACATGCTCCGTCCATGGTATCCTCAGCATCCTTCTGTAAAACCACATTTCTGCTGCATCAAGCCTCTTCTTCATCGTCCAGCATTACCCTCCATACAGAAGCACAGATTTCACATAGAAATCCAGCCCTCTTTTCTTTGTTTCTAATGAGATTTTCCTGTCTTTCAGCACACGTGTTCTGTCCATGGTATCCTCAGCATCCTTCTGTAAAACCACATTTCCCCTGCCTCAAGCCTCTCCTTCATCTTTGAGGAGATCGTCCAACATTCACTTCCATACAGGAGATCAGATTTCACATAGAAATCCAGCACTCTTTTCTTTGTTTCTAATGAGATTTTCCTGTCTTTCAGTACTCTGGTTAGCTTCTGAAATGCGCATTTGGTCATGCCAATGCATTTTTGGATCTCCATGTCGCACTTTCCATCCTCTATCAAAATACTTCCCAGGTATTTGAATTTTCTTACTTGTTCTATTTTAGATTCTCCAAGTTGTAGTTGGCATATTGGGCTTCTCTTTTTGCTGATGACCATACATTCAGTTTTCTTTAAGTTTATGCTCAGTCCTTTCTTCTAACTTTTTTTCGTTAAGTTCTGTAGAAGGTCCTGCATTTTCCCCTCTGTGTCTGCTATCAGCACCGTGTCATTCGCGTATCGGGTATTGTTGAGATTGTAGCCGCCAATAACGAATCCTAGCAGAGCTTTAATTTTCCTCATAATTGATTCGCTGTACAGGTTTAACCCTCTAGGGCCATTCGTATCATATTTGATACAGTATTTCCCTATAAGGAAACATTTGGTATTTCCCTATAAGGAAACATTTGGTATTCATTGACTGAGCAGTCAGTACTGCTTTCATTTGAAATTTATAAAATATTTCTCTTAAAACATTTTTCAGGAAAATATTTCTTTCAAGGCTTGTTTTCATACTGTATCAAATATGATACGAATGGCCCTAAAGGGTTAAAAGGTTCCAGAAAGGAAACACATCCTTGTCTTTTCTATTTTTGCATGCCTGTCGAATTCACTTCGTATCCGTACACAAGCGGTTTACTGCCAATATAGATTGTTGATTATCCTAACGTCTTTTTCGAAAATTTTGAGCTGTCGAGCATCTCTGTCAAGTCCTTGTGTCGTACTTTGCCGAATGCCTTTGCGTAGACTATAAAGCACAGATAAAGGCTCTTCTGCATGTTATATATCGACAAACAACAAACACGCATATATATAAAAATATAAAGTTATATTTTTATTAATGACGATGGACCGTGTAGAATAGGGAACAGAGAATTGAGAGGGCGCGCTTCTAATGGGTTGACGGGAGTGTAGTCTTATCTGTTGTGTCTCTCTTCACCGGCCGATCTCTGTTGCTCTTCTACTACTACTGGCGAATCCGTGTGCCGAGGTCTTTTTATAATCTTCCAGAACCGGGACTTTTTCTTCCGGTTTTGCCTCGCCCACGCACGCCCACGTAATTCTCAGAGACACCTGTTCTGTTTGCCTCTGTAGTTATTTCCGCTGCTGCCGGAAATAAGGTCAAACGACATCCGTTCCTTTCAACGACCGGAAACACCCTCGCTTGCATCAGCCTTCCTCGGGTGGGGCCAGATTGTTATATTACATTCCTCGCCCTCCCATTTTCCAAAATGTTCACCTAAGAACATTTTAAGCGCAACGCCCTCACACTCCTCCCCATGCCACACAAGCCCGACAATTGTATAAAACATGTGCACGCCAAAACAACAAAACATGTGCATGCCGAAACAAAAAAAACAACAAAAAAATATATAGGGGAGCCTACATCGGCAACCCAACAATGTTCGTGTCCATCGTGAAAATTGTTCTACCAGCTCGATGTTTCATTGTTCCTTTTTTTTTTTTTTTTTTTTAATATCCATTTTCACAGAATTGGGCAAAGTTCTTAAAAATGTTCATTTTCTTTCTCGACTCTGTCCATAAGCGTAGACACCTCGATGCACGACCACATGATCATAGGCGGTAACCGCGCCCCAGTTTCTAAACTGACATCGAGTAAATGACCTTTGACCAACACCATGCGTGTTTCTGCTCGAGTTTATTGTTACACATGTAACTTCATTTAATTTAATTTAATTTCAAACATACTATGTTTGAACACAGAAAAATGGCCATTATCTGCAGTTCATATCATTCATAGTCTGACCGAGAAATGTTCAATAGAAAATGAAGAAAATTACCCTGATTCCAACGTTAATCCGCATGCAATTTACTTGTGGAGGATTAGAGGTTTCATCTATATTAATTTAGTCTAAAAAAATGGACCCGTGACTCGTAGTTCCTTAGTTTGTACAATGTTTTCTATTCCTTGAACTACTTCCTCTGGATTCGAATCCAAGCATATCTGATTTGTTGACATCTCTCTGTTTAACGCAGAGACATTTGAGTGTTGAACACCCGTTGACCCCGGAGTACTATTCACAACGGATAACTCCCTTTCCTTTCCTGAAGCACTGTTGCTTCTTTCACACTTAAAAATCCGCTTCCTAGCTATTATTCCAAGGATTATCATAACGCCGACTATGCCAGCAATGACTCCTATCGTCAACTTCTTCGGGAGTTCTTCATATCCTTCACTAAATCTTTCCATATCTATCTGTTTCAAGGTATTTACTAGTTTGCGGATAGGAATCTCCTCCATATCGCGCAATTCTACCGGCATGGTGTCCACTGAAAAATTGGGAAATTTCTGCGTAATTGGGGACCAAACCACTGAACCAGAGACGTATAATTTACTTTATGCTTTAGATACTATTAATAATTTTCCACGTTTGTATCTTCCTAACTATTTCACTTAAACTATCGTTAATCCTCCCACTGCTTCTTTCCCAATCCTATAGCATATCAGCCAATAAGTCTACAAGACTTTTCAGTTGTTCTTTCTTTTTGTTCCGATCAACTGTGGAATCTGCAGGTCTATCCGTGTCAATATAAAGTTTTCAGAAATTAATATATCTTCAAAAGATATTTCCCAAGTCACATAAATGAAAATTCACAGAGGATGTTGAATTGATGGGAACCTGCACAAAAGCATAATTCACAAACATAGAAATGTAAATCATTTTGTAGTGTACAGTCATTGAAAAGAAATCCAAAAAAAGAAAACCTAACACTGCACAAACCAAAGAAAACATTGTTATCAACAAGTTAATCCAATTATCCACTTTAAAGAGTAGAAGAAACTTCCTTTACATGAATTTACATTTCACTTACTCAATAAAAGTAAGATTAATTAAGCAACATACCAGTAAACTCACTTCACATATATGGTAAAATATTAACAAAAAAATAAATCATTAACTCAGATGTTTTATACTTACAGATAGGTAAATATCTCAACTTTATTCCTCCCGTCAACCCCAACCTATGCGCTCTCCGCTAGGCGTACTACTCTCTGCATGTAGTCCTGCACCCCCTCCGTTCTACCCTTAATGTGTTCGACATCGAACAATCCACATTTCTCAATTCTAGGGTCAGATCGGCAAAAGTATGCTGTTCCATTTTTTTTTCTAACTAGACTTATAAACAAGAGCAGAACACACACACTATCAAATCAAAGAGTCACCTACCTTGGCTGATGTCTATAGTCGTGCGGCTGCTTCTATTTTTGTCTTCTTTTTTCTTTCTATCTGGTAGTTTTAAGTCCGTTGAATTTCAATCGTCGCCGTGGCAACCAGCTCGCATCTAACTGTTTCGTTGTCTCAAAACAGCAAGTCACTAGGCACCAATTATGTGTCTTAATGACTGAGCCGGTTAGAATAGCGAACAGAGAATTGAGAGAGCGCGCTTCTAATGGGTTGACGGGAGTGTAGTCTTATCTGTTGTGTCTCTCTTCACCGGCCGATCTCTGTTGCTCTTCTACTACTACTGGCGAGTCCGTGTGCCGAGGTCTTTTTATAATCTTCCAGAACCGGGACTTTTTCTTCCGGTTTTGCCTCGCCCACGCACGCCCACGTAATTCTCAGAGACACCTGTTCTGTTTGCCTCTGTAGTTATTTCCGCTGCTGCCGGAAATAAGGTCAAACGACATCCGTTCCTTTCAACGACCGGAAACACCCTCGCTTGCATCAGCCTTCCTCGGGTGGGGCCAGATTGTTATATTACATGCATTTGTATTGCTCGTTCCGATAGTATTCTGAGCATGAATATCGCATTCCTCGTTCTGGTATCTTTAACGAACCCACAGTGTTCTTGTCCTATGTTTGGGCCGATTCTCTGTTCGTCAGAATCCGAATGATGAGTTTTGTTATGTGGCTCTATTAATCTGATTGTTCGATGGAGCTCACATTTTTTTGCATCTGGTTTCTTAGGTAGTATTATGAAGATTGACCAGCTTAAGTCCTCTGGTATATTGCCACTGTTGTAGATTTCGTTTATTATTTCTGTTAGTCTGTCGACACTAAAGCCTTTTAGGGACATCAACATCTCTATCAAACCTGTTTGATCTCGCTGCTTTGTTTCTCTTCAATTTGGCCATTGCCGATTCCACATCGGTTTTTAATATTTTTGGTCCATCGTAATTTTGTGCATTGTTGGTCGCTCTCTCTTGTCGTGGAAGTGAACCCCGATATACTCGTTCCATCTCTGAATTATTTTTCTTTTTCTATTAGCCATTCTTTGGTTTTATACATCCTGCTGCTGAATAAGTTCTATTTTTGAAAAACAAAGTTGGCTGAAAAATATGGAACCTGAACCGCAAGGGATTCCCACAAGTAAAAAGTGCGAGAAAAGAAACTATTAGCATAGAACTTACGGTTACATCGAGACAATTCAACTGTAAAGGGATGAAACATTGCCGTCAATTAATAGCTCATTCGAAAAATGACCATGAAAGTATTTATGGAGAAGACCCATAGAAGCAGATTTACGACGGTAGAAAAATGGCTGAAGCCAAGACACCACATCAGGACCAGAAATACTGAATATTTTTTGGAGGGGGGATTTTATCAAGAATCTCTAAATATATAGCTAGAGCACTGGACTATATGGGGCATCAATATTGTAAGCATGGACGAATAGTAAACTTATAGATATGTAAAATAGATCTCATGATAAAAATTGTCTAGCACAACACAGTGACCAAACTTTCTTAGCATCTGACCTAACAATTGATTCATTTTAGTCTTTCCATTTCATGTCAGCTGAGAACATTAACCCGAGATGGCGCAGTTAGTTACTCTCCAAGAGATTAGCATGAGCCATGTTGATGGAATGTATAAACGGGTCTGTCAGATGATTAATACAGAGAAATTTTGTTTAGGGGCGTTAAAATGGACAAGACAGTCTTTGTTCCAGTTAACGAAAGATTGTTGGTCATGTTGGAGATTAGCTGTGTAACGGGAAAGAGCTACAGTAGAAAGATTTATTCTCCCATTTGTATTTCCCCCGTTCTGGGTATTATTATATCCACGATATAATTACACCAAACTTCACGAACGAACATGGCGAATATGCTTTGTTCTCTGAGATTTCTATGTTATTAAGACATACACAAAACTATATATACACATGTCCTACGCGGAAAATAATATATTATATACTTCTACACACCAAAGCAGAGTTTTTTTTTGTTTTTTTTTTAATCATTTCACCCCGAGCAAGGCAGAAACGCCACTGATGTGCAGGGGGTTACATAAATGTAGAAAGATTAATTAGAAAAGAGTGAGGAGTACAAGCTAGTTAGAAAGGAACAATAGAAAACTGAGAAAGCAGGTGCAATGACAGGTACATGGGCGGAGAGAAAGGGAAGGTTATACAGGGGAGGGGAGAGAGCTAGAGGCCAGTGGTTAGTAGGTGCGTATTAACTTTGCTTTTAAATTTCTGGAGGTCGTAGCCGTCAGGAAAGCAAGAATACGGGAGTGAGTTCCACAGGCGGGAAGTGCGAGAGAAGAAGCTGCAGGAGTAGAATTGTCGTCTGCGTTTGGCTAACCTGACTGTGAATGGGTGGGACCCAGTTGCCAGTCTGGTTGAACGGGTAAACACCTGTTGAGGAGGCATCAGTGACTTAAGCTCATCCGAGCAGAAGCCATGAAAGTATTTATAGAAGCGACAGAGGGAGGCCACATTTCGACGATGGGAAAGTGGCTGCAGACGAGTCGCCAGATCAGTACCTATCACATTACAGACTCTCCTTTGGAGCTTGTCAAGAACACAGAGGAGAACGGCAGGGGCACCTGACCATAAATGGCAGCAGTACTCCATGCACGGACGGATGGTTGACTTGTATATATGCAGGATGGATTCAGGTGGAAAAAACATCCTGGATCGACATAGTGACCCAATCTTCTTAGCAGTAGATTTTGCTATGGATTCAATATAGTGCTTCCATTTGAGGTCTGAGGACAGGGTAAGTCCGAGGAGGCGTAGTGTATTACTCTCCGGGAGAATCATCTGGTCCATGCTTATGGGAGGCAGAAGAGGTTGCCTGTAATGGTTGACAGACAACAGCTTGGTCTTAGAGGAATTGAAGTTGACAAGCCACTTCTTGCCCCAGTTCACCACAGAGTGTAGATCCCGCTCAAGGTCAGCAGCGAGATTATGTCTGTCCGCCACGACAGGTTTCTTACTGGAGCGGGAGTATATTGTAGTGTCATCTGCGTAGATGCCTACTTGGGACCTGATCTCATCTGGGAGGTCGTTGATGAAAATAAGGAAGAGCGTTGGGCCCAGGATAGAGCCTTGTGGGACACCAGCATTCCTGCTGTAGGACGAAGAGGCACGCCCATTCAGAACGACCTTCATTTTGCGGTTATTTAAGAAAGATTGGATTAGGTCAAGCAGGCGACCGGTAATACCATAACCGCGTAGTTTGCATAGGAGGCCAGGGTGCCAAACCCAATCGAAAGCCTTGGAGATATCCAGAGCAACCGCGCGAGCCTCGTCAGACTCATCAAGGGCCTGTAGCATGTACTCCGTTACAGTAGTTAGCAGGTCGGCTGTGGACCTGTCAAATCGGAATCCATATTGCCTGTCGGAGAACAGTTTGTGGGCGGTGAGATGATGAACTATTTCAGCATTTATTATAGCCTCGAACACTTTCCCGAATATTGGTAGAAGACTGATAGGGCGATAGTTGGATGGGTCCGAGGGTTCACCACAGTTCTTAAAGACAGGAACGACTGAGGAGAATTTCCAGCATGCAGGAAAGCAGGAAGCAGAAAGGCAGTAGTTAAACAGTTTAGAGAGGACAGGGGAAAGTTCAGGGGCACACCTCTTAAGGACTATCACCGGGATTCCATCGTCTCCACACGCCTTATGGGGGTCGAGTTTTGAAATTACTCTGGATACTATTGTCGGGGTAATATATACGTCATGCAGTTTGGCCTCAGTTCTAATAGGGAAGTCGGGTGGGTGCACTCCGGACGAGTCGAGTGTGGAGTTGGATGAGAATCTGCGGGCAAAGCACTCAGCTTTCTCAGCAGATGACGTGAGAACATCAAATCCATGGATTAAAGGAGGTATTGAGGATTTCCTATTGTTGAGCACTCGTTTACAAATCCTCCAATAGTCCTTGGAGCCGAACTTGCGGTCAGCTATGTGCTGTCGCATTCTCTCCGCAAACAACTGTTTGGCGTCATTTAGGGTTCTCTTGCACTCACTGCGAGCGGATGTGAACAGGCGCCTATTGTGATCAGTTGGCTGTCTCCGGAATAGATGGAAGTAATGGTTCCTGTGGGCAATGGCGGCTGAGCAGGCCGGAGAGAACCACGGAGAGGAATGAGGTTTTAAGCAATACTTCCTGGTGGGTATGAAGGCATCAATGCCAGCTTTCACCCATGACGAGACCTCAGAGGCACAGTCATCAACTGATAGGTCAAACACTTTTCCCCAAGGGACGTCGCAGAGGAAATCGCGAAAGGCATCCCAGTCAGCTTTTTGGTAGAGGTAGGAGGTTCTATCAGTAGGGGGATCCTGGGGGGAGTGAGATTGGAAAGAAATACTGAGGGAGACTACAGCGTGGTCGGAGTTGCCGAGAGGGCAAAGCTGCGAGACTTGACAGGCGTCGGGCGCAGAGGTGAAACATATATCTAGCAGTGAGGAATGACCCGAGGGTGTGCTTGGGAAGCGAGTGGGGAAGTCCACCACTTGCGTAAGGGATTGGGAAATAGCAAAGTTCATGGCGTGAATGCCCGCCGAATCAGTAACAGCGTTTTCAAGCCACTCAGAGTGATGGGCATTGAGGTCTCCAAATACAAATATGTGGGCAAATGGGTGATAGGAAATAGCCTTATCTATGTCGTCGGCAATGCTATCTAGTAGGGAGCAGTCAGGAGAGGAGGGAGAACGGTAAAGGAAGAATAGGTAGCTAACCGAACTGAGGAGAGACAAGCGGAGACATATGTATTGGTGGTCAGTAGATTCGAGTGAAGTCACCCTAGTTATGGGGAGGTGTTCGCTGACATAAACACCCAGCCCATGCATGTGGACAGTAGAATCCTTCCTTAAAAGGGGAAGATAACCAGGGATGAAGAGGTCAGAGGAGGGAATAGCTGAGTTGAGGTTAGTTTCGCAGAGCGCGAGGATGTCAGGAGACTTTTCATGCAGGAACGCTTCTACACTAGCAAAGTTAGTACGAATGCCTCGGATATTAGTGAAGGAGAGGTTAATGGGCTTAGGTGGTTTGGATTTAACTGGTTTAGGGTCATTTCTGTTTTGTTTTGTCATGTTTTTTGTTTATAGAAAGGGACCTAGGGTAGAGGATACAGGCGGTCATTACCCACGATCTGTGCTGGGAGGGAGACTGGCTAGGGCTGCAACAAGGTGTGGCCTCGGGGTTGCCCACCGAAAGCGCTTGCAGGGACACCTATCCATGCGCGACATGGCACTACAAGAACCCCGATATTATACAACTGTTGATCAGAGCAGCCGCTCTTGACGCTACGCAAGAGTTAGGGCTCCTAACTACCAGTCGGAAGCAGCAACCAGGAAACTGCCAACCCGGTACCCTCACAGTGATGAGCCATTGCCACCAACCGGCCAGATCGCAGGAAACTCACGGAAGCACCAGTACCAAGGTCTGAAGAGAGAGAAGTGAAAACCGGATACCACATCCTAAACAGGAAACAAGGAACGAGCCTCTACTCCAGTTCAATAGACGTGGGAGGAGTATAGACCGGTCGATAGTGTGACCTATCTACTCCTATTAAAAAAAAAAAAAAAAAAAAAAAAAAAAACACAAACTTACAAAAGTGGAGTTTAACTAAGTTTTAACTTAGTTAAAGTCCAAATGAACTCCAAAAAAGGGGGGGGGGGGGAAAAAAAACAAAAACACATATATATAAAAACAAAAAAAAAAACAAACGGAAAATATCTCACAGTTTAACACAGGAAATTTGAATTAAAGATTCATTCTTCAATTCTTGCTTTTCCCAAAGATCAACAGCGAGTCACCTGCTAGGTAAATTCCCATTCAAAGAACAACACGTGTAAGGAGAAACAAAAAAGAAGGGTCTTACATATAATATGGAGATACTTCTGTATCTAGATAAGTCATGTTTTAAACGCCGGATTCAAACAGACCGGATTCATCTGTGTCCCAGAGAGGAGTATATTCCACGAACAGGAAACAGCGAGTCTTGGGTTTTCCCCAAATTGAGAAGTTTGAACTTCATTCTACCTGTGGGAAAGTTATATTCTAGAAGGAAAAGAGCACCATGGATTTCTAAGCTGTGGTTGGTTGGGGGGGGGGGAGATTTCCTGGTTCAAAAAACTAGCAACTTTGTGTTGTGGTGACTGTCAGCAAGCTGAATTTTGACTGCATAGGTGCAGTGGATATCGATTCGGAACAACAAATCGGGGTGCCATTTCATTGAATAATATAGACAAAATACACACAATTTAAATTACATGATCCAGCAGCCCAACACACCATCACCACCTTGAAATATAAATGGAGCCTTGTGAAAAGGCAAATTGAAATAGCGAAAGAAAATCTTGACACATTATCAGACGGTATGAACGGATCCTACACAAAATTAATAGACAAAACTTGTCTATATTATTCAATAAAACCTGCATTAATGAAAAAATGCTGCCAAAATACACACAATATATATATATATATATATATATATATATATATATATATATATAAGGCAAGATGTTAGTGTGTGTGTCTATTTATACGTCTATATTTTTTTCCAGCCCTTTTATTTTAGTTTTTGCTTCGGGTTTGGCTCTAAGTAGGTATAATTGTAGTTCTTAGTCTCAGCCATGATACCATTTACTCAGAGGATTTATTTAGCCTTCAAAATTCAGTTTACGACGAAAAAATCTTATTTGATATCGATACCAGGAAATCCAAATTTGACTTACATCCATTCATTTTTCTTTCAGTGTACGGTTTCGCTTTAACTGGAAACAACTATTGCTTTTTAGTCTTTCGTGCCAACGTCCAAAGAGTCTGAGCGCCAGGACCATGGATTAGTTTGAAAGCTTTCATTACACTCGAGCAACGCCGAGCTATACTGCTAGTTATCAAATAAAGTGCTATAAAAGTTTTTTTTTCTCCAAAGAAAGGCGATAATGCTACTAAGACACAAGGGAGTTAGTGGCAATGAAATAGAATGAGAAGATAAGTAAGGAGAGTGGACAATAAAAGAACACAATTCAGCCAGAGAGAATATAGCGATTGACGTGTCATTTCGTTTTTTTAGCGTGTCGGTATCGACACTTTCTTCCTACAATACGCATATTTAATCTAAGCCTATACTTTAAATTAAACAAATAAGATAACCAACCCCAGAATGGAAAAATAATAATAATAAAATATAAAATAAGCCAAAAGACAAAATAAATGAATAAACAAATTAAGTCAATAATAAACAAATTAACAAACTATGAATGCCAACAGAAACACAAGTAAATGCAACCAACTACAAATAATTAAGTAATCAATATTGATAAATAAAAAGTTGGCAAATAACCCAATTACTAATCACATTCTGATCACAAAAGGTACGTTAAACTCAAACATGAGGACAAAATAACAAAAAACAAAATAACATCCTTAAAAATGGCCAGTGTAGTGGCTGAAAGAGCTTAGAAAGTTACAAATTATGGAACGTTTTTTTACACTACTGGAAGGAAACATGTAAGAATACCGGAGAAATTAAATAAAAAATTAATAAAATCTTCTTGGTCGGTCGTTTTTAACGAAACATGTTTAAAAGAAAGATTGCTACCCAAATACACATTATTTATCCATACATGCATACACACACACACACACACACACACACATACACACGCGCGCGCACATACACACACACACACACACACACACACACACACACACACACACATATATATATATATATATATATATATAGAGAGAGAGAGAGAGAGAGAGATGTATATGTATATGTATATATAAACAGAGACTTGTACCCGCAGAAATAACAAACGGATTTAAATAAAGTTGATGTCATACATAATGTCAGACCTTAGGATCCTTTCAGCCAACACATTAACAAAGGTGCTCTTTGGCAGAATTGTTAATGATAGACAGGACACAAAAATTACTTATAGATGGGAATTTGGAACTCGTTTAAAAACAAAATTTTAATCAAATATTAATTAAAATGTAAGGGTGGTATGTAAAGTTCCACAAGAGCAATAAAATAGAAAAAAGAACTCACAATCCCTCCAACAATCGTAAGGAGCGAATGAACTGTCTGCCCAGACTAGGTTGGTGGATTTTCAGATACACAGCCTCCAAAACACCTAAATGATAGGCCGAGCGGGCGCTGTGCAGGACAGAAAATCATACCTAGACGCACAGTATTGATCGTCAAGTAATGTTGTCCAATGGCCGAATCATGAACAGCCTGAGTGGTTCTTAAAGACCGTCTTGGACTACCCGAACGTACATTTGCGTGAACGTGCTACGCTACTCGTGATTTCAACCTCAGATTGGTACGTCCTATGTATAGTATACCGCTTCACATCGGCATTTGAACTTGAACAATTCTGCCAACGAGCACCTTTGATAATGTGTTGGCTGAAAGGATTTTAAGGTCTTGCATTATGACGTCAACTTTATTTAAGTTCATATATATATATATATATATATATATATATAATAATAATAATAAAACTGACTCTGTACGTATCTAGATCCTAAAATTTTACAAAAGCAAACCTTGAGGACCACAAATAACCGGCAGAATCTAAGTCCGTTACTGTCCGTCGCTATAAAGCGTTGGACAAGAGGGGGAAAAAAAGAAAACCGCGGAGTACCGACAATACATACAGTACCTCGCAGCAAAGAAAAAAAACCCTCAAACGGAACCAACCACAAAGAAAGAAAAGTGCTCGATACAAAACTAACCAATTCGAATTAACAAAGAGGAAGTAACGTAGAGCAAAAACACACGTGAAAAAATCACAAGATCTTGTGATTTTTTCACGTGTATATATATATATATATATATATATATATATATATATATATATATGATGTTCCATTAAAACGGATTGAAGTTATCAATTAATAAAACAGTGTTATTGGTAAAATGTTATTGATTTCACTATTGGATCATGTTATATGACTCATGGCAATAATGCGTAAAAATGATATTGCTAAAATGTCCGCCAACGCTTAGGCGGCACACCTCCATTCGATGGTCAAAGTTTTGATGACGTCTCTGCATAGTTGCTACTCGATCTCACCAATAAGCCTTATTATCTCACCTTTCAACTGTTGAATTGTTGTTGGCTTCTTAGCATAGACTTTATTTTTGAGATGACCCCAAAAGGAGAAATCTAAAGGCTTCAAGTCGCACAATCGTGGTGGCCGATTGACATTACTGTTTCGAGAGATGATGCGATCTGGGAACTTCTCTTGTTTGAACGCTTACTTTCGTAATAGGCTTCGATAACTTAAACATGTTGTTCAATTGTTAATATTTCCATGAATAAAACTGCCAGAGACTAAAGTTGTTAAATCTGAAAAGAAAAAGAATCATCAGACGCCTAAACTTAATTCACATTTCAAATCGGTCCAAGTTATTGGAACACCATATATATATATATATATATATATATATATATATATATATATATATATATATGGGTAATGGTTACTAATGGAAGTATATTCCACAGTTCAATATTTTCTGTAAAAAGTGCTCAATAAAAAAGTAGAGCATAAATATATGGTAATTATTATTATGTCATTTTTCATCATATTTCTGCTATGGTCGCACTACGAACCAAGTCTGCGGGGAGACCTAAGGCAGGTCGTGGCGTGTTGTTACGGCTCCATTTCATGTTTTTTTCTATCTTCCCCATCATCCCTGGCGTTACATAGACAAAGTTCACCTTAGTGTGTGGGCTGTACTTAATAAGACAATTTTTTGTATATCTCTTAAGCTGGGGTTTCCAGTGATTCTTTCAATGTGTTGTTTTGTTCCATTTTTTATCATTCCAAGTGCACCTACTATCACTGGCACGACTCTTGTTTTCAATTTCCACATTTTTTCTATTTCAATTTCCAGGTCTTTATATTTTGACAGTTTTTCGAATTCCTTGGTTGCTATGTAAAATCCGCTGGACAAGCCATATCAATTAATAGACAAGTTTTCTCTTTCTGGTTTTAAACAATAATGTCTGGCCTGTTTGCTTCAATTTTTCTGTCTGTGTAGATGTTGTAATCCAATAGAATGGTGACATCTTCTATTTCTGTAACCGGTGCTGGGTGATGTTCATACCAGTGTTTGTTTACAGATTTTCCATAGTTTGTACTCCTCACTCTTTTCTAATTAATCTTTTTACATTTATGTAGCCCCCTGCACATCAGTGGCGTTTCCGCCTTGCTCGGGGTGAAATGATTATATATATATATATATATATATATATATATATATATATATATATATATGATTATATATATATATATATATATATATATATATAAGAAAAATGAAGGTAGACACGTTATTTCATGGTAAATCGGAAGTATACGCCTATTTCCGATTTACCATGAAATAACGTGTCTGCCTTAATTTTTCTTATATTTGCTCTCTATGTATTTATATACATATATATTTAGAGCTCTCTTAGAGAGTTATCCTACCACTGTATGTACAGGATACTCCTTTGGGTTCTTCTATACCCACACTGCATGCTGATATATATATATATATATATATATATATATATATATATATATATATAATGATGAGTAAAAAGTTGGTAAACGACATAATACAATACCATAATCAATCACAACTAATATTAGGAGAATACAACAGACCTTACTAAACATCAAATAATCAAGTCAGTACCACAAAACACACAAGAAATCATGAAACACACTATCGCCACACGGTGTTGAACCCTGTGTTCTTTTTTAATATAGATAGATAGATAGATAGATAGATAGATAGATAGATAGATAGATAGATAGATAGATAGAAATAATTAAAATCAGAATCGGTTGTTAATCCATTTTGTTAATCTTCGGAACTTTCCGTATCATTGTCTATTTACATTTGCTTACATTACGATATGCTTTCAAAGAAGAGAAGGGTATTTAGCAGAAATTGGAAATTTGTGTTTATAACGTTTGAATCAGCTTCGTTTAATTGTGATCTCATTCATCGTTGAGCAGACTGAGACGCGTCAGACCAACTGATAACGGTTGTTAGGAGTTGCAGGTCTGAAGCCTGCCGAATGACACACATTTTTCTAACAAAACACTAAGGCCGGTAGAGTTATATATATAAATATACTGTTTAATTAAAAACAGAATATCTAATCAAATACGAATTAATTTTTCTTATATATTGTTCAACCAATTAACAATCGAAGACCATGAAGAAGATTTTCCCTGCAACCCAACATACCGACTTATAAATCAAACAAAAACAGAAGTGGACAAAATAAAGTTTAATGGAAGCATTTAATTTTGCTAAAAGGTACATAAAAATACCATCTGAACATATTGATATAATCCAAAATTGCTGCAAATCAATACTTTTCCACAAAGGTAAAGAATGTTTTTTTTTTAATCATTTCACCCCGAGCAAGGCGGAAACGCCACTGATGTGCAGGGGTTTCATAAATGTATAAAGATTAATTAGAAAAGATCGAGGAGTACAAGCTAGTTAGAAAGGAACAAAAGAAAGCTGAGAAAGCAGGTGCGATGACAGATACATAGGTGGAGAGAAAGGGAAGGTTATACAGGGGAGGGGAGAGAGCTAGAGTCCAGTGGTTAGTAGATGAGTATTAACTTTGCATTTAAATTTCTGGTGGTTGTAGCCGTCAGGAAAGCAAGAATACGGGAGTGAGTTCCACAGGCGTGAAGTGCGAGAGAGGAAGCTGCAGGAGTAGAATTGTCGTCTGCATTTGGCTAACCTGACTGTGAATGGGTGGGACCCAGTTGCCAGTCTGGTTGCACGGGTAAACACCTGTTGAGGAGGCATCAGTGACTTAAGCTCATCCGAGCAGAAGCCATGAAAGTATTTATAGAAGAGACAGAGGGAGGCCACATTTCGACGATGGGAAAGTGGCTGCAGTCGAGTCGCCAGATCAGTACCTATCACATTACAGACTCTCCTTTGGAGCTTGTCAAGAACACTGAGGAGAACGGCAGGGGCACCTGACCATAAATGGCAGCAGTACTCCATGCACGGACGGATGGTTGACTTGTATATATGCAGGATGGATTCAGGTGGAAAAAACATCCTGGATCGACATAGTGACCCAATCTTCTTAGCAGTAGATTTTGCTATGGATTCAATGAATGTATTAAAAAATCAAGCAACGACACATTTGATGTACCACAAGGATCGTATGATGGAGCAGAAATTTCAGAATTGATGGGCATATACATTTTAAATAAAATCAACAAAATAATCCATATAGACAACCACGGATTATACAGAGATGACGGATTAATGATAGCACCAGACAACAAAAGAGAAAATGATAAAATAAGGAAAGAGCTTTTCAAACTATTCAAAAAACTAGATTTCGAGATAATAGGAGAAACAAATAGAAAAATGGCACAATATTTAGATGTGGAATTTAATTTACAAACTGGCAATATCTCGCCATACATGAAAACGAACACTAAGTTAACATACATAAACACAAAATCCAACCATCCCAAAAGTATTATTAGACACATTCACAAAGAAACAGAACACAGGCTATCAAATAATTCGTCAGACAAAAACAATATTTGATGAAAAGAAAAATATCTATGAAGTTGCACTAACAAAATCTGGCCATAAAAACATTTTACAATATAATTCTCAACCAAACAGACAAACAAAAACGATAATAAAAACGAAACATTATCTGGTTCAACCAATCATTTAATTTAGATGTAAAGACAAATTAAACTGATAGATAAACACTTTTCAAAAGAATCAGAACTAAACAAAATTTTCAACAGAAACACAATGAAGCTAAGTTATAGTTGCACTAGTAATTTAGATAGTTTCATAAAAAAACAAAATGCCAGAAATTTAGATAGCATCGTACAAAACTAACCACTAATAAAGAATGCAACTGCAGGGACAAAAATAAATGTCCACTTCAAAGACTTTGCAACAAAAAAGAAGTCATTTACAAGGCAAAGGTATATGACTTAAATGGCCAAAGTAAAATATATTTGGGATCAACCAAAGACACCTTTAAGACCAGGTGGTTCAATCACAAGTCTACATTCAAAATAGAAAACTTAAAAAACTACAAAATTGGCTAGCCACGTGTGGAAATTAAAATCAAAATATGGAAAAGACCCAGAAACGACGTAGAGTATAGTAAAAACCGGCAAGTCTTACAACTTTAGATTCGAAACACGTGTAACGACACAAATACCATTATGGACACTTAATAAATCATACAAAAAGCAAATAATATTAATAATAATAACAACAATAAATCTACACTTTACACAAAATATTCACAACTTATCGCAATTATTCTTATATATATATATATATATATATATATATATATATATATATATGCGTGTGTTCGTGTGAAATGTGTCTATATATATATATATGTATATGTATTATTTATATATTATATATATGCGAGTACCTATTGAAAAGCGCTCAATATAAGTGATAGAGCTAACATATTTAGTTAGATTGATGTGACTTTGTGACCCTTGGTTTCACGCTACTGCGATCGTCAAACAAACAGACGATCGCAGGAGCGTGAAACCCAGGGATACAAACTCAAATCAATCCAACTATATATATTGTTTGTATTTTGGCAGCAGTTTTTCATGAATACATGTTTCATTGAATAATATAGACAAGATCCTTTCGTATGATCTGATTAGCTTGATAGTGTTGTCATGAAAAGACGACAAGAAATCACAATAATTGTTGATTTTTTTATCAGGTCTGCGCTTTCGGCTTACATAAGACATTATCAAAGGATGTACATTTAATATACAGTGAACATAAAACATTTAAATTATTAACAGAGTGGAGTTATACAGAGAAAATTAAACAGGTTCATTTTTTGCGTCGCACATGGCCGCAAGCCGAGAACGAATGGTGGTAGTGGGTCTTTGGTCAAATGAGAGTATAGTGGCATGAGGGGATTGGTCTGGGAACTGCTACTACTATGGGTGTAGGGGGTAAGTATAATAACTATGACCTCTCCCGTCGATTATAGGCATTGAAGTATGTTAGTGGAGGTGTCGAAATTTATTTTATTTAGGCTAGGTTTAAACTGTTTGATGTAGATAGCTTCTAGAATTTTGAAGCTATCTACATCAAACAGTTTAAACCTAGCCTAAATAAAATAAATTTCGACAAGCTAATCAGATCATACGAAAGGATCTTACACAAAATAAAAACAGAACTTGTCTATATTATTCAATATATATATATAATTATATATATATATAATTATTTGTTTGGACGTTATTTTTGTTCTATACTCGTATTTAAGTAGATATTCTGTTTATAATTAAAAAGTATTATATATTTATTTCTCCATGGCCTGATTATTTACGATAGATTTTTGTTGCGAAAATGTGTGTCATTCGGCATGATTTGAGCCTGCTACCTCTATTCACATAGGAGAAGCCACCACTTGATCTGGTTCGTCTTAGACCTCTCGACCACGAATGACGATCAGTCTAAATGAAGTCAAATCAAGCTTATATAACACAATTTTTGATTCATCCTAATAAACATATCTGCTCTGAAATGTATCGTAATGTGAACAAATGTAAACATGTTACGGAAATTAAAATGTGGTCATTCGTGTTTGAGACGTCTAAGACGCGCCAAATCAATTGGTGGCTTCCCCTATGTGGATAGGAGTCGCAGGTTCGAATCCTGCCGAATGACAAACATTTTTGTAACAAAAATTTATCGTAAATAATCAGGCCGGTAGAAATAAAATATAATACTGTTTTATTATAAACAGAATATCTACTTAAATACGAGTATCGTCCAAAACTACTGTTCAAACAAATAATTTCAAATTGTCGGTTGTCTTTATAACCAATTTCGTTAATCTTTGTTAATTGCCGTAACATTATATATATATATATATATATATATATATATATATATATATATATATATATATAAGTGTTTTCTGTATATAATGTAGCTGAATTTATTTAGATTCTTTTGTTTTAGTTTTAGTTTTCATGACATTTGGTATTAAATATGCTACGTTTTGAAACAAAAGATCTTCCAAGAATGGTGAAACGTTGTAGAACCTAGACGCAAAATGCTCTCTTGATTAAAGCAACTTCTATACATCTCCGTCTCAGTGTACTCCTTTCTTTGTTAATTACAGTGACAATTAAAGACCACAATTCAGATTAAAAAAAATTTTATCCCTTCATTAGGAAACCCATCCGAAAACCGTCAAGGATCTGGTGTCAATGATTCGATAAAAAGAATGCATGTTGAAATTTTATCACCTTTTTTTCGATGTTTTTCTAATTTGATTTTTCGATCATTTGGTGCATGTATTATAATTCTGTTCGTATTTGATTAAGTTGTTTTTATTTATTTTATTTTGAATTTGTTGATATTTTGTTATATTTCTTTCTTTTTCTTTTTTTTCCTTTTTACTGTAAATTTTATGACGGAGTATGGTACGATCACGTTGAGTATAGCAACTCTTCCGCACGAAGTGACAGATGAGTCCGTAGAGCGTTGCCAAGGTATGTTTGTATCAAATGTCGCTAGTCTGTGAACGCTTCAAGTAATGATAAATGTGCCTGCTTCTATATCCGTATTTCAAAAGAGAGCATATACTGACGGAAAATACAATTACGACAGCTAGTTTTGATGTTGCTACAGAATGCGCATGCCAGGTGGCGGCAAATGCACTGATAAGGTCTTCAAAGAACCTCACAACTAAGGCCAGCCAAGCCGTGCACAATGATTCGACTCATTCACATCTAAACTTATTTATAAATGGAACTCTGTGTGTGTGTGTGTGTGTGTGTGTGTGTGTGTGTGTGTGTGGTGTGTGTGTGTGTGTCCGTTATCTATAAACTCCGAAACGGCTGAACAGATTTTCTTGAAAGTTTACACAGTTGGACTATAAGCGTCTACGAGTGTTCTTAGCTAGGTTTTGTGTCGAGGTACCCCCGATAAATATCGAAAATCGACAATCGAAAAAATCGGGTTATAGAAGGAGTGGTCCGATTTTAATCAAATTTGATACACTCATAGACAAAGACATAAGAAACGATATTCAGAAGTTTCAATGTTGCAGCTCTTACAATAGTGCAGAAAGTCGATAATATATAGCCCAGGGGTAGAGTCGCCGACTGACGCCATTTCGGTCGGGTTTCAATCCTGGGTAAAAAAGCAATCGGAGTCTAACCGTACTGATGAGCTGTGATACGGCGAAACAGATCTGTCTGCGGATGACAAAATATATATATATATATATATATATATACATAATGTAAGATGTTTGTGTGTGCGTCTGTTTATCTGTCTGTATGTCCTTTATACAAATCCACAGTTTTTATCCGATTCTTACCAAACTTCACACAAATATTCTTAGGCTGAATCTGAGCTCCAGGACCATGGATTAGTTTTAAAGCTTTCATTACTCCCGAGCAACGCCGGGCTATACTGCTAATTCTCTTCATAAAATATGTTAAGGAGAAAGTTTCACTCAGACTACTTTTATTCTTTAGGATTGTTGCTTTGCGGAACAGACTCCAGAGAAGACGCCTTCCCAATCACTACAATTCGAACCTCTGAATGTCTAGGGCAAACCGTTATCTATCCTACACACAGTGGGGTTCCTGGGCATGACAGTAAACTGCATCCGGCAGAAAGGCCTCTTAATTGCCGTTGTTCTCAGATCCACCTTGACTCGGAGTCGTAGCACCTGTTGGGGTCCCAGCTATGGGCAAATAGTTAACCCCAAAACTAGGATCAAAACACTGTGAAAGTATAAAAGTTCACTTTTATCGAAATATATACATAAAAATAGACTTTTATAGGAAAATATAAATTTTTGAAGGAAAGATATTACCAAAAATACATTTTTGAAGGAAAAAATATTCTCAGCAAAACATTTTTTAATACAAAACTAGAAGACATTTTCAGTTTTCTAAAATAAAAAAGAATAAAAACAATAACTTTCATTAAAATCTGACTAAATCAACCTTCGCACTATAAACGAACATTAAAAATATACCTTAAAACGCCACTTTTCTGGTATTAAGTAACCCACAGAGGTTTATATGCCGTTAAACAAAACTCAAAATAAAAATAAAAAACACATACACACAGTGGGTAGCAAAATTATTTAACCGATCTTCTTCTTCTTCTTCTTCTTCTTCTTCTTGTTCTTCTTCTTCTATGTGCCATGTCTCTTCAGGACGTAGGCGATCATAGCTATCTCCGTCTCCCTATCCCTGGTGGTTCTAAGCACGCTTTTTCCTGTTACCCACCCAAACCATAAGTTTTAGCCCAGAGGTGTCTTCATTGTTTAATAATTTTTTGATGCTACTTATGAATTTTGTGTCTCTTTCGTGAATTTGTTTTTGTTTACTTTTTCATAGGTGCTGTCGTCGTCGGTGAGGTCTCTCGTTTTGTTGTTGTTGTTGTTGTTGTTGATGATGTGTTGTTGTTGTTAAACGAGTTCGCTTATGATTACAGTTCCTCTGTTAAGTTCTAATAACAACCTAATCGTGTGTAATGATCATTTTTATATGTAGAAAAGAAAACTTATGTCTGTTTATACGTGTGCGTCACTTGTAATAAAAGCAATAGATGCTTATTTTAAATGTAAGTGTATATATGCGAAAATAATGCGTGTCAAGCGTATTTAAATTATAGACGAATTAAGTGTGTTTATGAGTCGCTAACGTGAATGTTTTTGCTTACTTTTTCATAGATGTTGTCGCCGTCGATGAGGTCTCTCCTTTTTTTTTTTTGTTTTTTGTTGGTAGACGAGTTCGTTCATGATTACAATTCGTCCATTAAGTTCCGATAACAACCTCATCGCGTATAATGAAGCAATAGATGATCATTTTTAAATGTAGAAAAAAGTTATGCCTGTTTATATGTGCGTGCCACTTGTAATAAAAGCGATACTGATTTAGCAGACCGGCTGCAACTACACTCTCACAGGCGTGACTTGGCTTCTCTGTGCCTCTTCTGTAAATACTTTCACGGCTTCTGCTCCGATGAACTTAGATCATTGGTGCCGCCTAGGTACGAATTTACACGAGATACTAGATTAGCAACTAGGTTCCACCCTTTTACAGTGAAACAGATAAAATGTAACCGTAATTTCTACTCCAACAGCTTCTTTTCCCCTTTTCTCTTCCTGCCTGTGGAATTCCCTTCCACATGCCTGCTTCCCCGACAGCTACAATCTCCAGGAGTTTAAATGTAAGGTCAATAGACACCTCCTATCACACCAACTTGCATCTATTCTCCCAACACTCTCACCATCTACCCAACCCTCATTCTCGGTATCCTTACGTCTATCACCCTCCTTCTGACATTTCCTATATCTAACCATCCTTTCTCATCACTTTCTCTCCCCTATGTAACCCCCTGCGCAATAGTGGCAGTGGAATGGCCTGCTCGGGGTGAAACGATTAAAACAAACAAAACAAATACATGCTTATTTTAAATATAAATACAAAAATAATACATGTGTCAAGCGTATTTAAAAACTTATGCCTGTTTGTATGTGTGTGCCTCTTGTAATAAAAGCAACAGATGCTTATTTTAAATGTAAATGTATGCAAAAATAATGCATTTGTCAAGCGTATTTAAATGATAGATGAATTAAGTTTGTTTATATGTCAGCAACGTTAGTATGTATGTGAATGACAAAACGGAACACATTTGCGTTTAAAATTATAGCAATAATGTATTCTTCTTTTATGTGCCTTGTCCTTTCAGGACATAGGCGATCATGGCATTCCACGACCTCTCTATCCCCGCTCCGCCATCCACCTGTTCAGGCCATTTAAATATTTTATCCGCTACTTTCTTTCCTGTCTCTTTTCCCCTCTATCTGGCCTGTTTGTATCATGTTCTCCAAGCCTTCCTTCCTTCCTCAGTGCATATCCCAGGATCTTTAGCTGTCTTTTCCTGATGCTCAGTATTAATTTCCTTTTCGTTTCCATCCTTTCTAAAACCTCATCATTGCTAACATGCTCGATTCATGACATTCGCAACATCCTTCTGTAGAACCACATTTCAGTTGCTTCAAGTTTTTCCTTCTTCTTCTTTTTTGAGATTGTCCAGCATTCACTGCCATATTGAAGAACTGACATCACATAGCAATCCAGTACTCATTTGTTTGCTTCTAGCGAAATTTTCCTGTCTCTTCATACTCTGCTCAGCTTCTGGAATGCGTCCTTGGCCATTCCAATTCGCCTTCGGATCTCAGTGTCTCACTTTCTGTCTTCTGTTAGAACACTTCCCAGAAAATGCAGTGTCAAGCGTTGTCTTCTGTCTAATTAATTCTTGTTCTTTTAGTGTTTTCTCTCCTTAATAGTAGTGTTCTCATGTTCTCTAACATTCAGTAACACCTTGCATCATAGTGACTTTATTGTCTTGCTTGGGGTGAAATGATTAGAAAAATTAAACTAAATAGATCTTTTAATAAATGTACTATATTTTTTCTCTATCTGGCCTGTTAGTATCAGGTTCTCCAAGCTCTCCTTCCTCATTGCTTGTCCAAGGAACTTCAGTTGTCTCTTCCTAATGCACGGTATTAATTTCCTTTTCGTTTTCATCCTTTCCAAGACCTTCATCATTGCTAACATGCTCGATTCATGATATTCGCAACATCCTTCTGTAGAACCACATTTCAGTTGCTTCAAGTTTTTCCTTCTTCTTCTTTTTTGAGATTGTCCAGCATTCACTGCCATATTGAAGAACAGACATCATATAACAACCCAGTACTCTCTTCTTTGTTTCTAGCGAAATTTTCCTGTCTCTTCATACTCTGCTTAGCTTCTGGAATACGTCCTTGGCTATTCCAATTCGCCTTCGGATCTCAGTGTCGCACTTTTCATCTTCTGTTAGAACACTTCCCAAGTCCTTTATTTTTTGTAATTGCTTCATTTTAGCATCCCCAACCTGTAATTGGCATTTTGGGCTCCTTCGTTTACTGGTGACCATAAACCATATTAAAATTTTCTCACCTTTCATTCAATGACTAACACATTTTTAAGGAATTTTTACAATTTTTTTTCAGACAAAAGACATTCCGCTGCTCTTTTTCCTTCTATCTAACCTGTGAGTATCAGATTCCCCAAGCCTTCCTTCCTCATTAAATTTTCCAAGAACGTCAGCTGTCTCTTCCTGATTAACTTCCTTTTCGTTTCCATCCATTCTAAAACCTCATCATTGCTCACATGCTCGATCCATGATATTCGCAGCATCCTTCTGTAGAACCACATTTCAGTTGCTTCAAATTTTTCCTTCATTTTTGACGATATTGTCCAGCATTCACTGCCATATTGAAAGACCGACATCACATTGCAATCCAGAACTCCTTTCTTTGTTACTACCAAAAATTTTCCTGTCTCTTAATACTCTGCTCAGCTTCTGGAATGCGTCCTTGGCTATTCCAATTCGCCTTCGGATCTCAGTGCTGCACTTTTTGTTATCCGTTAGAACACTTCCCAAGTACTTAAATTTTTGTATTTGATTGATTTTAGTATCCCCATTGGTATTTTGGGCTCCTCCGTTTGTTGATGACCATAAATTCGGTTTACTTGTAATTTATTTGTAGTCTTTTCTTTTGTCTTTCTTTATCTACCTTTTTTAGAAAGATGTTGCAGTTTTCTTTCCGCGTCAGGGTTGGAGATCACCCCTTTTTTAATACAAGAATGGACTCGGCTAATGTGTACATATAATTCTGCCAATACAGAGAGCAGCAGGTGAAGAGTTGAGTTGAGTTGAGTTGAGTTGAGTAGTTGTACCACCGCTAGTTGGTCAGTAAGGATATAGACTCATTACCCGGACTTACTTCTTCACTACAAAATTGTATATATTGATTCCTAGCAACAGTATTCTTGGTATTCCTGACTTGACAAACCCGTGTTCCAGTTTGTATATTCTTGTTTCAATATAACTTACATTTTTTATTTTCATATGTGCTTTTGTTATTTATTATTTTGTGTGGTTTCCCAACAAGAATCCACAACAGTCAGTTATTAGCACTGTATGTAACCGATTAGTTTCTTATAAATTTCACAAAAATATCATTCAATTTGAATGTTACTTCAAAATATCTAAACAGTAAAACTGAGAAAAAACCTTTTTATGTACATTTATTGCTATTTTTCGAATGTCACTGTGTGTAAAAGTATTTAACACGATTTGTTAATATTTAATAGTATATCCTCTGTTCTGCCTTATAACTTGTGGTTTTTTTTCTAGTTTTCGATGAGCTTCTTGCATGACGTGCTTGATTAATACATATATTGAAGACAACCTGCGATTGTCTTTAATATATGTATTAATCAATCATAATAATAATATGTATTAATAAGTACAAATCTTATCAAAATAACTAAAAATGGTCGTAAAATACCTTTTTTACTGTATAATTTGTATAAGCATTTAATAGTATTGCACACAGATAAATTAGAAATTAGAAATAAAAGTCAATCAATTAAGTGCCATACGTGATACACGCTTGGGCGATCATGTCTCGAAAGAGACATGACTGACTAGACTTGAAGATTATCCCTCAGCAGTCTACCGCTTTCTGCGGTAGACTGGTTGCCGACCAAGGCTATAGAACCCAATCTGTCCTGTTATTTGACTCATAGCTAGAGGGAAAAGAAATGTATTATATTATTATGCAGTAATTAGTGGGTGATCGGTTTCCTATTGTCATGAAGTAATAAACTGATCCCCCACTTTATGACCAGTAGAAGCCTTAATCATTATTCCAACTACTATATTCAGTCAGTCAGTTAAGTGCCATACGTGATACACGCTTGGGCGATCATGTCTCGAAAGGGACATGACTGACTAGGCAGAAGATTATCCCGCAGTAGGTTGCCATTGCTTTCTGCGGTAGACTGGTTGCCGACCAAGGCTATTGAACCCAATCTGTCCTGTTATTTGACCCATAACTGGAAGGAAGAGACGGATTAATACCTTTCCTAAGGGTATTTGCGCGTAAGTGAATGCAATGAATTCAGCTGGAATTCGAACTCTGCCTCCCGCTTTCTCGTTCCGAGCCGAAATTAGAAGTATCATTCAAATTGAACAATTTTTTATTATAATATTTATAAAAACTGATGTGCATTCATTCTTTCTTCGACGACTTTCATTTCTCCTACTCAGTTATACAAACAAAAAAGAAAAAGATAAAACAAACCCTGACACTTCTCACCCTATATTTGACTGTTGGAATGGTGTTGATGGGTTTTATTCAGTCCTTTTTTTCTTCCAAACTTGGGTGCACCTGTTTTCTCGAAAAGCTCAATTTTTGTTTCATCTGATCAAATAACTTTCTTCCAGAATTTATTTGATTCATATTCATACTTTCAAAATGTTTCAAACGATCTTGCACATGTTTACGTTTTTTGTGGTACAGTGGATATCGGATCGGATCAGCACAATATTCTTGGGGTACACGACTCTTCAACTTTATCCCACTCAATAGACCAAAAACGAGTGTTGTAATTTATGGCACCCGACATTATTAAGTCATGTATGTCGTAGATGAATGCACTTTGGAATTTAATTATTTGCACCATTTGATAATTCATTTTTCTCTTCAAGACACTATTGAAGAAGTGGTGTTTTTAGCTTACGTAGATATTTAGATGTGCGTTGTTGTGCAGTGGATATCGACTCGGAACGAGAAATTGGAGAGCCTAGTTCGAATTTGAGTCGAATTCGTTGCATTCACTTAAGCAAAAATACTCTTGTGAAATGTATTAATCCGTCTCTTTTCCCTCCAGCTAAGGGTTAAATAGCAGAACAGATTTAGTTTTTTAGTCTTGGTTGGCAACCAGTCTGCCATAGAAAGTAATGACAACCTACTGCGGGAAAATTTTCTGCCCAGTCATGTCTTTTTCGAAACATGATCGCTCAAGCGTGTATCATGTATAGCAATTAACAGACCAAGATATCTGGTATCTTGAATCACGCGTACTTACCCTCTGTTATGAGGAAACCGTTCGTGTTAATAACAATCTAACAAAGTGGCTACATTTGTAGTCACTGCTTCTTTTGACGACTGTCTTTGCTACGTGACTGCCCAGAACTTGGTTTAAGTCACCGTCCAGAACCTGGTCTACGTAACCTTCTAGAACCTGAATTACATGATCATCCAGAACCGGGTTTACATGGCCGATTAGAACCTGGACTACGGATGTAGAAAATTTTGTTTGTTCACTGTTGTCAACCTCGAAGCACAGCCGACGCGTCACGTTCAGTATGCGTAGCAGGAGTTCGAAATGTCTATCCATAAACACAATTCAACCCTTCTCAAACGCCACTAATTGAATAAAAACATACATCAGTGGTATGACATCAACTTCTACTGAACCTTTTCTTTCCACTATTATTGTAGTATATCATCGACGATAGGTAGAGTTGTAGGGTTTTCTAGAATGAAGGAGCAAGAGCCGCATAATATGAAGATACGGTGGGTAGCAAAAATATTTAACACGTCAGTTTTATAAATTTTGCACTAAAAATAATTCAATTTGAATGATACTTCAAAGATTTAATGAACATTGTCTAACTAAACAAAAAAGAAAATTGAGAAACATTGTTTTTATGCATATTTACTGCCATCTTTCAAATTTGAAAAAAAAAATTTAACACCTAAAAAGGGTATTTTAAAACTATTTTCAGTTATTTTAATATGGTTTGTATATGTATTAAACAAGCCCGTCACTTAATCGGCACATAGTGACAGCAGATCTGATACATTTATAGTGGGTTATCCATTCTTTTCCAGTTTACAGAATCCGTTCTAGTGAAGGGCAGTTGTACATTGTTGCAGGTTAACAGAATTTGGCCGTGTTGTATGTAGATAGCCCACTATAAGTCATAAAATGGTTATAAGTCAATAAAGCAAATTGAGTTGAAAATTAACTTTATATATATACACACATCAATTAAGGTTTTTACAATGAAAGTAATACTTGAAGTATAGGTCCAACGAATGTTAAAATGTTCATGGCAATAAAATGCTGAAAAAGAGAATTAATGCTTAGGAAAGTGGGAGCGTTGTAAGTAAGGAATGTCTTTGATGTATTCGCTCCTTAGGTCAGTCAGTAGTTTTAAGACAGCGAAAGATAAGAGGAGAGGGAAGGGAGGCTAGGATAGTAAACCGCTTGACTTAGGTCAAGGGGATACTGATTACATTTCTCTCTCTCTCTCGAGTCAGAGTCTGTGTGTGTCGGCCTGCGTCTGTCTGTCTGGCGATGCTTTCTGTATCGGCTTTTTATTTCGACTTTTTGGATTGCAGGTGATCATTTTGGAATTCATATCCGTATTTGATTCTAGGTTTCCCATTGGCCGATAAATAAAATTTGCGTAGAACCACATTTCGGCCGCTTCCAGTTTTGTCCTCATTTTCGATTATATTGTCCAGCATTCACTGTCGTATTGAAGAACTGACATCATGTAGCAGTCTAGCACTCTTTTCTTTGTTTCTATTGAGATTTTCCCGTGTGTTAGTATTTTGCTCATCTTCTGGAACGCGTCCTTTGCCATGCCAATTCGCCTTCGGATCTCCGTGTCGCACTTTCCATCTTCTGTTAGAACACTTCCTAAAAATGCCAAATACAGGTGGTGGATAACAGAATCAAGCAAGTAGAAAAAGTGTCTACCTTTTCTAAAAAAAAACTTACATCCCAACATAAGAATTACACAGACAAAATTAAAAAATGACCTGTTCAAAACTAAGCAACTCCGCACCCCTCTCCTCACCCAAGGCTGTATCTCTATGGCTACAAACTGCTGGCTAAATCATACTAAACCCCCATCCCACATTCACTTACATATCATATTACCAAAAATAAACCGTTTTCAGCATTTATTTTTCATTTCTTCTTATCACCAGATGAGGGGCACACGTAGCTCCGAAACGCCAAGATTTTTGTAGTGATACTATGCTTTTATAAACTATTGTACAACCATTACAATATATATATAAAGGAAAGCGCAACACGTCATTTAAGTTGGTTATAAATTATAATTCATTTCAATAAGCTAAATTAGCTCATTTCATTAGACCACGCAATATTCGTTCCATTTGCTATCAAATGTTGAGTTTTCCTTTATAAATATCATATTGCTCTGAATAACATTCAGTGAGCTCTCTATATAAATATAACACTTAATATTTTATATTAAGCTGATCTTGTTGGATTACCCTTGCCGGTTACGGATTGAACATCTATACCTATATATATATATATATATATAGTCATTCGCATAGAGATCTGTTTCGCTGTATCACAGCTCATTAGTACGCTTAGACTCCGATTGCTTTTAACTCAGGATTGAAACCCGACGAATTGGCGTCAGTCGGCAATTCTACCTCTGAGTTATGGGCGCTCGGTAGAAGGAGGCAGATTGTTAGCGTATGATGTATCATATATATATATATATATATATATATATATATACTCGAGCAGCAAAATTTCTTTCAAGCATCTTTCATTGAATACAGGCAACAAAAAAAACTTTTTTATTTTTTTTTTTAGTTGTTCCACAATGCTCACATTTTTTTCGTTTTGCTTGAGATATGGAATTTAAAATTTTTCCTGAAATATCTTCCTAGTATATATATATATATTTCATGGCTTCTGCTCCAATGAACTTAGCTCACTGGTGCTCCCTAGGTATGAATTTACACGAGCTACTAGATTGGCAACTAGGTCCCGCCCTTTTACAGTGAAACCGATAAAATGTAATCGTAAAATCTACTTTAACAGCTTTTTGTTTTTCACTTTCCGCCTGTGGAATTCCCATCCATATACTTGCTTCCCCGACAGCTACAATCTTCAGGAATTTAAATGTAAGGTAAATAGACATCTCCTATCTCACTAACTCGCATCCATTCTCTCAAGCTCTTTTCTCCATCCACTCCACCGTCTATTACCCACCCTCTTGATATTTCCTATAACTAACCCCTCTTTCTCATCACTTTGGTCTATGTAACCCCCTGCGCAGCAGTAGCAGTAAAATGCTTTTATGAGGTGAAATGATTAATATATATATATATATATATATGTGTGTGTGTGTGTGTGTGTGTGTGTGTGTGTGTGTGTGTGTGTGTGTTCAGTAGTGTGAGTTATGGTAACAAAATATAATGGCAAAACTGTGTTGCTAAAAATTACTGAAGATGATCTCAGAAATAGATTGAAAGTACTTGGGTACATTGAGAAATGAATGATAATAACATCTGTCAACCTTACAGCTCATTTCTGACATCTTTCAATTATAATACGCGAAAATTACCCGTGATTTGGAACGAATTTTATTAAAAATAAGCAGACGCAATATTTGCAATTTATTTAATCTGAAATGTCTAAAAGAAAATTTGCTACCTAAATACACAATGTACATACATATATAAATATATATAGTGGTTAATACTAATTGAAGTACATTCCACAGTTAGACATTTACTTTTAAAAAGAACTCAGTGCGAAAGTAGAGCATAGATATATAGTCATTATTATGTCATTTTTCATCATATTTCGATTTCTGCTTTGGTCTCACTACCAACCAAGTCTGCGGGGAGACCTAAGGCAGGTAGTGGCGTGTTGTTATGGCTCCATTTCATGTTTTTCTATCTTCCCTATCAGCCCCAGCATTACATAGATAACGTTTTCCTTAGTGTGTGGGCTGTACTTAATAAGACAATTTTTTGTATATCTCTTAAGCTGGGGTTTCCAGGGATTCTTTCAATGTGTTGTTTTGTTCCATTTTTTATCATTCCAAGTGCACCTACTATCACTGGCACAACTCTTGTTTTCAATTTCCACATTTTTTCTATTTCAATTTCCAGGTCTTTATATTTTGACAGTTTTTCAAATTCCTTGGTTGCTATGTTACAATCCGCTGGACAAGCCATATCAATTAATAGACAAGTTTTCTCCTTCTGGTTTTTATTATTATTATTATTATTATTATTATTATTATTATTATTATTATAGCCTACCGCAACTTAATAGCTATAAAGTCTCATTTTTTAATCAGGCAGTTGGTGATGGTATATCAAACACCAAAACTTTATAGCTATTAAGTTGCAGTATGCATAATAATAATAATAATAATAATAATAATAATAATAATAATAATAATAATAATAATAAAACACTGTGTGTGTGTGTGTGTGTGTGTGTGTGTGTGTGTGTGTGTGTGTGAAGAAACCTTCTTTTTTTTTTTAAATATGCTTCGTTGAATATGACAGACAAGGAAATGTTGATGAATATTTTTATTCATTTTTTCTCGTATTTTTAAATTTTTCTGTTTAGTGAGTGTAAGGGTGTGCACAAAATTGTCCGCCATGTCTAATGTCCCAAATGCTTTCAATTCTTTAGCCATTTTCAAGCTTTTTGTTGCTAATTAATTTCTTTTCATGATTGTCTTTAAAAATATACTGTGATGCATTCCTTTACCCTCTTTTTAAGAATACTCCAAAAACTAAAATTTTAAAAAATTAATTTTTATTGCCTATCATATTCAACGACATATAGTGTAGTGAACAAAACAAGTTCTAGATTTTAAAATTCAAACGCTAAGCACTGACTCATTGATTTTTTACAAATAAACTTTCTCGAATTTACAAACTGCTGTATCTATATTGTAGAATATCTAAAAAGATTTCTAAATTATAATTCTCTGTTAAATTAAAAAAAATACATTTAGCATTGAGTTCTTTTGAGTTCGTCACTATTGAAATTTACCAGACTTATACACCAAGTATTCTACGTTATATATATATATATATATATATAGTCATCCGCAGAGAGATCTGTTTCGCTGTATCACAGCTCATTAGTACGCTTAGACTCCGATTGCTTTTAACCCAGGATTGAAACCCGACGAATTGGCGTCAGTCGACGATTCTACCTCTGAGCTACGGGCGCTCGGTAGAAGGAGGCAGATTGTTAGCGTATGATGTATCATACACTAGTATATATATATATGTGAGATAAAAGAGATAAAGACTATACGCGTGTCGAAAATCCTTCCACGAATCTATGAAGAAGGAAAAAAAAGGTTTAAAAAAATGAAAGAGCTAAATACATGAACACCAGTCAAAAGAGTTCGGACCCAGTCAGCACGTAGCCCAAAGAAAAAACCCCGACACGAGCAATCAACTAACAAAAAAGCGCTCAGTACTTATACCTGGTATACTTTACTTATATATATATATATATATATATATATAACTTTAATCCAAAAGGAAAAGTAGGTAGGTAAATCCCAAAAACTCGATCCTAATTAATATTAATTACATTAATATTAAAACTGATCAAGGTGGAGGGCTCAATGCAATTTATATTCAAATTACAGAGCCAGAGTTTTCAAAAAGTCTCAAAATAAAAATAGACATAGATTTCTGTCTGCTTTCTTATTAATCACATCTCTTTAATTTTTTCTGTGATGAATATTTTTTTTGACTTCCGCCGGTAAAATATCTTTGTTTATTTTGTAATTTGGCTGTTTGTAATAAAAAATTGTTGCTGATGATACGCGAAAATTCTCGGAGAAATGGCCATACAACGAATTTGAACATTGGAATTTGTTTTAATATATATATATATATATATATATATATATATATATATATATATATATATGTTGGTTTTTTTCTTCTCTTCTTCCAAAAGACACCCTGTTTTGGCCGTATGTAGGAAGATCAGTACAACCGAGCATACCCGATCTATAACATCGAATAGCCCAAGTAAAGTCTTGATTGTTTGCCGTTTTCTGGGGGATTTTATATAATGCACGTCCTAAAGCTAGTAGCTTTTTTTTTTCTGGGTGCAGGCCAAATACTGATCATATTCAGTCGGGTCGCAAGCCTGTTGTTTATTTAGACCTGAAAGTTCTAGTGATATGGGAGCAACAACGCTGACGACGCGCCTAGATTCGGCACTTAATGGTGTATTTTAATAATAACAGTTTTCCAATAAGAAAACGGCTAACATTATCATTGGCAAGGTCCAAAGAGTCTGAGCTCCAGGACCATGGATTAGTTTTAAAGCTTTCATTACACCCGAGAAACGCCGGGCTATACTGCGAGTTGGTAATAAGTCAAACTTTTTTTTTAGTTTCACCTAGGCTTCAAAATAGCTTAACATTTTTTTTTTTTTTTTTTTTATCACGGATCTGTCAAACTGATTCAATTGGATAAGGCTTTTCTTTAAACTTGGTTTACCTCATTTTTTTTAAAACTTTCTCTGTCTCAAAGTCACGTCACTTCCCGTATCTCATTGCATATCCAATAAAATATTCAGTCAGTTAAATGGCATACGTGATACACGCTTTGGGCTATCATGTCTTGGAAGAGACATGACTGACTAGGTAGAAGATTGTCTCGCAGTAGGTTGCCATTGCTTTGTGCGATAGATTGATTACCAGCCAAGGTTATAGAACCCAATCTGTCCTGTTATTTAATCCATAACTGGAGGGAAGAGACGGATTAATACCTTTCCTAAGCGTATTTGTGAGTAAGTGAATGCAAGGAATTCAGCTGAAATTCGAACTCGGTTCGAATAAAACATTACTGATTCGGATTTTTATTATAACCCTTTTCATTTCTTTATTTTACCGATAAGACGCCAATTCCTATTTCTTCTTCATTTTGTTAAATCATCTCCGTGTTTCTTTCTTTGGAGTTACACATGCGTTTAAAAGGATTCATTTTTAAACATTTTATATACTGGACAGTTTTGCTTTTCTCTTTTATATTTATGACTACACTAAGTGCACATTATTCTGTCTTTTTTGTTTATTGCGTCTCTATCGACTTCTCCTACAGGATCCGTCATGTTTGTTGAATTAGATTTTTTAATCAATTCTTGTTGCTGAACAAATTCGACAAACTGTTTTAGTGACAACAATTGTAAATGCATAAGTGTAATTTGCCGATACTCTTCATTTTCAATTTTTTAATATCAAAATCCTTTTCTACTGGGCTTACGGCCATATCACATTGAATACACCGGTTCTCGCTCGATCACCGAAGTTAAGCAACGTTGAGCCTGGTCAGTACTTGGGTGACCGCTTGGAAATACCAGGTGCTGTAAGCGTTTAGTGACGGATGTGCGTGCTTACGGCCATATCACGTTGAATACACCGGTTCTCGCTCGATCACCGAAGTTAAGCAACGTTGAGCCTGGTCAGTACTTGGGTGACCGCTTGGAAATACCAGGTGCTGTAAGCGTTTAGTGACGGATGTGCGTTGTGGTGCAGTGGATATCGGCTCGGAAAGAGAAATCGGTGAGTTCGGATACCCTGCATTCACTTAAGCACTGGTACCCTTGGGAAACGTATTAATCCGTCCCTTCCTTCCAGTTATGGGTTAAATAACAAGGGTAGGACTTGGGGACCCTGCCCTTAAAAAAAAATCCCAATAAATCTTGATACTCGAAAAGTAAAAAGTATTACTAGACATAAAACTTATATAAAAACAACAATAAATTGTTGAAAGAAAAAGGCATTACCAGCAATAAACAAATAAGATTTAGTTGGCAATAAATGACCCGCCGAGGTTGATATGCCATAAAACCAAACCAACCAACCTATTCTATTGACTGGTTTTCTTTTTCGAGTTTCTCAAATTCACAATAGTTAGCTGTTTGTTTCAAATAAAGAGTATATTCAATGACTGGTTTATTCCCTTTGTGAGAAATATCTATGAACTTAAACGACGGATTAATACCTTTCCCAAGGGTACCAGTGAATGCAGGGTATTCAACTGGAATTCGAACTCGGCTCTCTGATTTCTCTTTCCCAGCCAAAATCTACTGCTCCACAACACAATGCACATCCTTTTATTTACATAAGAAGCTTTTAAAAAATATAAGGTAAAAAAGGATATTAATTGCAAATTATTTTAAGTAAAATTTAACTTGACAGTATCGTTTAATTCATGATTATTTCCTAAAGTAATATTTTCAAACGTTTTATTAAAATGTGTGACGAAAAACGCAATATAGAGTTGATGTTTTTTCTAATCTTGGAGCATCTATAGTTTATACCTTTGTCTTGGATTTACAGGCTATGGAACTTTTTAACCCAGGATTTGATTTTAAAAACATTATTGCCAAATCTGCTGCTATGAAAGTCGGCTCCTTGTGCAGGGCCCGGAAGTTTTTCCCACCTGAATCTATTCTTCACATATACAAATCTACCATCCGCCCGTGTATTGAATATTGCTGCCATATCTGGTTGGGTGCCCCTGCTGCTCTCCTTGGGCTTCTTGACAAAATACAAAGGAGGATCTGTAACGTGGTTGATACTGACTTGGCAGACCGGCTGCAGCAGCTCTCTCACCGGCGTGATGTGGCTTCCCTGTGCCTCTTCTACAAGTACTTTCATGGCTACTGCTCCGATGAGCTTAGATCACTGGTGCCGCCTAAGCACGAATTTACACGAGATACTAGATTAGCAACTAGGTCCCACCCTTTTACAGTTAAACAAATAAGATGTAACCGTAAATTCTACTCCAACAGCTTCTTTTCTCGAGCTTCCCGCCTGTGGAACTCCCTTCCACAACTCTGCTTTCCCGATAGTTACAATCTCCAGGTGTTTAAATGTAGGGTCAATAGACACCTCCTATCACACTAACTCCCAATTATTCTCAGAACACTCTCATCTACCCAACCCTCATTCTCGGTATCCTTACCCGCCTATCACCCACCCTCTGACATTTCCTATATTTAATCATCCTTTCTCCACTCTACGTAGCCCCCTGCGCAGTAGTGGCAGTGACATGCCTTGCTCGGGGTGAAACGCTTGTAAAAAAAAAAAAAATTAATAAATTAAAACTAGATTTAGAAAAAGGCTAAAATAAAATAATGATACACCAAAGATCTGACAAATATTGTCTTTTTAGGAGGTAATGGTAAGATTAATAAAGAAATTTTGTTGTATAAAGAAATTCCAAGTGAAAAAGGGCGACATTAAACTAAAAAAGATAGGAAGCTAGAACATCATTTAACATTTGCTTGGACAGGAACTAAGACTGGAAAATACCTGGTTTTTAGAGTAATTCCAATTGGTGTAGTTCTAACAGAAGAAGCATTTAGTGTTTTTCTGAACAACACAAATACACATAAAGTATGTAAGGCGGTCGTTTAACTGCTCTGAAAAAGAACAATACAATTAGCTGTTCATTACATCAGAATAAACTACCATTCAGAGCTGGTTTTAAATATGTTAATGAAGCAACTAAAAGCCTAACTGATTTTACAAACCCACTAGATAAATTACGTGAAAGGGGTTATCATGATTTATCAGTTATCAGTGGGATTTATGGGAATCAGTAGCTCTATTGATAATATTGGTCTCGCCTGTGGAATTCCCTTCCATATACTTGCTTCCTCGACAGCTACAATCTCCAGGAATTTAAATGTAACGTCAATAGATATCTCCTATCACACTAACTCGTATCCATTCTCTCAAACTCTCTCCCCATCTACTCCCACCCCCATCCTCATTCATCTATTGCCCTCCCCCTGACATTTCCTATAACTAACCAATCTTTTTCATCACTTTCCTCTATGTAACCCCCTGCGCAACAGTGGTAGTAGAATGCTTTGCTTGGGATGAAATGATTAAAAAAAATTAATCAATCTGTCCCAAAATGGAGTTTGTGAACCTGCAACCAATGAAAACTTTTCAGAATATGAAATTCAAGCATCTCTTAGAAATTGACATAAAATTAGAGTTACCTGAATTTCTTTCACATTCTTAGAGTGTTAAAAAACAGTGAAATTAACAACTGAAACGCTCATTTTTCCTACAGATTTGAAGCAAGACATAGACACATTCTTGTAAAAACTTTATGTCGCCAATTAAGACTCTCTTCTATTTTTAAAGGCTCTTTGAGTGAAAATTTTGATATATAAATATTTGTATTTAATTATTTTTTATGTAATATAAATTTATTAAGATAGCAAACTCTTTCATAATTACTGTCGAAATAATATTTTTCAATCAAATATTGCTAAAATGAATGTATTTTTCCAATGGCGATTTTGTTTGCTTTTTTCAAAAGAAGTTGAAAGCTAGCAATCTGAAATTTGTTGTGAGTTTCTTTTCTCATGAAATCCCAACTATCTAAATTTGTCTAATGGTTAAAAGGTATAATAACCCTATCCTACTGAATATGAATAGTTCTTTAAGCGTAGTTTGATCGTGGAATCGCATTTATATATATATATATATATATATATATATATATATATATATATATATATATATTAGTTATCCGCATACAAGCCTGTTTCGCTGTATCACAGCTCATCAGTGTGGCTAGACGCATCCAAAATCCAAAAGGATGATCAGATAGGTAAATTAAAAAAAAACGATCTTATTAATATTATTTTAATTAATATTAAAATTGATTTTCATCGAGCCTTCCACCTTCGATGCAAATATTACGTTCTATTTACAGAGCCAAATATAAAAAATAAACCAAAAATTTCGAAATTTAAATCCGTTGAACAACCATTTCTACGAGGAATTCCTCGCTTCTTCCGCAACGGCTGAAACCAAAACTTAATTAATGGAATAAATAAAGTTTTGATTTCAGCCGTTGCTGAAGAAGTGAGGAATTATTCGTAGAAATGGCTAGCCAAGGGATTTAAATTTCGAAATTATAAATATATCATCAAGATAATCGATGTCACTTAGCATAGTATCCATGATCTGTTGGAAAATGGCAGGGGTGAACTTGATACCAAAGGCTAATCTGTTGAACTTATACAAGCCTCTATGCGTATTAATACACATTAATTTCGAGCACTCCATGTCGACTTCAAATAGCAAATACGCATCAGACAAATCAATTTTAGAGAAAATCTTTCCTCCGTTCAGTTTATTAAATATCTCCTCGGGGCTCGGTAACGGATAATGGTGATCCTTGAGTGATGAATTTAATCTTGTAGAAAAATCTGCTCATACTCTGATTTGGTTCGTTTTTTTTTTCTTTACATATACTACTGGTGCTGCCCACTCTGAAAAGTCGATTTTAGATAAGATTTTTGAATCCACCAATCTATCCAGTACTTTATCTATTTGTTCGATTGCTGTAAATGGAACATTTTTTTTCTAAACACGTGTGAGTTCGAATACTTCGTCGCCAGCTGATGTGGACCATCAATAATAAGACAAACGCCAATGTAGGTTTATACATATATTAGACAAAACAATACAACGATACAAGATATACAGATAGAAAAGCCAAAAGAGAATACTGTACTGTAAGTCAGTCAGTGAACGCTACTAGAGTCTCCACAGAGTCTCAGCAACGGTATTTACCAACCTTTCCTTTAATTGCAACTGAGCCTTGATTTTTGTATATTTTCCCAAATCTCCTGAGATTACTTACGGAAATTTTCCTTTTAATTCAGATTTTACTTCTTCGCTCCTTAATATATTAGTAGACTGAGCTTTTCGACAGAACATACTTAACGGACAATCCCACAGATTAAATTTCTTAATCCAGTCTGTGCTGAATAAATTTACTGTATTCTTCATTACATATGCTTAAAGTTTTTTAGTCATTCCGTTCAAGGTAACTGTAAAGAATACTTCACCCAGGATGTCTAATTTTTCTCCTGTCACCGATCGCGTTGTTTTTTGGGATTTTAATAAAGTCGTTTTTTTTCAGCCGCCGCCATGTATGTAGGTTAATGATTGTCAAGTCAGACCCGCTGTCTAACTGAAGTTTGACAGTTCTATTTAAAATTTTCACTGTTACGTATTTCCGTAATTTGCCATCTTCATTATCGTTAGATTGTGTTTGTCTAAATCTATTTGTTGTTCTTCCTGATTTTCTTACATACCAGCAACTTGACGTAAAGTGTCCAACCTCACCACAGTTTTGACAGATTTTCTTCTTTTTGGATGGGCAAAATCTCATCCAATGCAGTTTACCGCAAATGTAGCACGGCCCTGGTGGGGATTTTTCTGTCTTTTCGTATATTTGTCGAAATCTTTTTTCTTCTCTTCGAAATCTTCTTCTCTTCTCTCTTTCCGGGGAGCAGCGTTTTTGTCTAGTTTTAATTTTATTTAATATGGCTAATGCCTGACTCTTCTATGCTTTTCAAGTCGCCCTTTACAGATATGACTCTCTGACAGTCCTCTGCCAGTTTTTGTAGTGTTAATTCTGGTTCATTATTCAATTTGGTCAATACCCGACGTCTTATTTCTGAATCTCCAACTGAGATCAGACCTGGAGCAAAAACAAGGCATTTGAATTTATCGGCAGATAATTCCACAAACTTAAAGTCATTACAGTGTTTATTCACTGCAGCAGCAAAACTTATGTAATCTTGCTGTTCTTCCATAACTAGATTCAGGCATTTCCAGCTTTTGTGAAACAGTGAGGTATTTGGCCCGAATAGTTCTGATAGTAGTTTAACAGTCTCCAAGAATTCTAAGTCTGTCGTTTTTCTGGGGAGGATAAAATCAACAAAATTGCTATGTTATGCTGTACCCAATTTTTGTAATAATAAATGTACTTTTTTTGCGTTCGACCAGTTACTGCAGTCAACGTTGAATAAATCTTCATACCGCTTATAATAAGTGTCGAAAGTTTTTTCGTTATCGGGCACGTATTCGAATATTTCCATGGTACCCCATATGGTACTTTGGGAAAACACAGTGTCGTTCTCAGAATGTTTGCCTTGTAATACTTTGATAAGTAACTCTTGTTGTTGTTGTTGTTGTTGTTGCGGTTCGTCTATTCTTTGTTGAAGTGACAGTAACCGTTCGTCGGTTTTTTCGCTGTTGTAATAATAACCGTTCGTCGGTTTTTTGCATTAATTGAAGCAATACTTTAGATAATTCTTCCATTTTTTCCCGTGAAGAAAGACGTATGTAAAAAATAGAATGAATTTACTTACAGATTTTTCCTGAAAAAAGTTCTGCTGGGGTATATTTTTCCAGATACTCAAGTATATGACCGACTGTATGTGTGGGGAGGGTCACTTTAAATGTTCTGGTAAATAGAAGTTTTTTTTTTCTGTCGAATTTTTAGGAGTCCGTCTCCGGTTACTATGGCGATAGTGGTGTGAAAGTTTTTCTTTTTTCCTGTATGAATTCGAATATCTTGACGCCAGTTAATGTGGTAGAAAAAAAGATTCTTTCCCGTACGAGTTTGAATACTTCGTCGTTAGTCGATGTGGCGTTAGAAAAATTTGTTTTTTCGTGTGAAGTTCGAATAGCCAGTTGATGTGGCGGTAGACGTAAGAAAGTTTTCCTGTGTAGAATTTTTTCTTTTCCGTGTGAGTTCGAATACTTCGTCGGCAGTTGATGTGGACCTAAATTAAGACCATCAATAATAAGGCAAACGCCAATGTAGGTTTATACATATATTAGACAAAACAATACAACGATACAAGGTATACACATAGAAAAGCCAAAAGAGAATACTGTACTGAAAGTCAGTCAGTGAACGCTACTAGAGTCTCCACAGAGTCTCAGCAACGGTATTTACCAACCTTCCCACGCAAGGCTAGATGTGACACAAGGTCATTTTATAGTGGGTCTTCCCGGCCATATAGCCGGGCCAAGAAATATCTGTCTATTATTACCGAGTCGCGATTCTACCCTTTGGCGGAACCACGACTGGGTTATTGCTCTCTGCTCGGAAGCAGAGAGCGCCATCTACCCGAAGACAGAGAGCTGACAGTGTCATAGTTGCAGAGTTGCAGAGTCTCAGCAACTATATTTAATTGTCCCTCCCAGTAAGGGCAACATATGACACATGGTCAATTATGACTGGGATTTCCGGGCTATATGACTCGGCCAAAAATGTCTGTCTATTTTTGCCCAGTCGTGGAACTTCGGCGGAACCACGACTGGGTTATTGCTCTCTGCTCGGAAGCAGAGAGCGCCCTCCACCCGAAGGGAGGAGCTGACAGTGTCATAGTTGCAGAGGCAACTGCCAGCGCAGAGTCTCAGCAACACACCGAACGTTAATAACACTCGGCTACTTAAAGTCCTATGACGAGTCCATTATCTTATGTGGGTAATACCCCACAACATTTATATATATATATATATATATATAAAGTTTTTTCGATTATTACAATGGATAATACATATTTCACCGCTTTGATGTTACTATCGCGGCTCATCAGATCTAAATGGTACAACAGTAGGTAATCAAAATACCCCCCCCAAAAAAAAAATTACTTCTCTTTTATTTAATTTTACATAGACGCTCACATGTCCATATTAGAACAGACATATGTAACGGTTATATACGAAAAATTCCTCGCTCATACGTAAAAGAACCCCAATTTAGCGAGGATAAAGAAAAGATAGACGATTGATTAACGCAAAGAAGAGAAAAAAGTTTAAAAAAAGAAAAAGGGGGAAAAAAAAGAAAAACGGGGAAACAGAAAAAACAGAATGGAAAGCAAGAAGAGAAAAAGAAAGGACAAAGAAATACAATAACAGGAAATACCGTATGACGAGAAATAAATGTTGAGTACACCATTTCTGCTAATAGCGTTTCAAAAACCCTAACTGTTTTCATAGAAAAACCTGGAAAAATTTAACTATGAAATTTAATTTCAAATATACTGGGGTATATTTACGGTAGAGAAAAAGTATTATATCATAATTTTAATACAATTTGAAAAACATGACTACTATTACTATTAATTTAAAAATTAACGCTAATTTAAAATAATTTTGAAATAATTGAAAATACCAAAATTAAAAATATGACTAGAGAAATAGGAAAAAAATTTATAAACTTAACAGAAGGGGGAAATACACAAAAAGAAAGAAAGTAAAAAAGGAGAAATCACCCTAGAACGGATTTTAAAATAATAAAAAATATAATAATAAAAAAAAACAAAAAACGCTAGATCGAAACCGACGTATATAATTCATTCTTAGAAATGTTTCAAGGAATGTTTACCCTTAAAATATAATATAACTACTATAGGGAATATTTATGGTGAAAATAAATCATATATCCTAACATAAATTACATTATAACCACTAGTAGTAATTTATTCTAACTATAGTTAAAATAATAACCCTCAATGAGAAAATTTAACTTATTAAAATACAATCCTAAAGATTATCTAAAATACGAGTAATACTAATAATAGATAATAATAATTTTGTAATAATAATAATTTTGTAATAATAGTAATTTTGTAATAATAATAATAATAATAGATAATAATAAACTAAAAATAATAATAATAACAAATAAAACAATAAAGAGATAACAAATGTATGTATACATACATATACACACATATATATATATGTGTGTATTTATTTACATACGCATGCATTTACCTATACATGTATCAAACCAAATTTCTCTCAGAAGTAATAATAATAATAATAATAATAATAATAATAATAATAATAAATTGAAGCAAACAGGCCAGGCATTATTGTTAAAAACCAGAAGGAGAAAACTTGTCTATTAATTGATATGGCTTGTCCAGCGGATTGTAACATAGCAATCAAGGAATTTGAAAAACTGTCAAAATATAAAGACCTGAAAATTGAAATAGAAAAAATGTGGAAATTGAAAACAAGAGTTGTGCCAGTGATAGTAGGTGCACTTGGAATGATAAAAAATGGAACAAAAGAACACATTGAAAGAATCCCTGGAAACCCCAGCTTAAGAGATATACAAAAAATTGTCTTATTAAGTACAGCGCACACACTAAGGAAAACTTTATCTATGTAATGCTAGGGATGATAGGGAAGATAGAAAAACATGAAATGGAGTCATAACAACACGCCACGACCTGCCTTAGGTCTCCCCGCAGACTTGGTTGGTAATGAGTCCAAAGCAGAAATCGAAATATGATGAAAAATGACATAATAATAATAATAATAATAATAATAATAATAATAATAAATCATATAAATGGAACCTATAAGTCTGATGAAATAAACATCAAAAGAGGTATATTTCAAGGTGATTCTTTATCTCCCTTACTATTCTGCATATCATTAATAGCACTAACCAGTCAACTTAATAAGACAGAATGTGGTTATAAAATAGGCCAAAAGAAAATAAGCCATCTATTTTACATGGATGACTTAAAGTTATATGCTAAGAATGATAATGAGCTGGAAGGTCTTCTGCAAACTGTAAAATGCTTCAGCGAAGACATTGGAATGAAATTTAATTTGAATAAATGTGCTAAAGCTACAGTTTTACGTGGATCAATACAAGAAACATCCTCAATTAGCTTAGACCCTGCTGTAACAATAAAAGAATTGAAACCAGAAGAAGCTTATAAATACCTAGGTGTAAATGAGAGCGAAAACATTCACCATAAAAAAATTAAAGAAATAGTGCGTAAAGAGTACTATAGAAGGCTACGAATGATATTAAAAACTGAATTAAATTCACAGAACAGAGTTATGGCCATTAATAGCCTTGCAATCCCAGTTGTCCAATATAGCTTCAACATCTTAAACTGGACTCTAAACGACATCAGGCGAATGGATGCTAAAACAAGAAAGCTTCTTTCTAAGCATAAGATGCATCATCCAAAGGCTGATGTAAACCGTCTATACATACCCCGTAAAGAAGGTGGAAGGGGTCTTATTCAGCTGGAATTGTCATACAAGACAACAACTATTGGCTTACTAACATACATAGAAACAACAAAGGATTGGATGATACAATTAGTAAGGCAACATGAAGAAAGAAAGAAAAAATATTCAATAATAAAAGAAGGCAGTAAATACAAACAAGAATTACAGTTAGTAGATTCTGTAGAAAAGCAAAACAGTAGCCAAGAACCAACTATTGCAGCAAAAAATATGAAAATGAAAGCCAAAGATAAAGCTCTTGAACAGATGAAACAGCGCTGGCAAGACAAACCTCTGCATGGCCAATATCCAGAACGTGCCAATAAATCCAATGTTGACAAAGTTAATACTCATCGATGGTTACGTGCATCTGGATTAAAGTCTGAAACTGAAGGCTTTATTCTTGCAGCACAAGACCAAAGTCTTTTCACTAGAAACTTTCAGGCAAATATTATGCATAATAATATGGATCCAAAATGCAGGTTTTGTGATAAACACCAAGAATCAATAGACCACCTAATCTCAGGCTGTTCTGTGCTTGCCCCAACTGAATATAAAAATCGCCACGATAGAGTTGGGCAATATTTACATTGGGCAATGTACAAACATTATGGAAAAGCTGTAAACAAACACTGGTATGAACATCACCCAGCACCGGTTACAGAAATAGAAGATGTAACCATTCTATGGAATTACACCATCTACACAGACAGAAAAATCGAAGCAAACAGGCCAGACATTATTGCTAAAAACCAGGAGAAAACTTGTTTATTAATTGATATGGCTTGTCCAGCGGATTGTAACATAGCAATCAAGGAATTTCAAAAACTGTCAAAATATAAAGACCTGGAAATTGAAATAGAAAAAATGTGGAAATTGAAAACAAGAGTTGTGCCAGTGATAGTAGATGCACTTGGAATGATAAAAAATGGAACAAAACAACACATTGAAAGAATCCCTGGAAACCCCAGCTTAAGAGATATACAAAAAATTGTCTTATTAAGTACAGCGCACACACTAAGGAAAACTTTATCTATATAATGCTAGGGATGATAGGGAAGATAGAAAAAACATGAAATGGAGTCATAACAACACGCCACGACCTGCCTTAGGTCTCCCCGCAGACTTGGTTGGTAGTGAGACCAAAGCAGAAATCGAAATATGATGAAAAATGACATAATAATAAAACTACTACTACTACTATTACTAATAATAATAATAATAATAATAATAATAATAATATTCCTTCTATCATATAAGAAGACAAAAGAAATTACAGAAAATATCTATAAATATAATGATTATTTATAATCATTATAACCAAATAAAAACAGAAATATAATGAGCTATAACTGTAAACTAATATTAACCTGACGTGGAAAATTTAGTTGTAATATGATATAAACATTCATGTCAAATTTAACATTGAAATTTAATTTAAAATATAATGGGATATATCTACAATACAAAATTAAATTGTGCAACATAATTTCAATACATTTTGAAAAAATAACTACTCCCACTAGAAATCTAATATCCTATTATTATTTTTTTAAAGAATTCCGTTAAAATAATTAAATCATTAAAAAATTAAAAAATGAATCGTTAGAAAGATAAACATAAAGGAGGGAAGGGGAAAAATAAAAAGAAAGAGATAAAAATTTGGACGATATGGAAAAGAATTTAAATTAAAATAACTTGAAATAAATTTCATATATAAAACAAAACGTCTATGACATTAATATTCATTCTTAGAAACACGACATGAGATTTGCGCTTAAATTAAAATATTCCGATTCTAATGAATATTATCGGTTAAAAATAAATCCTAAATCATCGATCCTAATAATATAACCACGAGTAGTAATTTATTGTAATTTATTTAAAATAAAATTAAAATAATAATATCTAGTATGAAAAACTAAATAAAAAATTTAAAATAAACAAAAAAAAACTTTAAATACTCATAATAATATTCATAATATATAATAATAATAAAAAATTTAAATAATAGAAAATAGAAATTCGTATATATATATATATATATATATATATATATATATATATATATATATATATATATATATATATATAGGAGTTATTCCAACGAGAGAAATTGATATGGGTGAAAAAAGTGAGAGAAGTCGTTAACGTTTTGTTTAAAGTGTTGTCGTGACACAAACATAATTATGGACACTTAATGTATTATACAAAAGATAAATAAATTAATAATAATATTAACAATATATCTACACTTTAAACAAAACGTTCACTTCTTACACTTTTTATATATATAAACCAAATTGAGAAAACCAATGTAGGGTATTAATTTACATGTCCGTTCAGAAATTTTATCTCTGGTTCTAATAATAAACCCACTACATATATTGGTTTTACTACAACCACGCTCTCCCGTAGACTTACCTGTCACCTTTCTGATGAGTTCAATTAAACAACATTTCTTAGAAAAACATAGCCATGTAGGTAATATTAGACATATTTTAGTCGATAACAGAATAATCCTTACTCATACACAAGGTAAAAAGAACCTTCAGATATTGGAGGCCATCTACATTAAACCAAAATAACCCGCACTTAATAAAATCACATTTCAATCTGGTCACAACACATTACATTGCATTTCAACATATGGTTCTATTAACATTTCGGTCTCTGACGCGGTGTGACGTCATAGATTCCCATTCCAAATTTACGAACTGTGTCTGCTATTAGGTGACTGTTGTCGTCGCATAGCAATGTTTTATGTCAACACAAAAAATCATCTTTGATGGTGGATGTCTTTATGTTAACGTCCCTGTAACGTCTCTGAAGATGGCTCATGTGAGCCGAAAGCTCAGAACCAACATAAAAAAATACCAAATGTTAGACAATTTTTGTTTTTATTTTCACCTGAAATTAAAGCCAAAATACGATGTTTAGAACGGTTCATGATTAAAGGTAATAGACATTCCTTGTCTCTTATATTTAACAATACATGTTTAGAAAATTAACTGCTGTCTCGATACACTAAATATATATATATATATGTAATGGAATGTCCCACATTTCCTATCGCCTACGTGGATTGACTATATTAATACCTATATAGAGTGAGCACAGGAAATACCTGTCTCGCTTTGTCTATTAGTAGTCTGCCATCGGATTCCATGTCTTGTCGTAGTGAACGGATTTTATTAAAAATAAGCAAACATATTGTTTGCAATTTATTTAATCTGACATGTTTCAAAGAAAATTTGCTGCCTAAATACACAAATTTAAAAATATATATAGAGAGAGAGATAGAGAGAGAGAGAGCATATAGTTTTCAAAACATATATTGTTAAATATAACAGACAATGAATGTCTATTATGTTTAATCATGAGTCGTTCTAAACATTCGTATTTGTAACCTCTCTGGATGTCTTTATGTTAACGTCCCTGTAACGTCTCTGAAGATGGCTCATGTGAACCGAAAGCTTAGACCCAGCACAGTAAAAATATCTCCAAATGTTGTACAATTTTTGTCTTTATTTTCACCAGAAATTAAAGCCAAAATACAATGTTTAGAACGGGTCATGATTAAACATAATAGACATTCCTTGTCTGTTATATTTAACAGTATATGTTTAGAAAAAAAAAAATATATATATATAAATAAGAAAATTTTGAAAACTTTTCCTTTCACATATGTTTCGTCGATGAACCGGCTTTATTGGTATTTTTCTTTTATTTAAACAAACATATATCATTGCAATAGGGTACAAATGAAAGAGATAAAAATAAAACTCCCAAATTCCCTTCTGTGTCGGTGAAGTATGCCTAATGTTTTCTTAGTGTCGGTTATAAACTCAATATGGCAACTGACCTACGAGAGGAGGGCAGACATTCGTTGTTCAAGTATTGACAGTAATGGCCACTTTGTACTGATGGCTGCAGTAAAGAGCGGATTTGAATTCCACAGCAAAAGATGCAAGTGAACAGTTAACGGGCAAATTTCCTACGTGGAACTACTTTTCTAAATGCGTCAGTTGTTAAGTACTGTTGAGGGCCTTGTACAATGTCTAGTCACTCATGTATCATTGGGCTGGCTATTTGACCTGAATGTGTAGGCTCGTCTGCAGTAAATAATTCTTACTTCGACTGACAGGCGCCATCTATCATTCGATGTAAGAGAATAGAATGTGTTGTAGATAAGAATAAATAATACAAGCAACAAATATTGGTGCATTTTTATATGGTGACCATCACTAAACTATATAAACTGTGTCTAGAGATTATATGCAATTTATGAATTGGTATAAAGAGTTGCGTCTTTAATGTTAAAAGTCCTATTATGATGTTGTTTAGATTCTACTCAATATTATTTACTTAGATATATAGTGATAGAGAAAACTATGGTTTTTGTTTGGAAAAAATTTACTAAGTTAACAAAACAGACTAATTTGACTGTCAGTAGTTTATTTGCAACTATTTATTTTGATACTTTTGCATTATTATATCTTGTAAAACTAATGTAAAAAATAACATGAAAATATTTTAGAACAAATCCGTCAATTTCTTAAAGGAAAAACACAAAAAAAAAACATTTTATTTTAAAAAGAAAAGATATATTAACAATTTTTGGTTAATAAGAATAAAATTTATTGCACAAATGCTCCTTTCTTTTCAATAACTCTTAGCTGCCTATTGTCAACATCTGATGTTAGATTTGCAATTTTAGCGGCTGGTAAGTTGTTTGCAGCGACTTTAACTGCCCCCCCCCAGAGGTCACACTTGCTGTTGAATTGCCTTCCATTAGAATAAATATCTCTCTTGAGGATGATCCACAAGTTCTCAATGGGATTCAAGTCACAGATATTTGAAGGCCAGTCCATAAGAGAATCTTCAACAAATCCCTTTTCTTTCAACCAGGATTTAGTAAACTTTGATGAATGACTTGGTGCGTTGTCTTGCATAATGTTCATAAATCTACGCTTGGCTAAAGACTGGTTATCAAGCCATTCAAAGAAATATTGCTCCAGAAAATCACAGTAACTTTTGGAATTCATTTTAACCCCGTCTTTCAATTTAAATGGACCCACGAGCTCATTACCAATAACCCCAGCACATATCATGATCCCACTGCCGCCTTGTTGGCAGTTAAAAAATTTACTTGAGTCTTGCAAACCCATCCTTGAGCCCATCCATCGGGCCCATCAAGGGTGATTCTTGATTCGTTTGTAAAAAGCACTTTACTGAAACCAGTTTTCATGTTTCATGTGTTTTTTTTATTAAAATGGGCTTCTTTATTTGATTTTTTACATCAGCAAACTTCCTTAATGCTTTACAGCCCGTTCCCCTTGACACCATAAGAGCTCCAGCGGACTCAAATATGAACGCACTTGACGCATTTGGGTTTCTTATTAATTCTCTTCGGATATGTGATAGATCTCGCTTTGTTAAATTCCTGAATTCAGCCTGAGACTTTTTTTCCTTGATTAAATTCCCATTTGACATATTTTCTTGTTTGTTCGATGATTCCTTTACAAATTCTTAGAAATTTGAAACGAAAACTTTCCTTTGTTAATTTCTTTGATTATATAATTCTTTTCATTCATTGTTAGTTCTTTTTTACAAGCCATAATACTAAATTCTAGTTCTTGCAAATAATCTCTTCACACTGCAAATTGCTATAATTACTGAAAAAATACAAAATATCAATATGAAATTAAAAATTGGGACTTAATATATATATATTTGTTGAATATTATTTATAAATAGATATTCTTATTTCAGTGGATACTATGTTTTTCTTTGAATAAGCAGTAGATTTATATATACAGGGTGTCCATAAAGTTCGTGTGCACTTTTAAAAATTTATAACTTTATTTGTATTACAATTTTTTGAAAGTGCACCCTGTACATACATACCGATAAGATTTCGTAATAATTGTCTTTGTTTGCGTTTGTTTAAATTAAGATAAGAACCGGAGCAGTTATGAATATTATGATAAAATAGAAATTTTGTATTTAAGGCTTAATTCGATCTTTTTTAGCCATGAAGCTTTTGTGATCGAGTGGTGAAGACACATATCCCTTGGTCTATAGGAATAGCAGGTTCGAAGGATGCATATTATCCTGACAAGATTTCTCGAATATTGATGCCTGTGGATATATATATATATATATATATATATATATATATATATATATATATATATTATTAAAATACTTTAATCCAAACGGAAAAGTAGGAAGGTAAATCCCAAAATCCTGATCCTAATTAATATTAAAATTTTAATATTAAAAAATGATACAGGTGGAGAGCTCAATGTAATTAAAATTACAGAGCTAATATAAAATAAAATAAATTTTCAATTTTCAAAAATGTTGAATGATCATTTCAATATGAAATCCCTAAAAGAAATTCTACATCTCCTCAGCAACCGTAATATTCCAAAATGGAAATAAAAATAAGAATAAAAGGGGGGAATAAAAAATAGGAAATATTACGGTTGCTGAGGAGATGTACGTTTCTGTTAGGGCGCCGCTCCTATTTGACTACAAATGGACTGTTCCCAATGCTATATATAGCAATGGTGGATTCTTTACAAGAGAGTCGGTACAGAGTCACTAGACTGACGACTCTACGACACTGTCAGCTCTCTGCCTTCGCGTAGAGGGCGCTCTCTGCTTCCGAGCAGAGAGCAATAACCCAGTCGTGGTTCCGCTGAAGGGTAGAACCACGACTGGGGAAAAATAGACAGATATTTTTTGGCCCGGCTATATGGCCGGGAATACCCACTATAAAATGACTATGTGTCACATCCAGCCTTGCGTGGGAAGGCTTGTAAATACAGTCGTAGAGAGTCACTAGACTGACGACTCTACGACACTGTCAGCTCTCTGTCTTCGGGTAGAGGGCGCTTTCTGCTTCCGAGCAGAGAGCAATAACCCAGTCGTGGTTCCGCCGAAGGGTAGAAGCACGACTGGACAAAAATAGAGAGACATTTTTTGGCCGGGCCATATAGCCCGGAAATCCCAGATATAAACTGATCATGTGTCATATGTTGCCCTTACTGGGAGGGACGACTAAATAATGAGTCGTAGAGAGTCACTTGAGAGTTTCTAATGAGTTACTGAAGAGTCAGTGCGAGTCAGTGAAGAGTTAGTCACACTTCCGGTGGCGTACCGGAAGTAATCACGTATACACACGTCTTACGACGGATTGGACTCTTGTATCTTTCTACTGTAAATATTACTAATCACTTCTGTAGATACTAACCGTCTTTCCGCGGAAGAAAACTTATATTCTGATTCTGTTGTTGAGTTATTCATTTATACTTGGCGACATAACAGTTTCTAATATGAATTTTTTTTCTTTTTTCCTTTCTTTTCTTCTCTGTCTTCGTCTTTATTTTTCTTACCTCTTACTTCTCCTTTTTTGTTTTGTTTAACCCTTTTCTCAATTTAACACCACTTCTTACCCCCTTTTCTTTGTAAAGCGAGACGAAACCAAATTTTCCATTTCTTCACTTACAACTCTTATCTAAAAGTTAATATCTAAAATTAGACATGATTTACTTCCGAAAATTTTTTGTGACGTAAATTTCTCAAATCTTAACCGTCTTTTTTTATTTTATCTTTTATTTCTTTTTTTCATTATTTTTATTTTTACTCCCCGTTATATTTTGATTTTTATTTCCATTTTGAAATATGTACTGTTGCTGAGAAGATGTGATATCTCTCCTAGGGATTTCATGTTGAAATGTTCATTCAACATTTTTGAATACTGAAAATTTATTTTATTATATATATATATATATATATATATATATATATATATATATCCGAGTGAGTATAGAATGAGAAGAGAAAAAAGAAAAAAAAATTTTCCGTCCAAAACATTAATTTAAAACAGTGCTCGATATATGATGTATACAGCTGTGAATATTTATTATAAATTATGTTTTAGAACATGTACACAATTTCTTCTATATATGTCCTCTTCTCTACAATCATATGGCTGTTTCAGTGTTTGGAACCCAAACACATCATCGGGAGAAATAAAGGTTTGGAATCATTCTCTGTTTATATTTGGTTCGTTGTTGTCGTGGGGTTGGTTGGGGTTATTGGTAATTGATGTGTCTCTCGTTTTGACCGTTCGATAATACTCCAAACTTGACTATAAAATATAAAAAAAACATATTTTAAAAAAAACCCCATAATATAAAAAAATATTCCATACCATCTATTTTAAATTAATGTTTTGGACGGAAAAATTCTTTCTTCATTCTGTACCCACTCGGATATATATATATATTACAATTGGAGTAGATAGATCTATCTATCGCCCGGTTCACACTCCACCCACGTCTATTGAACAGGTTAAGCGGCTTATCCCTTGTTCCCTGTTTAGAATGTGGTTTCCGGCTTTCTCCTGACCAATCTTCTCACTTCTTTTTTTTTTCAATTGGAGTAGATAGATCTATCTATCACCCGGTTCACACTCCACCCACGTCTATTGAACAGGTTAAGAGGCTCATCCCTTGTTCCCTGTTTAGGATGTGGTTTCCGGCTTTCTCCTGACCAATCTTCTCACTTCTTTTTTTTTTCAATTGGAGTAGATAGATCTATCTATCGCCCGGTTCACACTCCACCCACGTCTATTGAACAAGTTAAGAGGCTCATCCCTTGTTCCCTGTTTAGGATGTGGTTTCCGGCTTTCTCTTTTCCAATCTTTTTACTATTATGTAGCCCCCTGCACATGAGTGGCATTACCGCCTTGCTCGGAGTGATACGATTAAAAAATATATATATATATATATACAATAAAGCACCGCAAATATATATATATATATATATATATCAACAACAATAATAAATTCTTTATCTTGAAAATGCAATCGATCATGGAATTTCCGAAAAGAAGCAACGTATTCAAGGCATATAGTTCAATGTCAAGTGAGAAAGCAATAATAATTGTTAGCGATAAAGTAAATTAGTTCACTTATCTCAGTTAAATCTTTAATCGTAGTTTCATTAATTCTTTCTAGATTTAATTCCCAACAAATTTTTTGTGAAGTAGGTTTATTTTATTTTCTCTCAAAAATGTTATATTTATAATGGCGTTGTTTTGATGTAAATGTCTTAATGACGTCCAATTGATGCTTTAGATAACATTTTGAAAATGCTCAGTTATAATTAAATTTATATGTCAATGAAATAGTTTTTGTGATTATATTGAATTTAACACGAAATTGACTTATATTTATGTGAATATATATATATATATATATATACACTATAGTCATCCGCAGACAGATCTGTTTCGCTGTATTACAGCTCATCAGTACGACTTAGACTCCGTTCGCTTCCTAAATTGAAACCCGACCGAATCGGCGGCAGTCGGCGATTCTACCCCTAGGCCACGAGCGTCCGGCAGAAAAAGGCAGGCTTTTTTAGCGCGTATAAACACGCCCAATATATATATATATATATATATATATATATATATATATATATATATATATATATATATATATATATATATATATATATATATACCATCCGTCCGTGCATGGAGTACTGCTGCCATTTATGGTCAGGTGCCCCTACCGTTCTCCTCAGTGTTCTTGACAAGCTCCAAAGGAGAGTCTGTAATGTGATAGGTACTGATCTGGCGACTCGACTGCAGCCACTTTCCCATCGTCGAAATGTGGCCTCCCTCTGTCTCTTCTATAAATACTTTCATGGCTTCTGCTCGGACGAGCTTAAGTCACTGATGCCTCCTCAACAGGTGTTTACCCGTGCAACCAGACTGGCAACTGGGTCCCACCCATTCACAGTCAGGTTAGCCAAATGCAGACGACAATTCTACTCCTGCAGCTTCCTCTCTCGCACTTCCCGCCTGTGGAACTCACTCCCGTATTCTTGCTTTCCTGACGGCTACAACCTCCAGAAATTTAAATGCAAAGTTAATACTCATCTACTAACCACTGGCCTCTAGCTCTCTCCCCTCCCCTGTATAACCTTCCCTTTCTCTCCACCTATGTGTCTGTCATCGCACCTGCTTTCTCAGCTTTCTATTGTTCCTTTCTAACTAGCTTGTACTCCTCACTCTTTTCTAATAAATCTTTATACATTTATGTAACCCCCTGCACATCAGTGGCGTTTCCGCCTTACTCGGGGTGAAATGATTATATATATATATATATATATATATATAAGAACAAGTAGAAAAAAAGCGTCTTTCATCTAATTTTCACTTATAACAAGCTTCTTCAGAGATTTCTTAAAGACGATTGATTTAAAAATCGAAGAGACAGTATGTTGATTGAGGTATAGTTTTAAAAAATATCCAACCTGCTGTTAAAAATTATTGTTTACCTTACCTATTTAAGTATTATGTGGTACTTTACGCAGACGAAATAATTTTCTTTAAAATTTAATTAATCACAGTGTTTCATTTATAACTTATGCTCTAACATAATTTTAAAAAATAAAAATTATTTTACTAAAATAAATGACTCACGCAATAAAAAATTGTTGTACCTAAGTATACGATAATTATTTAATCCTAATTCTAACCTAATCATTCCAGCCCCTATATTCATGAGATGGTAGTCAAAAAATTAATTTTCAATTAAAAAAAAACTAAAATTTAACCTGCTGTTAAAAATTATTGTTTGCCCATTTAAAAGATCTATAGTCCCACAATGTATCTTATCTAGACAAAGTTAAAAAGTGACATGTCGAGACACCAGACCATCCTGATTCCTTTCAAGATCCAAATATTAAAACTCCATAGTTACATAATTCTCATTTATGATTAAACAATATTGACACACTTAAAGCATTTTCTTCAACTATCACTCCCTTTGAAGTGAAACCGTGTTTAAATAGTATATCCGTGTAATATTATTCTGGCTGAGTGGAACTCAGAGGTACTATGCCTACTGACACGGTATTCTCTGTGTAACTTCGGTATCGTTCGGTAACTTACGTAGCAGTCCCGAGGTCTCTAACGGATCTCTACGGTTCTCTCTATGGCAGTAGTATATGTATCCTCGTGTCCAATATAAAAAAGAGAGGCTGAACCGGAACAGATGCTATCATTCAAATACGTAAGTTACAAGGATACAACAACTTTGCCAAATGTGTATTAAATTTAAAGATGAACCAGAAAACAATGGGATGTAATATATAAATAGACACATAAAGTCCCCGCTTATCTACAGCTATTTCTATGGAAATGCTCAGACGAGTTACATTATTCTTCTTCTTCTTCTTCTTCTTCTTCTTCTTCTTCTTCTTCTTCTTCTTCTTCTTCTTCTTCTTCTTTCTGCCATATCCCTTGGTGGTGTTGTCCCAGTCAGTTAAGTGCCATACGTGATAAACGCTTGGGCGATCATGTCTCGAAAGAGACATGACTGACTGGGCAAAAGATTATCCCGCAGTAGGTTGCCATTGCTTTCTGCGGTAGACTGGTTGCCGACCAAGGCTATAGAACCCAATCTGTCCTGCTATTTGACTCATAGCTAGAGGGGAAAGAAATGTATTATATTATTATGTAGTAATTAGTAGGGGATCGGTTTCCTATTGTTATGAAGTAATAAACTGATCTCCCACTTTATGACCAGTAGAAGCCTTAATCATTATTCCAACTACTATATTCAGTCAGTTAATTGCCATACGTGATACACGCTTGGGCGATCATATCTCGAAAGAGACATGACTGACTGGGCAGAAGATTATCCCACTGTAGGTTGCCATTGCTTTCTGCAGTAGACTGGTTGCCAGCCAAGGCTATAGAACCCAATCTGTCATATTATTTGACTCATAGCTAGAGGGAGAAGAGATATATTATTAAATAGCAATTAGTGGGGTATCAGTTTATTCCTTTATAACAATAGAAAACCGATCCTCCAATTTATGCCCAGTAGAAGCCTTAATTATGTCTCCAACTATTATATTCAGTCAGTCAGTTAAGTGCCATACGTGATACCCGCTTGGGCGATCATATCTCGAAAGAGACATGACTGACTGGGCAGAAGATTATCCCACAGTAGGTTGCCATTGCTTTCTGCAGTAGACTGGTTGCCAGCCAAGGCTATAGAACCCAATCTGTCATATTATTTGACTCATAGCTAGAGGAGAAGAGATATATTATTAAATAGCAATTAGTGGGGTATCAGTTTATTCCTTTATAACAATAGAAAACCGATCCTCCAATTTATGCCCAGTAGAAGCCTTAATTATGTCTCCAACTATTATATTCAGTCAGTCAGTTAAGTGCCATACGTGATACCCGCTTGGGCGATCATATCTCGAAAGAGACATGACTGACTGGGCAGAAGATTATCCCACAGTAGGTTGCCATTGCTTTCTGCAGTAGACTGGTTGCCGACCAAGGCTATAGAACCCAATCTGTCCTGCTATTTGACTCATAGCTAGAGGGGAAAGAAATGTATTATATTATTATGTAGTAATTTGTGGGGGATCGGTTTCCTATTGTTATGAAGTAATAAACTGATCCCCCACTTTATGACCAGTAGAAGCCTTAATCATTATTCCAACTACTATATTCAGTCAGTCAGTTAATTGCCATACGTGATACACGCTTGGGCGATCATGTCTCGAAAGAGACATGACTGACTGGGCAGAAGATTATCCCACAGTAGGTTGCCATTGCTTTCTGCAGTAGACTGGTTGCCAGCCAAGGCTATAGAACCCAATCTGTCTTGTTATTTAACCCATAACTGGAGGGAAGAGACGGATTAATACCTTTCCCAGGGGTATTTGCGCGTAAGTGAATGCAAGGAATTCAGCTGGAATTCGAACTCGGCTCCCCGATTCCTCGTTCCGAGTCGATATCCACTGCACCACAATCCGCTCCCCATCCATTTCACGAATCACAACTGAATTAACTGGTGGCTTTCCCTTGAGATCAAGGGACACCAAGCCACATACATACGACTTATCTCTCCCTTAGGATTTAGGCTTACATTTCGTAATGGTGTCGATAAGACGGCTTCGAATGTTCCATCGATTTTCAGTTCAACTTTTTGGACAGGTTGCTGTGTATTCCAGGTTGATTGGCGGTCTTTCCTGAAAAAAGAAGTGGTAACAAGATTTCTCAGTGTCCCAGATCTCTTACATTTTTTGTTGATTTTCTGATTTTTCCTCATATTTCTAGTTCTTCCAATCTCTTTTCCCTGTTCCATTACTCATCTCAGAGCTTATATTTGTGTTGTTTTAGCCAATCGGTACAATGGAGGTTAAGGGACAGAGAGTTATGTCCATACTCTAGATCACGTCTTACTATACTAGCAATTTTAAGCAATATGTGCGTTGTGATGCAGTGGATATCGACTCGGAATGATAAATCGGAGTGCCGAGTTCGAATTCCAGTTGAGTCGGCTCTCTGTGCAGGGCCCGGAAATTTTTCCCACCTGAAACTATTCTGCACATATACAAATCTACCATCCGCCCGTGTATTGAATATTGCTGCCATATCTGGTCGGGTGCCCCTGCTGCTCTCCTTGGGCTTCTTGACAAAATACAAAGGAGGATCTGTAACGTGGTTGATACTGACTTGGCAGACCGGCTGCAGCCGCTCTCTCACCGGCGTGATGTGGCTTCCCTGTGCCTCTTCTACAAGTACTTTCATGGCTTCTGCTCCGATGAGCTTAGATCACTGGTGCCGCCCAAGCACGAATTTACACGAGATACTAGATTAGCAACTAGGTCCCACCCTTTTACAGTTAAACAAATAAGATGTAACCGTAAATTCTACTCCAATAGCTTCTTTTCTCGCGCTTCCCGCCTGTGGAACTCCCTTCCACAAGTCTGCTTTCCCGATAGTTACAATCTCCAGGTGTTTAAATGTAGGGTCAATAGACACCTCCTATCACACTAACTCCCAACTATTCTCACAACACTCTCATCTACCCAACCCTCATTCTCAGTATCGTCACCCGCCTATCACCCACCCTCTGTTATTTCCTATATTTAACCATCCTTTCTCCACTCTACGTAGCCCCCTGCACAGTAGTGGCAGTGACATGCCTTGCTCGGGGTGAAACGCTTATAAAAAAAAAAAAAAAAAAAAAAAAAATTCGTTGCATTCACTTACACACAAATACCCTTTGGGAAAGGTATTTATCTATATCTTCCCTCCAGTTATGGGTTAAATAATTAAATAGGACAGACTGGGTTCTATAGCCTATAGGGTTGAACCCTCCCCACCCACAGTACAGTATCCTGTCGACCAATAATGACTCAGTTTAAAAACTGAATATATTCTTGCGCAAAAGAAATCAGTAGCATACATGAATTGAAACTTCAACAGGATTTACAAAGTGAAAACGATTAATTAATGCTATGAAGAATAGACGAACACGGTCATTAAAAAGAACACTGTCACTATTCTTTGGAGACAACCACCCTCGCTGACAAAGAGATCAATAGTAATCCTGGGGTCACTAACAAGAACAAAACTGCAAGGAAAAGATGCATGCTTTTCAGAATATCAATATATTTCCTTAGAAACACCCCCAAAAATATTACTGGGAAGCGGTCCATGTATAAAAACTTGATCAAGATGAATAGGATGTAGAATATAAAACTCAAGTTTCAAAATCATAGAGAAAAGAAGCGAAACGTTCACCAACCGAATCCGAAACAAGCCCTATAATCCTCGGATCTCCTTTCTCTTAACTGACTTCATATAACTGAAAAATTTATCCATGAAGTGAAATTTCCCTTATGTGGCTTCCCTGTGCCTCTTCTATAAATACTTTCACGGCTTCTGCTCCGATGAACTTAGATCACTGGTGCCCCCTAGGTATGAATTTGCACGAGATACTAGATTAGTAAATAGGTCCCACGCTTTTACAGTGAAACCGATAAAATGGAACAGCAACTTCTACTCCAACAGTTTCTTTCCTCGCACTTCCCGACTGTGGAATTCCCCGTGCATTGAATACTGCTGCCACATCTGGTCGGGTGTCCCTGCTATTCACCTTGGGGTTCTTGACAAAATCTAATGAAGAATCTGTAATGTGATTGATACGACTAAAAAAAAAGGTATGTTCTTATGGTATTAGTTTATAGTCAATATGGATTCCCTATGTCGCTTCTATAAATACTTTCACGGTTTCTGCTCCGATGAACTTAGATCACTGGTGCCCCCTAGGTATGAATTTACACGAGATACTAGATTAGCAACTAGGCCCCACCATTTTACAGTGAAACCGATAAAATGTAACCGCAATTTCTACTCTAACAGTTTCCGGCCTGTGGAATCCCCTTCCATATATTTGCTTCTCCGACAGCTACAATCTCCAGGAATTTAAATGTAAGGTCAATAGACACCTCTTATCACACTAACTCGCATCCATTCTCTCAAACACTCTTCCCATCTACCCAACCCCCATCCTCGTTATCCTCATCCGTCTATCACCCTTCTTTCAACATTTCCTATAACTAACCACTTTTTCTCATCACCTTCCCCTATGTAACCTCCTGCGCAGCGAAATGCCTTGCTTGGGGTGAAACGATTAAAAAAAAAGGTATGTTCTTATGGTATTAGTTTATAGTCAAACATAGGTTGGATTTATACTTGCAGAAGAAGATAAACATTTGTTGTGTTTATATTTTAGTCCATAGGTAAATATTGATAAAGTCTATACTTCTGTCTATTGGTAAATATTGGTGCGTATATACTTGAGTAATTTGGTAAACTTCTATAGGTTTTATGCTTGAGTCTATAGGTAAATATTAGTCTGTTTATATCTATCTGTGTATTTCAGCCTATTCATATCTATCTATCTATCTATCTATCTATCTATCTATCTATCTATCTATCTATTTTAGTCTATTGATATCTATCTATCTATCTATCTATCTATGTTTTTCATATCTATGTCTGTTTCTCCATATCTATCTATCTATCTATCTATCTATCTATCTATCTATCTATGTTTTTCATATCTATGTCTGTTTCTCCATATCTATCTATCTATCTATCTATCTATCTATCTATCTATCTATCTATGTTTTTCATATCTATGTCTGTTTCTCCATATCTATCTATCTATCTATCTATCTATCTATCTATCTATCTATCTATCTATCTATCTATGTTTTTCATATCTATGTCTGTTTCTCCATATCTATCTATCTATCTATCTATCTATCTATCTATCTATCTATCTATCTATCTATTTTAGTCTTTTGATATCTATCTATCTATTTCAATTTGTTCATATCTACTTCAGCCTATTGATATCTATCTATCTATCTATCTATCTATCTATCTATCTATCCATGTTTTTCATATGTATGTCTGATTCTATCTATCTATCTATCTATCTATCTATCTATGTTTTTCATATCTATGTCTGTTTCTCCATATCTATCTATCTATCTATCTATCTATCTATCTATCTAAGCACTGTCAGGCTTATAAGTGAATCTTTGTATAAACAGTGGTCGATTTTATACATTATTCTCTGCGTAAATAATAGTCAGGTTTATACATGAGTCTCAAAGCATCTACCTGAAAGTTGACAGTTTTTATAGGAGTTTTACCTCTCGCCATAGTAACATTTTTGTGTGAAACTTTAAAATTTCTTTGAATCTAAACCACTTTTTTTGGCAACCCTTTATCGCTAGCAGGTCTAATGACACACCTATCATTCCCACACTCCCTCTGTTCTGAGTTCTGCCTCGGTAGCGACAATAGCTTTGTTGAATAATAACGACCTTAGGGATCCTCCGGTTTTCTTTTCTCTCCTTGGTTCAGATCGGTGTGTTGTCTCGTTAGGATTCATTCGGGTTCCTCAAACTCCTACGATATTGGCATTGAAGATGAAATTTAACGTGGACTCCTTAAATACGTTGTATAACACAAACAAGACGGCATAATTCCTGGCTGTGGCAGTGGTAAATTTTTGTCCTTTTCACACGAGCGCAAGTTAAAATTGAGGCTGGAATAAGAGTTCCTTCATTTAATTTCACAACACTGTTGATAACTCTAATAAGAAGCTGATTTTTTTTTTTTTTTTTTAATCATCTCACCCCAAGCAAGGCATTCCACTGCCACTATTGCGCATGGGGCTACATAGGGGAAGGTAAAGAGAAGGAGTGGATAGACATAGGGAATGTCAGGAGAAAGGTGATAGATGAGTAAGGATAGCAAGGATAAGTGTCGGGCATAAGTGATCTAAACTTATTTATAAATGGAACTTTGTGTGTGTGTGTGTGTGTGTGTGTGTGTGTGTGTGTGTGTGTGTGTGTGTGTGTGTGTTACCTATAGACTCCGAAACGGCTGGACCGATTTTCTTGAAAGTTTACACAGTTGTACTATAAGCGTCTGCGAGTGTTCTTAGCTAGGTTTTGTGTCGAGGTACCCCCGATAAATATCGAAAATTGATAATCGAAAAAATAGGGTTATAGAAGGAATAGTCCGATTTTAATCAAATTTGATACACTCATAAACAAAGACATAAGAAACGATATTCAGAAGTTTCAAGGTTGAAGTTCTTACAATAGTGGAAAAAATCGATAATATATATAGAAGGTAAGATGTTTGTGTGTGTGTCTCTTTATCTGCCTGTATGTCTGTATTTTTTCAGCCCTTTTATTTTAGTTTTGGCTTCGGGTTTGGCTCTATGTAGGTATAATTGTAGTTCTTAGTCTCAGCCATGATACCATTTATTCAGAGGACTTATTTAGCCTTCAAAATTCAGTTTACGACGAAAAAATCTTATTTGATATCAATAGCAGGAATTCAAAATTTGACTTACATCCATTCAACTTTCTTTCAGTCTACGGTTCCGCTTTAACTGGAAACAACCACTGCTTTTTAGACTTTCGTGCCAACGTCCAAAGAGTCTGAGCTCCAGGACCATAGATTAGTTTTAACCCTCTAGGGCCATTCGTATCATATTTGATACAGTATGAAAACAAGCCTTGAAAGAAATATTTTCCTGAAAAATTTTTTAAGAGAAATATTTTATAAATTTCAAATGAAAGCAGTACTGACTGCTCAGTCAATGAATACCAAATGTTTCCTTATAGGGAAATACCTAATGTTTCCTTATAGGGAAATACTGTATCAAATATGATACGAATGGCCCTAGAGGGTTAAAGCTTTCATTACACCCGAGCAACGCTGGGCTATACTGCTAGTTGAATATAAAGAAAAACATAGAAGAATAATATGTCCCTATTATCCACAGCAAAATCAAGTTCTCTTTTTTTATATAATCGCTTCACTCCAAGCAAGGCGGTACCGCCACTGATGCGCAGGGAGCTACAAAAGAGTAAAAGTTTAGATAGGAGAAGAGTAAAAAGAAAGATAAACCAGTTACAGAGGGTGTCAGAGAAAGGGCAAGAGAAGGATGAGAACACAAGTGTGAAGATAGTTGTGAAGTTAGAGAGAAAGGAAAAGAACAAGATACACGGGGTGATGTCGAAAGAACTGGAGTCAAGTGGATAAGAGATGGGTATATTCACATTACATTTAAAGACCAACCTATTGTCTTTCACTCATCACAGGCAACCTCTCCTGCCTCCCATAAGCATGGACCAAGCGAGTCTCCCTGAGAGCAATACACTGCGCCTCCTCGGCCTCACCCTCTCCTCTGATCTCAAATGGAACCACTACATTGAGTCCATAGCTAAATCCACTGCTAAGAAGGATGGGTCACTGTGTCGGGCCAGGATGTTCTTCCCGCCTGAATCCATCCTGCATATATACAAATCAACCATTCGTCCGTGCATGGAATACTGCTGCCATATATGGTCAGGCGCCCCTGCTGTTCATCTCAGTGTTCTTGACAGGCTCCAAAGGAGAATCAGTAATGTGATAGGTACCGACTTGGCGCCTCGACTACAGTCACTTCCCCACCGACGAGACGTGGCCTCCCTTTGTTTGTTCTATAAATACTTTCATGGCCTCTGCTCCAACGAACTTAAGTCACTAGTGTCTCTGCAACAGGTGTTTACTCGTGCAACCAGATTGGAAACTGGGTCCCACCCATTCACAGTTAGATTAACCAAATGCAGACGACAATTCTACTCCTGCAGCTTCTTTTCTCGCACTTCCCGCCTGTGGAACTCGCTTCCATATTCTTGCTTTCCTGATCGCTACAACCTCCAGGAATTTAAATGCAATGCCAATACTTATCTCTTAACCACTTGATTCTAGTTCTTTCTTCACCACCCTGTATATCCTTTCCTTTCTCTCCACCTTTGAAACTGTCATCACACCTGTATTCCCACCCTTCTTTTGCTCCTTTCTAACTGGTTCGTCTTTCTCTTCACTCTCTTCTAATTAATCTTTTTTTACTCTTATGTAGCCCCCTGCACATCAGTGGCGTTACCGCTTTGCTTGGGGTGATACGATTAAAAAAAGATTCCCTGAGGTTGTAACCGTCAGGAAAGCAAGTATATGGAAGGGAGGTGATTTAAGAATTTGTCATCAGTCAGTTAAGTGCCATACGTGATACACGCTTGGGCGATCATGTCTCGAAAGAGACATGACTGACCGGGCAGAAGATTATCCCGCAGTAGGTTGCCGACCAAGGCTCTAGAAGCCAGTCTGTCCTGCTATTTAACCCATAACTGGAAGGAAGAGACGGATTAATACCTTTCCCAAGGGTATTTGCGCGTAAGTGAATACAATAGATTCAACTGGAATTCGAACTCAGCTCTCCGGTTTCTCGTTCCGAGCCGATATCCACTGTACCACAACGCACATTAACGCTAAAGTAACCACTCGCAACTTGACTGGTGTCGACTGCAATCGTAGTCACAGCCGCTAAGTATTAGGTTGTCCCAAAAGTTCATAAACACTTGCGAAATGGGTCTATCTGGTCCAGTACAATCGAGACAAGCGATGGGTTCAGAAAGGGCAAGAGACACCGTCGGTTCCAAAACAAGATCGATTCGACAAGAAAGTCATGTTGTGCGTTTTTTTTTTTTTGTTTTTTTTTTAATCATATCACCCCGAGCAAGGCGGTAACGCCACTGATGCGCAGGGGGCTACGTAAGGGTAAAAAGAATGGAAAAGAGAAAGCCGGAAACCACATCCTAAACAGGAAACAAGGGATGAGCCTCTTCACCTGTTCAATAGATGTGGGTGGAGTGTGAACCGGGCGATGGTGGAACTTTGATGGAATCGTGCATTTTGCGTTGGTTTGAATGGTCGTGCCATCAGTGCCGAACTTTGCTGTCAGCAACTTGAGCGGGTCTACGAAAAGTTGAAGCAAAAGTACCCGGCTCTGATCAACCGAAAGCGCGCTTTGATGCAGTAGGACAATGCCAAGCCAGACACCGCCAAGAAGACCAAAGACAAGTTTGAAGAGCTGGACGGCATTGAGGTTCTGCCACATCCAGCCTACAGTCCTGACTGTGCTCCATCAGATTACGGCCTTTTCCGCTCAATGCAACACTTTCTGAAGGGCCGCCGATTCGACTCGTTTGATGAAGTCGAGGAAGCGTGTCAAGAATTTTTTGATTCGAAGCCGGCTGAACGTTACTTTGACCAGATCCGAAAGCTTGCAGATCGATGGCGGAACGTCTTGGAAAATGATGGTCTTTATTTTGAGCAATAATTTTTGTTGTTTTTGCGAATGAAATTTCATTTTTTTGCAAGTGTTTACGAACTTTTGGGACAACCTCATAATAACCAGCTAGTCGACCCTTTCTCAATTCTTCTCTCATGCATGTATTTATCTTAGAGCATAAAACATATCAGATGTTTTGCTTCTTACTTTTAAATCATTATTTTCTGTGATAACACAAATTTTGTACAGATAGCATAATGTAAACAAACGTCCAAATTCTAGGTTTCCAGGACCCAAATAATGCAAGCACTACATTAATTATTTTTATATTATCGACAGAATTTGATAGGGTTGAGAATCTTGGATTTTCTATGTATTTCAGTCTATTCCTACCTATCAACTTTAGTCTGTTCATATCTACCTATTTTAGTCTATTGATATCTATGTTATCAGTCTATCTATCGATCTATCTGGCTAACTTTTTCAGCTATCTATTCGTTTCAGTCTGTCAATATATCTGTTTCAATCTATCTATCTATCTAAGCCTTTGCTGCTATCTATCTATCTATCTATCTATCTATCTATCTAAGCCTTTGCTGCTATCTATCTATCTATCTATCTATCTATCTATCTATCTATCTATCTATCTATCTATCTATCTATGTGTTTATCTGTCGAATACTGTTCTTATCTATCTATCTATCTATCTATCTATCTATCTGTCTATCTGTCTGTCTGTCTGTCTGTCTGTCTGTCGAATTTCGTTCTTATCAAGCAATCTATCTATATCTGTCCATGTATTTTAGTATAGTCATATCTATCGATATATTTCTGTAAACGTTTTCATCTATCTATCTATCTATCTATCTATCTATCTATCTATCTATCTCAGTCTATACATATCTATGTATTTCAGTATAGTCCTAGATATCTATCTATATATCTATGTAAGCTTTTTCAGCTATCAATCTATTTATCTAGTAAGCTAGCTATCATTCTATTTCACTCTGTTTCTATCTATCTATCTATCTATCTATCTATCTATCTATCTATCTATCTATCTATCTATGCCTTTACTGCTATCTATCTATCTATCTAAGCCTTTACTGCTGTCTATCTATCTATCTATCTATCTATCTATCTATCTATCTATCGATCTATCTATCTATCTAAGCCTTTACTGCTATCTATCTATCTATCTATCTATCTATCTATCTATCTATCTAAGCCTTTACTGCTATCTATCTATCTATCTATCTATCTATCTATGTGTTTATCTGTCGAATACTGTTCTTATCTATCTATCTATCTATCTATCTATCTATCTATCTATCTATCTATCTGTCTGTCTGTCTGTCTATCTATCTATCTATCTATCTATCTATCTATCTAAGCCTTTGCTGCTATCTATCTATCTATCTATCTATGTGTTTATCTGTCGAATACTGTTCTTATCTATCTATCTATCTATCTATCTATCTATCTGTCTGTCTGTCTGTCTGTCTGTCTGTCTGTCTGTCTGTCTGTCGAATTTCGTTCTTATCAAGCAATCTATCTATATCTGTCCATGTATTTTAGTATAGTCATATCTATCGATATATTTCTGTAAACGTTTTCATCTATCTATCTATCTATCTATCTATCTATCTATCTATCTATCTATCTATCTATCTCAGTCTATACATATCTATGTATTTCAGTATAGTCCTAGATATCTATCTATATATCTATGTAAGCTTTTTCAGCTATCAATCTATTTATCTAGTAAGCTAGCTATCATTCTATTTCACTCTGTTTCTATCTATCTATCTATCTATCTATCTATCTATCTATCTATCTATCTATCTATCTATGCCTTTACTGCTATCTATCTATCTATCTATCTATCTATCTATCTATCTATCTATCTATGCCTTTACTGCTATCTATCTATGTATCTATCTATTTATCTATCTATCTATCTATCTATCTATCTATCTATCTATCTATCTATCTATCTATCTATCTATCATCAAGCCTTTACTGCTATCTATCTATCTATCTATCTATCTATCTATCTATCTATCTATCTAATCCTTTACCTTTACTATCTATCTATCTATCTATCTATCTATCTATCTATCTATCTAAGCCTTTACTGCTATCTATCTATCTATCTATCTATCTATCTATCTATCTATCTATCTATCTATCTATCTATGTGTTTATCTGTCGAATACTGTTCTTATCTATCTATCTATCTATCTATCTATCTATCTATCTATCTGTCTGTCTGTCTGTCTGTCTGTCTGTCGAATTTCGTTCTTATCAAGCAATCTATCTATATCTGTCCATGTATTTTAGTATAGTCATATCTATCAATATATTTCTGTAAACGTTTTCATCTATCTATCTATCTATCTATCTATCTATCTATCTATCTATCTATCTATCTCTCAGTTCATTCATATCTAGATATGTATTTCAGTCTATTCACATCTATCTATTTATCTATGTATCTATCTACCTATTTCAGTCCGTTCATATCTATACATCTATCTAGATTTATTGTATTGATATATCCTGAATATAATTCGGGGCATTTTGACTTGTATTTTCCTCGCACTCCAAATGAACGCTTATGTGCATGAGAAATTTGACCAACAACACGATTATCCAATATCATAAATAAAAACTATATTCGCTGACGAATAAATCGAAAAGAAAGTCATAAATGTTCAACGAAACAAATAGTCAACGTAAAGAAATTATTGAACATTAAATCGTGTTTGTGAGCCTGTCATTGCTGCTGTGAGTTCGTTGCAGTAATATCGGCTGACATGAGAGAGTCGTAATCAAGATGGACACTCCCGCCTGCAACATACACAAAGTGATTTATATTAAGTTACATGGTCCCTGGACTTAAGGATGAGTAATGGAGACAGTTTGTTGAAATGTTTGATACGTTGTAAGAGAGACAAGAGAGTCATTCCAGATGAGTGTACGAGTTGACAGTTTGTTGTAAGTGGACATACACAATAGCGATAAATTTTTCTTAACGTTAAACGTACGAGGTCGATTATCATCTTTCAAAGAAACATTCAACGTCAATTTGGGTTTTATAGACAACAAAGCGATTTTTAGAAGAACTGCTACACAATTTCCCGAGTTCAAAGAGAACAATTTCTCTAATCTTTTGTCGTTAATTTATATTTTGACTAGCAGTATAGCCCGGCGTTGCTCGGGTGTAATGAAAGCTTTAAAACTAATCCATGGTCCTGAAGCTCAGACTCTTTGGACGTTGGCACAAAAGACTAAAAAGCAATAGTTGTTTCAAGTTAAAGCGAAACCGTAGACTGAAAGAAAAATGAAGTCAAATTTTGATTTCCTGGTATCGATAAGATATTTTCGTCGTAAACTGAATTTTGAAGGCTAAATAAGTCCTCTGAGTAAATGGTATCATGGCTGAGACTAAGAACTACAATTATGCCTACTTAGAGCCAAACCTGAAGCAAAAGCTAAAATAAAAGAGTTGAAAAAATACAGACATACAGGCAGATATAAAGACACACACGCACACACAAACATCTTGCCTTATATATATATATATATATATATATATATATATTATTGTTTTTCTGCACTATTGTAAGAACTGCAACATTGAAACTTCTGAATATCGTTTCTTGTGTCTGTGAGTGCATCAAATTTGATTAAAATCGGACCACTCCGTCAATAACCCGATTTCTCGATTATCGATTTTCGATATTTATCGGGGGTACCTCGACACAAAACCTAGCTAAGAACACTCGCAGACGCTTGTAGTACAACTGCATAAATTTTCAAGAAAATCGGTTCAGCCGTTTCGGATTCTATAGGTAATGCATACACACACACACACACACACAGACACGCACACACACAGACACGCACACACACAGACAAAGTTCCATTTATAAATAAGTTTAGATAGATTATGGGATAACGATGCGCATTTTTATATACCAAGAAAAATATTTGGGGAGGAAAAAATGTATGACGAAGTGTAAAATGTTTTCTTGACGCACGTTTTGTTCCTTAGGACTAAATTTGTTACGTTGGTGTAGAAATTAGTCTATTGATATCGATGTTATCAGTCAGTATCTATCCATCTATCTATTTGTCTATCAAAGCCTTTTTAGTCATATGTGCGTTGTGGTGCAGTGGATGTAGGCTTCGAACGAGAAATCGGGGAGCCGAGTTCAAATTCCAGTTGAATTTCTTTGCATTTACTTACACGCAAATATCCTTGGGAAAGGTATTAATCCGTCTCTTCCCTCCAGTTATGGATTAAATAATAGGACAGATTGGGTTCTATAGACTTGGAAAGTAATGGCAACCTACCAGTCGGTCATCTCTCTTTCGATACATGATTGCCCAAGTGTGCATCATGTATGGCACTTAACTGACTGACTGATCTGTTTCATTTCAGTCTGTTTATATCTATCTATCTATCTATCTATCTATCTATCTATCTATCTATCTATCTATCTATCTATCTGTCTCGCTTATTTATATCTCTATCTCTCTGTTCTGTTTAGGTCTATCTATCTATCTATCTATCTATCTATCTATCTATTTCTGTTTATTCATATCTATCTACATTCATTCAGTATATTCCTTTCTATCTATCTATCTATCTATCTATCTATCTCAGCTTGTTTATATCTCTCTATCTCTCTAACTTGTTCTGTTTAGGTCTATCTATCTATCTATCTATCTATCTATCTATTTCTGTTTATTCATATCTATCTACACGTTATTCAGTATATTCCCTTTCTATCTATCTATCTATCTATCTATCTATCTATCTATCTATCTATCTATCTATCTATCTATTTCTGTTTATTTATATCTATCTACATTTATTCAGTATATTCTTTCTATCTATCTATCTATCTATCTATCTATCTATCTAGCTTGTTTATATCTCTCTATCTCTCTAACTGTCTGTTTAGGTCTATCTATCTATCTATCTATCTATTTCTGTTTATTCATATCTATCTACGTAGTAAGTATATTCCTTTCTATCTATCTATCTATCTATCTATCTATCTATCTATTTATCTATCTATCTATCTATCTAGCTTGTTTCTCCATCTCTCCATCTCTCTCTTGTTCTGTTTAGGTCTATCTATCTATCTATCTATCTATCTATCTATCTATCTATTTCTGTTTATTCATATCTATCTACGTTATTCAGTATATTCCCTTTCTATCTATCTATCTATCTATCTATCTATCTATCTATCTATCTATCTATCTCTCCATGCTTTCTCTCTCTCTCTCTCTAACTTGTTCTATTTAGGTCTATCTATCTATCTATCTATCTATCTATCTATTTCTGTTTATTCATATCTATCTACATTCATTCAGTATATTCTTTCTATCTATCTATCTATCTATCTATCTATCTATCTATCTATCTATCTATCTATCTATCTATCTCAGCTTGTTTATATCTATCTATCTCTCTAACTTATTTCTGTTTAGGTCTATCTATCTATCTATCTATCTATTTCTGTTTATTCACATATCTATCTACGTTATTCAGTATACTCCTTTCTATCTATCTATCTATCTATCTATCTATCTCAGCTTGTTTATATCTCTCTATCTCTCTAACTTGTTCTGTTTAGGTCTATCTATCTATCTATCTATCTATCTATCTATCTATCTATCTATTTCTGTTTATTCATATCTATCTACGTTATTCAGTATATTCCTTTCTATCTATCTATCTATCTATCTATCTATCTATCTGTCTCAGCTTGTTTATATCTCTCTATCTCTCTAACTTGTTCTGTTTAGGTCTATCTATCTATCTATCTATCTATCTATCTACTTCTGTTTATTCATATCTATCTACGTTATTCAGTATATTCCTTTCTATCTATCTATCTATCTATCTATCTATCTATCTATTTCTGTTTATTCATATCTATCTACGTTATTCAGTATATTCCTTTCTATCTATCTATCTATCTATCTATCTATCTATCTATTTCTGTTTATTCATATCTATCTACGTTATTCAGTATATTCCTTTCTATCTATCTATCTACCTATCTATTTATCTATCTATCTATCTATCTATCTATCTATCTATTTATCTAGATAGATAGATTTATTCAACTTATACAGCAAGGAAATTCTAAGAGAATTAGAAGTCCTACCAGGATTCATTATAGACGGCCACAATCTTAACAATAGAGGAATGCAGATGGCACATTAATGATAGCAGACACAGCAAGGAGACTACAAAATCTCCTACAGAAGGTAGCAAAGGAAAGCATGAAGAAAGGACTAAGCGTAAACTACAAGAACACAGACTGCTTGAACATAAGCAAAATACAAATTACAAATCAGGGATACTAAAATCAAACAAGTACAGAAATTTAAATACCTGGGAAGTGTTCTAAAAGAAGATGGTAAATTGCGACACTAAAATTTATTACGATGACCAAGGATTCATTCCAAAAGCTAAGCAGGGCAGGGAAATTCCATTATAAAACAAAGAAAAGATTACTGATCTGTTACATGACATCTTACATATCCTGTATGGCAGTAAATGCTGGACAATTTCGTCAACGAGGCTCAAAGCAACAGAAATGCAGTACTACAGAAGGATGCTGACGATACCATGGACCAATCATGAGGTTTTGGAGAGAATGGAAACAAAAAAAGAAACTTCACATTAGGAACAGGCAGTTGACGTTTTTGAGAAAGAAGGGTTTCGAAAATCTGACACTCACATGGCGAATAGAGGAAAGAGAGACAAAGGAAAGCATTCTACTTCTATGTGCCCTGTTTCTTCAGGACGTAGGCGATCATGGTTCTCCACGTCTCCCTATCCCTTGTGGTTCTTAGTGTGTTTGCTTCTGTTACACCTCGCAACCCCCGTTCCGTCATCCACCTGATCAGGCCCTGCAAATATATCTGCTGCCTTCCTCTGTCTCTTTTTCCTTCTATCTGGCCAGTCAGTATCAAGTTCTCTAAGCTCTCCTTCCTTATTGCATGTCCCAGGAACTTCAGTTGTCTCTTCCTGATGCTCAGTATTAATTTCCTTTTTGTTGCCATTCTTTCCAACATGCTCGGTTCACGATATCCGCAGCATCCTTCTGTAGAACCACATTTCCGCTGCTTCAAGTTTTGTCCTCAATTTCGATGATATTGTCCAGCGTTCACTGCCGTATTGAAGAACTGACATCACATAGCAATCCAGCACTCTTTTCTTTCTTTCTAGTGAAATTTTCCTGTGTGTTAGTACTTTACTCAGCTTCTGGAACGCGTCATTTGCCAAGCTTTTTTCGGATCTCAGTGTCGTACTTTTCGTCTTCTATTAGAACACTTCCTAGGTATTTAAATTTTTGTACTTGCTTTATTCTGGTATCCCCAACCTGTATTTGGCATTTTGGGTTGCACCTTTTGCTGATGACCATGCATTCAGTTTTGTTAAAGTTTCGAGGAAAGCATTATGTTACGTAAATATAGGCTTGAGCTAATGGATGACAAAACAGGGTTTTGGAAAAGTGACAAAAAGACAAAACTTATTAAAAACTACAAGGAATAGGAAGATATCGAGGTCCATGATCTTCAATGGACACGGCACATAAACCCATGATTAATACCGGATATTTTCCTGAGTATGACAATAAAATTTATCCAGCAATAAGACCCCTACTCAGAAGGTTTTGAGGAGCGAGGCGCCATCTCATTATTGCTGTTGTTCACAGGTCCAACCTGCCTGACCCGAGTTGGTAGAGCCTGTTAGGGTCTAAGCTATGGCCAAAATGTGAACTCAACTCATAATATTTTGAAAGAATAAAATAGATCTCTACATTACTATCTTTACCTCCTATGGTAAAGGATCCATCGTTATCTATCCTCCTTATCCTCAAAATAAAAATTTCCTCATCCATTAATATTACACACGCCATTCATCCTAAACGTTTTAACTGTAGTCTTCTGCACTAAAATGTTAACAGGTCAAGGGTTAATTGTTATCTATCTTCCTTATCCTCATAATAAACATTTCCTTATCCATTAATATTACACACGTCTTTCATCATAAACATAACAAAACTGTAGTCCTCGGCACTACAATATTAACATCTTTAGGTCAAGGGTCAATCGTTATCTATCCTCCTTATCCTTATAATATTCACCTCATACAACCTTCTCTTTCATTCATATCACACACCTCATTCGTCATAACCATTTTATCAGTAACCCTCTACCCTATAGCCTTATCCTCTTCAAACCGAAGAGTCAATCATTATCTATCCTCCTTATCCTCATAATCTTCACCTCCTACGACCGCCTCTTTCATTCATATCACACACCTCATTCATCAAAACCATTTTAACAGTATCCCTCTACGCTACAATCTTAACCTTTTCAAGTCAATGGCCATTCGTTATCTATCCTCCTTATCCTCATAATCATCACCTCCTACGACCTTCTCTTTATTTTTCTTTATCAAATTACTGACATTGATTCCCGACGAAAATATCGAGCACTTTTTTATATGAAATTTAGTTTTTACCAAAATCCTGTATACATCTGTAAATTAGGTATTACTCTGGAAACATTCTGATAATATTTTCCGCCTCATGAAATTAAAATAATGTTTCCGTACAAACGTTGTTCATCAATGATATTTGAAAAGGTCGGCACCCATATTTGTAGGGACATATATCCAGTTGAACATTCTCCCTTTGTTTACCAATTATCTAAGCGCTTCAGAAAAATGATTCTGGTTATTGCACACTAGGTGGGGCTTTGCACATGATTGCTCTCCGGAAAGAGTTTACTTCTAGGGTTAGAGGGAGATAACTCATGACTTCCGAAAAGAAGCATTAATAAGCAATGAGGGAAAGTTAGTGCCTTAAAGTTATAAAGTTACATTAAGACAATAATCTAAACTTATTTGTAAATGGAACTTTGTCTCTGTGTGTGTGTGTGTGTGTGTGTGTCTGTGTGTGTGTGTGTATCCGTTACCTATAGAATCCGAAACGGCTGAACCGATTTTCTTGAAAATTTACACAGTTGTACTATAAGCGTCTGCAAGTGTTCTTAGCTAAGTTTTGTGTCGAGGTACCCCCGATAAATATCGAAAATCGATAATCGAAAAAATCGGGTTATTGAAGGAGTGGTCCGATTTTAATTTTACACTCATAGACAAAGACATAAGAAACGATATTCAGAAGTTTCAAGGTTGCAGTTCTATCCTTGGATGACTTATTTGACTCCGGTGTTGGAAATCGATACCCCGATATCTTACCGGGTTTGATCAAAATCGGTTTTTCAGTCCTTTTATTTTAGTTTTTGCTTCGGGTTTGGCTCTAAGTAGGTATAATTGTAGTTCTTAGTCTCGGCCATGATACCATTTACTCAGAGGACTTATTTAGCCTTCAAAATTCAGTTTACGACGAAAAAACTTATTTGATATTGATACGAGGAAATCAACATTTGATTTACATCCATTCATTTTTCTTTCAGTCTACGGTTTCGCTTTAACTGGAAACAACTATTGCTTTTTAGTCTTTCGTGCCAACGTCCAAAGGGTCTGAGCTCCAGGACCATGGATTAGTTTTAAAGCTTTCATTACACCCGAGCAACGCCGGGCTATACTGCTAGTAATTTATATCATTAACAATCAAAGGCTATTGTCTGTTTGTACCGTAGTTTGAGTGTTGAATTTGAGTTTTGTTCAACGGCATATCAACATCTCTGTGGGTTATTTAATGCCAAAAGGTATTTTTTAAATGTTCGGTTATAGTGAGAAGGTTGATTTAGTCAAATTTTAATGATTTTTTTGTTTATTTTTTTTTATTTTAGTAAACTGAAAATGTCTTCTAGTTTTGTATTCAAAAATGTTTTACCGAGTGTTTTGGGATCTCCCCTTTTTCTATGATAATGGGCTCGACTTAAGTATACATATACTCCTTCCGTAGTGAGATACTTCAGATCCGTTCGAGACATTATACGAGTACCGTAATAGGCCCGTAAGTTACCGAGAGATACCGAATTGACACAGAGAATACCGCGTCAGTAGATATAGTACCTCTGAGTTCCACTCAGCCAGAATAATATTACACAGATATAGTATTTCGAGCCCGGCTTCACTTCAAAGACTTGTATATACATATATATTCCTTACTAATCGTATTTCTGGGTTACTAACCTGCTTTTCAGTTTGTATATTTACGTTCAATATTACCTATTTTTCTATCTTAAATATCTGTTTTGTTGTTCATTATTTTGTGTGGTTCCTCACCTGGAATCCACAACACTGAAAATATTTTTTTCTTCAAAAATGTGTTATGATAATAGTTTTTTTTCAAAAATGTATTGTTGGTAATATTTTCCTTCAAAAATGTATATTTTTCTATACAAATCTATTTTTATACTTACATTTTGATCCCAGTTTGGAGTTAACTATTTGCCCATTGCTGGGACCATAACAGGTGCTACCACTCCTGGTCAGGGTGGACCTGGGAACAACAGGAATTAAGAGGTGGTTCTATGCTCCTCCCAACCTCCCAATCAGAGACCTTGCTGCCGGATGCAGTTTACCGTCATGCCCAGGACCGTGTATCGTAATGATCTCAAGAGTAGCGATGACTTACCAGTGATAATCATGCTTTTTTATGGGTTCATGGAATGAAATATAGAATTCAAACTCACACTCTCATACACGCGCACGTACGCACTCAGGGTGATTGACAGGTACATCCGGCCGTAGATAACGTCAAAAGGCGACAACCCAAAAAAAGCAAAAAATGCGTGGGAGATTTAATATTAAAGTCTGAAATTTTTGGCTGAAGAGACGGAGACTGGCTAACAAATCCCGACAGCTCATTTGTGTGTGCGGTTCTTTCCGGCTGCCCCCACTCGGCTCCTCCACACAAGCGCCACCGTCGAAGAATAAAAATATGGGATTTATATGTGTTCTCGTTGTCTGTCCAGATTCAGCGTCAGTAAATAACATAAGGGCTCGAAAAGAGTAATCGGAGACTCAAATTCCAGTCGGGTTCGTTACATTAACTCACGCACAAATACCCTTGGGAAAGATATGAATCCTTCTCTTTTTCGCCAGCTATCTTAGGTTCGACCAGTGATTACTCTAATGAACTCAAATTTTAGCCTCCTTCAACAGATTTTCAACAAAATTTAAGTCCAGTCACTGAGAGCCGAGTTCGAATTCCAATCGGGTTCATTGCATTCACTTACAAGAAAATACCCTTGGGAAAGATATAGTTATGGTGCCCCCCTAAGAGGAATCGACTCGCCCTCTTGTTATACGTGATTACCTGCGTGACTTCCAAGAGCAGTTAACGAGAGCCGTTAACGGAGTCAGTTAACGACAACTACTAGTCAGGCAATACGCAGCGTAATAATAACTTCAGACTTATTTATTTCCATATTACTTATTATTAACACTTCTTTTGAATATATTGTTTTTTGTTATACTAATACACTGTTTTGAACCTACCTTCTTGTTCTGGGTCTTATTTCTGGCACAAACCGGTCACTACAACTTTGCGGCGAAGTTTCGTCACAACTTCACAACAAAATGGCGATGAAAATCCAAAACAGATAAGAATCCATCTCTTCTCTCACCAGCTATCTTAAGTTTAACCAAGTTTGGGAGTTTACTCTGATGAATGCCAATTTTACCCTCGTTCAACAGATTTTCAACAGGATTTACTGAGAGCTGAGTTTGAATTCCAGTTGAGTTCATTACATTCTTTTACATAGAAATACCATTTGGGAAATATATGAATCCATCTCTTCTCTCACCAGCTATCTTAGGTTTGATCATGTTTGGGAGGTTATTCTTATGAATTCCAATTTTAATCTCCTTCAACAGATTTTCAACGGGATTTACTGAGAGCTGAGATTAAATTCCAATTGAGTTCATTACATTCTTTTACACAGAAACACCATTGGGGAAATATATGAATCCATCTCTTCTCTCACTAGCTATATAAGGTTTTTTCAATTTTAACCTCGTTCAACAGATTTTCAACAGAGCTGTGTTTAAATTCCAGTCGGGTTCATTACATGCACTTAGGAACAAATAACCTTAGGGAAAGCTATGAATCCATCTCTTTTTCTCCTACCTATGGGTTTAATAGTCGGATAGATTTGCTTCTATAGCCTTGGTTAGCAAAAAGTCTACTGCTGAAAGAAACGGCAATCAACTGTGGGTAACACTTTTGCCTAATCAGTGGAAAGAAGCATTGATCGCCCAATCATGTATCACGTATGGCATTTAACTGATACTTATCATGTTCAGTATCGGGGAGAGTGTGAAAGAAAGTATGTAGATAGAAATGGTGCAAATAGAGAGATCAACACTCTTGTCTGTCATTGCATTTCTTTGGTTAACTGATTTTTTATGTCCTGATTCTTTCCAGTGTTCTTTGATGGCACTGAATTACAATTTCATTGTTTCATAGAAAACTTGGATTAGTTTCTCTTGTGCACTCCCCGAAGGATTTCATATGTTAGAGTTGTACACGTTTTTTTAATCTATTAATGATTAGAGGAAGATTAACAACACAAATAGACAAATACTGGAGTAGAAAAATATGAAACTAGATGTTTACAAGAAGATGGGCTGTCAAAATGTCAAAGTTTATATGAATACTCTTAGATAGATAGATAGATAGATAGATAGATAGATAGATAGATAGACTAAAAGATAGATAGATAGATAGATAGATAGATAGATAGATAGATAGATAGATAGATATGAAAAGACTAAAAAATGATAGATAGATAGATAGATAGATAGATAGATAGATATAAAGAAAAGACTAAAAAATGATAGATAGATAGATAGATAGATAGATAGATAGATAGATAGATAGATAGATAGATAGAACAGATAGATAGATAGATAGATAGATAGATAGATAGATAGATATGAACATACTAGATAGATAGATAGATAGATAGATAGATAGATAGATAGATAGATAGATAGACCGACTAGATAGATAGATAGATAGATAGATAGATAGATAGATAGATGAACAGACAGATATGAACAGACTAGATAGATAGATAGATAGATAGATAGATAGATAGATAGATAGATAGATAGATAGATAGATAGATAGATATGAACAGACTAGATAGATAGATAGATAGATAGATAGATAGATAGATAGATAGATATGAACAGACTAGATAGATAGATAGATAGATAGATAGATAGATAGATAGATAGATAGATAGATATGAACAGACTAGATAGATAGATAGATAGATAGATAGATAGATAGATATGAACAGACTAGATAGATAGATAGATAGATAGATAGATAGATAGATAGATAGATAGATATGAACAGACTAGATAGATAGATAGATAGATAGATAGATAGATAGATAGATAGATAGATAGATAGATAGAACAGACTAGATAGATAGATAGATAGATAGATAGATATGACCGACTAGATAGATAGATAGATAGATAGATAGATAGATAGATAGATATGAACAGACAGATATGAACAGATAGATAGATAGATAGATAGATAGATAGATAGATAGATAGATAGATAGATAGATAGATAGATATGAACAGACAGATATGAACAGACTAGATAGATAGATAGATAGATAGATAGATAGATAGATAGATAGATAGATAGATATGAACCGGATAGATAGATAGATAGATAGATAGATAGATAGATAGATAGATAGATAGATAGATATGAACAGACTAGATAGATATATAGATAGATAGATAGATAGATAGATAGATAGATAGATAGATAGATAGATATGAACAGACTAGATAGATAGATAGATAGATAGATAGATAGATAGATAGATAGATAGATATGAACAGACTAGATAGATAGATAGATAGATAGATAGATAGATAGATAGATAGATAGATATGAACAGACTAGATAGATAGATAGATAGATAGATAGATAGATAGATATGAACCGACTAGATAGATAGATAGATAGATAGATAGATAGATAGATAGATAGATATGAACAGACTAGATAGATAGATAGATAGATAGATAGATAGATAGATAGATAGATATGAACCGACTAGATAGATAGATAGATAGATAGATAGATAGATAGATAGATAGATAGATAGATAGATAGATAGATAAGAAAATAAAATAAAAGTGGTATTTTTATGTGAATTATGGAATAATGAGATTAAGAAAGTGATTATCATTTCTACAATTGTTACTCAGATACGAAAAAATAGAAGTACCAAAAAATAAATTGCCTTTTTTCAAGACAGTAATTAACGAAAACAACGCAATGTCTGGACTCTAATTAACGCCTTCGAATCTCTTAACTTAAATGAGATTCTTTCTCATTTTTTGAGAAATTGTCAATATACTTTGATTTACTTTATATATATTCGGTCTATTGTTCTCACCTTAGTTGTTTTTATCACAACGTTTTGGCTGTTGTTCTCTCCGGCCTTCCTTGAGTGGCCTAAGAAAAGTTTTTAGCCAGGAGAAATAACCTACAGCCAATTACAAAACTTAATTACGTAATCCAAACTAAACATAAATAAACAGTATTTGTAACCAGTATGGAGTAGGTTCTCCATTTGCTTGTTTCAGTGTTTCGATTGGATTTTTGATGGATGTGATCAAGTTATCAACCATCGTTTGATCCATATTTCACAACTCCTTTAGCAATGTTTCGTTAAGGGTTGTTACCGACGGAATTTTGATTGTTTCGAAGTTTTCGTTCAAACTACTCTAATTTGCTCTATTGGATTCATGTCAGGATTTTTGGTCACCAATGGCAATAATTTGATTCCTTGTGATTCCTTTTAGACCTTTTCTACTATGCTCTATGACATGGCACCTTAATTTCTTGAAAAAGGTAGGCATTCTTGTCAATCTGATTGGTTTCAAATAGTAAGAGTCGTCTTTTCTCTAATATTCGACAGTATTTTGGATCATTCAACTGCTCATCAACAGGAATCAGCTCAGGTTTTCCTCCAAACCAAACAGCACCCCAGAACATTATTCTAATCCCTCCATATTTCACGGTCGCCGGCAGACATTCAGTGTTCCAAGTTTCATTCTGATTTCTCCAAACATAAACCCCACCAAATCGAGTATTGGCAGAATTCCCAGTATTTACATTATTCGGACTATTGTTCTCATCTTTATTGCCATTTGCAAGACTTTTCGGTCGTTGTACGCTCCGGCCTTCTGCTAGGTATATCAATCTCTTTCCTTGCTTATGAATGCTTCTTTTCGGAAGTCATGAGTTATCTCCCTCTAACCCTACAAGTTATTTGTTCACCACTGCTGTAGCCTGGTATTGAACTCTTTGGGTCAAGTCACAGGAACTAACCAACGTCTATATCCACTGGGCCATGTGTCCTTAAGGACAAGAACAACTGAATTATGGAGACTTATAAACCTAAAGTCTTCTAAGCCGATCAAGCATGGAGGTGAACACAGTATGGGAGCCAGTAATACGGAGTGCCAGAAAAAATCATTTGTGTTAAAAACTGCAATATGAGCTCCGGTAAAAAAAATACTAGCGAAAACCATTAACATCAAAAAATTGCAATATGAACTCTGGTAAAAAAAAGTGTTAGTGAACATTAGGTTTATAAGTCTTAAAAATTCAGTTGTTCTTGTCCTTAAGGACACATAGCCCAGTGGATATTTTTTTTTGTAATCGTATCACCCCGAGCAAGGCGGTAATGCCACTGATGTGCAGGGGGCTACGTAATAGTGAAAAGATTGGAAAAGAGAAAGCCGGAAACCACATACTAAACAGGGAACAAGGGATGAGCCTCTTAACCTGTTCAATAGACGTGGGTGGAGTGTGAACCGGGCGATAGATAGGTCTATCTACTCCAATTGAAAAAAAAACAAATTGAGAAAATTTGAAAATAGAAAGCCGGAAACCACATCTTAAACAGGGAACAAGGGATGAGCATCTTAACCTGTTCAATAGACGTGGGTGGAGTGTGAACCGGGCGATAGTCGTTGGTTAGTTCTAAGAGTTGTGAGTTCAATACCAGTAACTTGCAGGGTTAGAGGGAGATAACTCATGACTTCCAAAAGAGGCATTACTACACAAGATATGCCCCAGTGATTGTAATAAAGGTTTATGTTCGAAATTTGTAGTACTTCATTTCAGAAATATAGACAAATTCTGGCAGAATTTTCTTTCATCTAACCAAATTACAGACGACCATAATCGGATTTTCTCGCTCGGTCCATACATCTGTTCCAAGGGCTTCTTTCTTGCACCGCTTCTTTGGTAGCCTAGATTTTTTAGGGTCTTTCTTACTAAATATGGTGACATTTCCATGTTGCTGGCGACATCTTTGACGCACTGACGACGGTTTCAGATGACATCCTTCTTCAGCGTCCTTTTCCTTCGCTCAGACACGATGCTTGGTCTTCTTGAAAGTTGTTCCACACGACAATGGCCTTCTTCGTTAAATCTTTTGACAATATTTTTAACCGTTTGATGATTAACATGAAAAAAATAGCAATTTCTCTATTTGACTTGCCATACTGATACCGTCCTTATATTTGCCCTCGTTGAAATTCACCAATCTTCTTACTTCCGCTAACTTACATTGCAAAATATATTCAACTATCATTCATAGATGAGAGTAGCTTGATACTAACAAAGTATTGTCTGAAAAAAAACAAGAGACGTTATTACAAAAGCCAAGCAAGGAGACCCAAAAAACAGTCAAAATAAATAAAATTTTGAAAAGGTTAGGTGGAGACGTTAGAAGCATGAAGTTGAAGTCGAATTTAAAAGGAACCAGAAATGAAAAATCTAACTAAGAAACAAAGGATAGACCTTTAATCATGTTCAAAAGATCAAGAAGAAGTGTGAACCGAACGATAGATGAACCTATCTGCTCTTATTCGAGAAGAAAAATAATTAATGAAAACCCATTCACAGTTCAGGAGGCGTTAGAAGTATAGGCGTAAACTAGGATTGGGAAACCCAGTCTTAAACAGGAAACAAGGGATATAACTCGTCTTCTGTTCAAAAGACTGAGGAGATTAAAAGTGAGGAAAGAATGATTGGCGAACTGAATACTTATAGCATAATTCAATTTCATACAGAGACATTAGAAATATAAAGGTGAAGTAGACTTTAGAAGGAACTGGAAACCCAGTTCTAAATAGAAAACAACGGATGAACCCCTACCATTAACCATCTCTCCACAGCTTCAAAACCAGCAATTTCAACGAAACAAATTATTCTGGTTGACTAATCCTCAATGGGTTCCCCATACTTGTGACTTTGTATCAAATTTAGCAAAATCCTAAAATAACTTAGTCATATTTTGCAATAAAAGCTCGCGGAATCAAGAAAATTGGTAAATTTTAACGAGGGTTTATCTAAGGATGGTATCAGTATGGCAAATCAAATAGAGAAATTGCTTTTTTTTTTCATCATCAAACAAAAGTCAGAGGTGATAAGCTATTTATAGGTTAATTTGGCACAAGGCCACTATTTTGAAGTATCCAGTGAAGATAGAAATCACTACTCAGTAGTAACAGCCAGACAGAATAGCTTGTTAATTATTACATAATCTTTTGTGTTGTTTTTGTTGTTATTTACTAAGCTTACGTTACTTTATCACAAAATAACAAATACAGAATTCACTATTTAATGGTAATAGTAAAACCATATTTTCTCGCTAAACTTTACTCCCCATAGTGACACATTTTATGTTGTTATTTAGTAAGTTATTTGTTATTTAGTAGATTATATGTTATTTAGTAGATTATTTGTTGTTTAGTAGATTATTTGTTGTTTAGTAGATTATTTGTTATTTAGTAGATTATTTGTTATTTAGTAGATTATTTGTTATTTAGTAGATTATTTGTTGTTTAGTAGATTATTTGTTATTTAGTAGATTATTTGTTATTTAGTTGATTATTTGTTGTTTAGTAGATTATTTGTTGTTTAGTTTAGATTATTTGTTATTTAGTTTAGATTATTTGTTGTTTAGTAGATTATTTGTTGTTTAGTAGATTATTTGTTATTTAGTAGATTATTTGTTATTTAGTAGATTATTTGTTGTTTAGTAGATTATTTGTTGTTTAGTAGATTGTTTGTTATTTAGTAGATTATTTGTTATTTAGTAGATTATTTGTTATTTAGTAGATTATTTGTTGTTTAGTAGATTATTTGTTATTTAGTAGATTATTTGTTGTTTAGTAGATTATTTGTTGTTTAGTAGATTATTTGTTGTTTAGTAGATTATTTGTTGTTTAGTAGATTGTTTGTTATTTAGTAGATTATTTGTTATTTAGTAGATTATTTGTTATTTAGTAGATTATATGTTGTTTAGTAGATTATTTGTTATTTAGTAGATTATTTGTTGTTTAGTAGATTATTTGTTATTTAGTAGATTATTTGTTGTTTAGTAGATTATTTGTTGTTTAGTAGATTATTTGTTGTTTAGTAGATTATTTGTTATTTAGTAGGTTTAGCTAAATTTGATACAAGGTCACAAGTATGGGGAACCCATTGAGGATTAGTCAACCAGAATAATTTGTTTCGTTGAAATTACTGATTTTGAAGCTGTGAGAAAATGGTTAATGCTTATTGAATCGGCATAACCGAACACCCTACAGCTTAGGATTTATTCGTTATCATCAGAACATTGTTAGTGGGTTGGAATGTGTTGAAGAATAAAAGTATACATTTTGCATTTTAAAATAGAAATTTATTGATAGAAAAAGGATAACATGAATTGTAGATGTTAATGTTCAATGAGAAAGTTAAGGGTATTAAGAGTTCATAGTAGTATGTGCGTATACATGTTATTGTTGAGTAGTAATGTTGAGAATAGAGAAGTAAAAGAAATCAGCACACGGGAAAGAAGGAGAAAGAGAACGAATATGCGACGCGTCCATACGTCCGAGTCGACTTGAAGTTTCTCCCGTTACATTTTAGTATTTCGTCTCTATTGCTGCTCCTATCTGACTGACTGACTGACTGACTGACACTGACCGAAGCTTTTACAGCCATTTAGTTTTTTTCGCACTGGATCGCTAACTCTTCTCAAGTCTTGCAAATCGCTTCCATTGGTCAGAAAAGCAATTTAACATCTAGTTGTAAAATCCGGTTCGACTTTTTCTTTCAGCACGTGATCAATTCTTTTTCTATTCGGCAAAACCAGGATTTCACATGTCATTGTGAATTTTTGTAAAAGCGAAGAAAGTTGCTTTTAATTATTAATTTCCCACCTACCACAGTTTCAATCAATAGGAATGACTGCTTAATATATCCCCCTCCAGATAGATCTTACAGATGTGTCAGGTTGCTCTCCACCTTTGGTCTATAATAATGGACTGTTCCTATCACTACATAAAGTGGTAGTGGAAAGACCTCGAGGTTGCGTTGGGTTAGCGTTGACTGTTCAGCTCGATACCAAGTCAGGCGAGTATTTCCGGTAGCGAACCGGAAGTGTGCTATACACAGACTCTACGTCTTACTACGATACGTGTTACTAAACCCTTGTTCCAGTACTCTACTAACAACTCTGTTGTACATACTATTTTCCGGTAATATATTCCATTTACTTTATTTCCGTTGTTTGTGATTATTACTCAATATTTCTGTTACACACAACATAACAAGATGCATGCTGGGATTTCTTCTTGTTATGTCGCCAAGTAATAATGAATAACTCAACAACAGAATCAGAATATAACTTGTATTCCGCGGAAAAACGGTTAGTAGGTCCAGAAGTGATTAGTATATTTACAATAGTGTAGATACAATAGTTCAATCCGTCGTAAGACGTGTGTATACGTGATTACTTCCGGTACGCCACCGGAAGTGTGTCTAACTCTCGCACTGACTCTCAAGTGACTCTGTACGACTCTCTATCCCACTCTATCACTCTCCATGTAGAGAATCCACCATTGCTATATATAGCAATGGGAATAGTCCATTATGTAGTCCGATAGGGGCGGCGCCCTAACACTTCTTAACCCAAAAAAGGACAATTCTGGGCCTCATTCATCTACAGTTCTGTTCTTTCATGTCTTGAAGTCAGAACGCTATAACCACTTTTCTGTATAATCGTCATTCTTATTTTAGGAAGTTATTTTGCGTTATTAATGTTGTTTTGTCGGGTTTTGACTTGCGTATATATTATTTGCTTAGTATTATTTTGTCCTGTTCTGTTGCTTTCTTTAACTGTTGTTTATTGAGAACTTTGTTCCTTCTGTTTGTTGAGAATTTTTCCTTTTACACTTAATCATGGCCGATTGCCCCACAGAAATCAGTAGAATAAGTGACTGTTGGCCGAATATGAACGTTAATTGTATGATAGTCGTTACTGCGGTGAAGAAAGTCTAACCTAAAAAAGAACACGAGAGAAGCTTAGATTACGAGAAAGAAAATGGCTGATATTCTGACAGAAAAAAAATGGTAGTGAAAATATTCAAAGGTGTCTTTCATTCACATTCAAATGGGCTACAAAGTTGGCTAAAACTAAACCCAAATGTTGATTAAGAAAAATAAAAAAACGATTTTACTCAACACTAATGAGAAAAATATCTAAAATTGCAAATGGGGCTATGGTAAAGTTGGCCTAAAGTAATGACCAAATGAAGATTTAAAATGAAGAAAACCTTTTATTATACAATAATGAGAAAAATATCTTACGAAAAAAAAACGCAAATAGCAAATTGGATTGTAATAAATCTAGCTGAAGCTGAAGCCCAAATGTAGATTTAAAATAAATTAAAAAATTTTTTAAAAAAACTTTTTATTATACAATAATGAGAACAATATCTTACGAAAAGAGACAGATTGCAAATGCCGACTGAGCAAAAAAACATTTGCAATTCTTTCGAGAGAGTTGAACTAATATTCTTTTTTGCGTCAAAATTTCTTTTTATTTCAAAAAAGCTCATCACGTCCTTCTGGGATATTAAGAAACCAAAACCTACATGCAAATTAATCAGGAAAGGAAAATTTAAAAGTTAAGTCGAAGTAAAAGTAAACCAAGACAATGCTGGCCTTTATATATTAGAAAGTGTGCTATTTCAATTCCGTTTGTTGAGACTTTTATCCATTATACTTAACTACGGCCAACTGCAACATAGACACGAATAGATGAAAGAAGTGTCGATTGTATCAAATGATAATTGTTGTTGCGATGAGGAAGATTTGAGCTAAAAAAAAATTCTAAAGAAATTTAGCTTACAAGAAAGAAAAATTGTAGATCTTCTTTAAAAAAAGCAAATGGTGAAGTCAAATTCAAAAATGTTTTCTTTTAATCTGCAAATGATGCTGTAACAAAAATAGCAGAAACTAAAGCCCAAATGTAGATTTAAAAGGAAGAAAAACTTTTATTATGCAATAATGAGAAAATAACTTTACAAAAAGAGACACAATTTGCAAATGGTGCTGTAACAAAACTGACAAAAATTAAATGTGAAATGTAGATTTAAAAGGAAGAAAAACTTTTATCATACAAAAAAAATATTCAGAAAAAGTATCACAAATAACTTATACAAGCTGTGCAACAAAAAAAAATGGTCTTATAAGACTTTTTGAAGAGTTGCCCAAATATTGCTTGGTGCAGTAAAGATAATTTAGTTAGAGAGAAATCACATTAAATTATTTTAAGATATTTTAGAATCAAAAACTTACTTGAGGGAAAACGCGAGAAAAAAGTTAGAAAGTTTAAGGAAAAGCTGAGTCTAGACAGATAAGCAACTTGGCGTAATATATTCGAAATCACCTTTCCACCGGACAGAGAGTCTACACGTGGGGTAAAGATTCTGCTGCTGTAGACAGGGGTGACGCCCTGTCTTGAATGGTTAACTCGTTCCCATTGATTAATTCATCTTCTGAGCAGGTGAACCTCATTCACGGCCATCGACATTCAAGTTTATTGCGATCGTTAATTTCCAGTCATTGAAGATCTTTCAAGTCTTTTATGAAGTTTATAAAAAAGAAGGAAACTATATTAATAAAAAGAAAGATTAAAGAGGGAGAGAAACGTCGTGCGCACAGTTTTAAACAAAGAGTGACAAAAAAAGTTCAGAGAATAAAGAAGCAAATAAAAATAGATGAAAATAACTTTACGATGGTCTGAATTATGTAAACGGATCTTTGCTAATGACGCAAAATGGAAGCATCTCGCAGCTTTATTGATATTTCCATGACAAAGTTCAGATAAGTACTCCATAATTTAGTTTGTTCTTCTTTTTTAATCGTTTCACTCCAAGCAATTCGAACTCGGCTCTCGAATCGAGAAATCGGCGAGCCGAGTTTGAATTTCGATTGAATTCGTTGCATTCGCATACGCGCAAATACTCTTCGGAAAGGTATGAACCCCTCAGTTATCCCCCCAACTATGGGTTAAATAGTACGATAGATTGTGTTCTGTAGTCTTGGTCGGCAACCAGTCTACCGCAGAAAGTAATGCCAACCCGCTGCGGGAAAATATTCTGGCCAGTCAGTCATGTCTCTTTCGAGGCATTATCGCCCAAGCATGTATCACGTATGACACTTAACTGACTGACCCCAAGCAAGGCGGTATCGCCACTAGTGCCCAGGGGGTTACATAAGAGAAGAGTGGAAGTTTAAACAAAAGAGGCCAGTTACAGGAGGGGGTCGGCGAAAGGGCAAAAAAGTATGGGAAGACCAGTGTGAAGACATTTACGGGGGTAAAGTGAGAAAGGAAAAGAACAACTTACACGAGGTGATGGGGAAAGGACAAGAGAAGGACTGGAGCCAAGTGGACAAGTGATGGGAATTGACATTGCATTTAAATTCTATGAGATAGAAGCCATCCGGGAAGCAATGATACGGAAGGAAGTTCAACGGGCGGCAAGTACGAGAAAGGAAGCTGATGGTGTAGAAGTGGCATATTTACAGCTAGGACTCTCGGTACACTATATAAAAGATTGCAAGTATCTTTATTTTTAATTGCAGCCTATATCCCACTGATACAAGATCTAGCTAGTCTATTGATATTTCCATGGCAACTGCACATACTTTAGTCCGACTAATTCAGAAATTTATAGCTAAGCCTCTTACTAAGTAATGTAATAAATATGCATACGCCTTGGCTCCCACTCACAGTAATATGATTAGCTGGTGTCAGCCATAAATACAGACTAAGGTGAGGACACCTAGGACTACGTCTATTTGAACGCCTATTGGATAAGCCTACGCGTAGATATACTGCATAGGACTACGATTGAGTTGAAAAATAACATTTTATATATACACATATCAATTAAGGTTTTTACAATTAAAGTAATACTTGAAGTATAGGTCCAACGGACGTTAAAATGTTCATGGCAATAAAATGCTTAGGAAGGTGGGAGCACTGTAAGTAAGGAATGTCTTTGATGTATCCGCTCCTTGGGTCAGTAAGTAGTTTTGAGACAGCGAAGATAAGATGAGAGGGAGGGAGGCTAGCATAGTAAGCCGCTTGACGTAGGTCAAGGGGGATACTGATTACACTCCTCTCTCTCGAGTCAGTCCGTGTGGGTCTGCCTGTCTGACCACGCGTCTTTTTTTTTTGTCGTTAGAGAGCAAACATCCTGTCCCTCGCTTATATCACCACATTATCATCAATATTAATTTTATCATTATGTTATCACAAATGTACTTCTGCTGACGGTAAATTGTTGAGAAAATTATTAGCTGATTTCTCACACGTTATCGCACCTAAAAGTGATATATATATATATATATATATATATATATATATATATATATATATATATATATACTAGCATCATAGCCTGGCGTTGCCCGTCCAACTCAGAACCTTTTAGTAGTAGAAAAAAATATATTTTCTTTTGTCTTGCGTAAACGTGATTTGATGTTTTGTGTGACATTGTAAACAACATTGCGTTTGTTTTTGTTTCAAAATTATGGGGGAAATATTTACATTTTTGTTGACTAAATGAATTTAACATCAAAATAAAAATTATTTATTTTGTTTTACTGAAATTAAAAATATAAAAACTAATACGCTCTCAGGCCAGAAATTTTTGAAGAATATTTAAAAATGTAGACATTTAATTTTAGTGGAAAGAGTTACATTAATGTCACAAGACAGCTGAATTCCTGCATGAAATAAGCAAAAAAAAAGCTCTCTATTTTTTTAATTTTATTTTCTGAAGTATGAAATATTAAATCTGAAAAAAAAAGACTTAAATAATTAAATTAACCATTAGCACTTTTCTTTTTACATGTTTTTTTTTGTTTCTTTGTTTGAAAAAACACTTTTTTTAATATTTCTTTTCTTTCAAAATTACGGGGAAAATATTCACATATTTTATTGACCAAATGAATTTTGAAAACGTCAGAATAAAAATTAAATATAAAGGTTCATTTTTTTTTTAATAAAAAATATTTTAATCGCGTTTGACACATGTGATTTGATTTCTGTGACGTAATTTAGCAACCATCTTAGATCTTAGATGTATTACGGAGCAAATATAAGCAATTGGATCCATTGGCCAAAAAGTACTAAAAGGGAAAATTGCTGAACTTAAACTCAAAAAGTGTGTCGACCTGGCTTCCCTGTAGATATGTGTCCCTAGAAAGTTTGAATGGTGTAGCTTAAAAAATGTAGGCGTGCATAGGGAACAGTGACACACAGACTGAATTAAGAAACCAAAAATCTCTATCCAAATATCTCTACATTCGTGTAAAATCTTCTGTACAATAAATATGGAAGCTGATGAAGGTTCACCTGAAATAGGCCCACACTTCCGCTTAACCATGGAATAACGTGTCTGTCTTAATTTTTACATACATTTGCTTTATATGTATTTATATACATATATATTTAGAACTCTCCTAGAGAGTTATCCTACCACTTTATGTACAGGATACATACACCGCATATATATATATATATATATATATGCATTACTCTATCCGTGAGCTGTCTCTCTATCCGTGAGCGTGATTGGAGGAATATATAACCGAGCTGTGATACAGCGAAACAGATCTGTCTGCGGATGACTATATATATATATATATATATATATATATATATATATATATATACAAATAAATACACAACACAGTACACAATAGAGAGGATTATTATGATTATTGCAATATTTTTGTTATTGTTTTGTTTTTTGTTTTTTTTTTTGTGTGTGTGTGTGTGTGTGTGTGTGTGTGTGTGTGTGTGTGTGCATATATATGTATATTTACACAAATAAATACACAACACAGTACACAATAGAGAGGATTATTAGGATTATTGCAATATTTTTGTTATTGTTTTTTTGTTTTTTGTCTTTGTTGTGTGTGTGTGTGTGTGTGTGTGTGTGTGTGTGTGTGTGTGTGTGTGTGAAGAAGATTGATATTGGATTTTGTATTACTTTTGTCTAAGTTCGTTATTGACTGGTCGCTCTATGCTTTCAGGCCCGTACCACATTTAAGCTAAACTTTGAAAATCTCTTTCTCGTTGAACTTGTTTATTTTCTGACAGTGAAGACAATTTGTTTATATTTTCCATTCATTTCGACAGTTAATAAAATGCATTGTTTTATCTTCTCGTTCTACTTTCCCTTCGTTTCATATTTAATCTGACTTGCTTTATGAATCAAAATGTCGAAAAGAAAAATAGTTTGTGCCGTCAAGATTCAACCAAAGGCTATAAATTGCTTCCCGTTCATATTTTTTTTTGTTCAATCATTAAACAAACATTGTCGTCAGCATGAATAACAAAAGTGAATTGTACAGCACGATACCTGCACATTGTTTCTTTCAAAATGTTCCAACTATTGTTTTCTTTATGCACCAGAATAAAATATCTTACCCAAGAATAATGGTTATCTGGTCGGAAGGGATGCAGGTCGACTCATCACCACCAAGTCAACGCTACAGACTTAACACTGCCGACTCAACAGCGACCAACTGATTTCCGTGACAACTCCTCTCCGTGACAACTCATCTCCGTGACAACCCATTTCCTTGACAACTCATCTCCGTGACAACTCATCTCCGTGACAACCCATTTCCTTGACAACTCATCTCTGTGACAACTCATCTCCGTGACAACCCATTTCCTTGACAACTCATCTCCGTGACAACTCATCTCCGTGACAACTCATCTCCGTGACAACCCATTTCCTTGACAACTCAGCTCCGTGACAACCCATTTCCTTGACAACTCAGCTCCGTGACAACCCATTTCCTTGACAACTCATCTCCGTGACAACCCATTTCCTTGACAACTCATCTCCGTGACAACTCATCTTCGTGACAATTCATCTCCGTGACAACTCATCTCCGTGACAACCCATTTCCTTGACAACTCATCTCCGTGACAACTCAGCTCCGTGACAACCCATTTCCTTGACAACTCATCTCCGTGACAACCCATTTCCTTGACAACTCATCTCCGTGACAACCCATTTCCTTGACAACTCATCTCCGTGACAACTCATCTTCGTGACAATTCATCTCCGTGACAACTCATCTCCGTGACAACACATTTCCTTGACAACTCATCTCCGTGACAACTCAGCTCCGTGACAACCCATTTCCTTGACAACTCATCTCCGTGACAACCCATTTCCTTGACAACTCATCTCCGTGACAACTCACTAACAGTCTATCAGCGCGTGGACAACTCAACGACATGCAAACTTTTTGTCGGCTTTTTAAAAACAATAAAAGTAATTTGTTAAGGATCATATTTTAATACATTACTATTTTTATTTAAAACCTTGTTGAAAATTGTATATGCGGATGTGTGTTGTGGTGCAGTGGATATCGACTCGGAACGACAAACCGGGGTGCCGAGATCGAATTCCAGTTGAATACCTCGCATTCACTTACGCACAAATACCATTAGGAAAGGTATTAATACGTCTCTTCCATCCACTTATAGGTTAAATAATAGGACAAATCGGCGACCAGTCTACCGCAGAAATCAATGGCAACCTACTGCGGGCTAATCTTCTGCTCAGTCAGTCATGTCATGAAAGATACATGATCGCCCAAAGCGGGTATCACATATGGCACTTAACTGACTTTTTATTTAAAACCTAGTTAAAAATTGTATGCAGTTCCACTCAACTATTCAGTTGGTGATCGTTGTTGAGAAGAAGCAAAAATCAGTAAAATTCTTTCATCTGCCTTCATGATTTCTTCAAATTACGGGTAGCATCCAATTAATTGATTGAAAAATTAATCTCGGTTTCTTTGTACCTTTTGCAGCCCCATAAGGTATTTCCATATTGTGGGGTCTGCTCTGTCCCCAGCTCTGTGTGCAGTCTTCTATTTGCTGCTTCGGCATTGTTATTTATCCGATCTTGAAAATTAAACACAAGTCAGCCAAGTCGGCTGTTCGAACTAATAAATCCACTAAGACAAAGAACCAAACTTTCAAAATATCTACAACTCAAAGCCAAGATGAGAGGTATGTACACTGGAACAGTCAGCACTGGTGTGAAGCTATCAATTTGACGGCAACGTTGAATTGTCCTCGCGCTGACTAGATTAGGGGTGAGTTGTCCAGGAATTGAGTCACGGAATTGAGTTGACCGCTGTTGAGTCGACGGTGATGAAATATCCCATCCCAATCTGGAGTGAATTGCTTCTTAAAAGTTCCTCAGGCTCTTTGGCTCACTTATTTACAACAGTATCAGCACTAACACTTCATTGGAATGAAATGTTAACGTTTAATTGCAAATGTATTTATGTAGCACAAAAGCTAAATAGTTCTTTTTTAATTATATATCATAATCACAAGGATGTGAGCAGTGGTGCAATGAAATTAGAGAGCCGAGTTCGAATTCCAGTTGAATTCGTTGCATTCACTTACACACAAATAACCTTGAGAAAGGTATTAATCCGTTTCTTCCCTTCAGCTATGGGTCAAATAACAGGACATATTGGGTTCTATACTCTTGGTTGGCAACCAGTCTACCACAGAAAGTAATGGTAAACTACTCTGGGAAAATCTTCTGCCTAGTTAGTCATGTCTCTTAAGACACATGATCGCCTAAGCGTATATCACGTATGGCATTTTACTGACTGAATGAATCACAAGCAAGTGCCCGTAGCCCAAAAGAAGCACTACATGGTCTGCAACCATACCTGCAAAGAGTTTGTCTAGAACAAGAGAGGTGGCGGAGCCTATTCTTAAGACTGTTTTACATTGAATTTTTCTGTTTGGTTACTTAAATTTCTTCATTTACTATTGCTATATATAGGGTGATTGAAAAGTAACCCCCTATTTTAAAGTACTTATTATTTATTTATTAAATATAATTTTTACAAAAAATGCATGAGATGAAAAGCGTTTAGCATCAGGTTTTATTTAAAGTTTAAAGTTTGATATGGGCACCAGATTTCGTTACCAAGTTCTTGAACTGCTCAGGAATCGCGTCAACTGATTTCTCCAGAAAATCTTGTGCTATAGAAGACATATTTTCTTGTATTTACCCTTCAAGCTCTTCCAATGTCTTGGCTTGGTATAGTAGATCTGCTCCTTAAACAAACCCCAAAGAGAAAAATCACAGGTTAAGTCAAGACTCTTGGCTGGTCACTCATACATAAAATAGAGACTTATATTTCAATCAGTATATATAGGATAAGTTCAAATAAAATTTGCTGCTTAGCTGATTGAAGTTATATTCGTCACATTCTCTCTGGAGTTTCGTACACGAGCCTCTTCGTAATCGCTCCATCCACAGCTCATGACGTCACACATGAGCACGCGAGAGTGAAAACAAGAAATATTAAGTATTGGAAGCCATTGAAATGCCTTCTGTTATTAATCATAGGCATTTAAGGATATTTGTGGAGATTTCATAGTTTATTTTGTTCAGGTTAGGTTTAGCTTCGATAATTTTTAGTTTTTGTTTATTGTTTTCATGTTTAAGTATATTTGTGTTTTCAACTAGAGTTTTCCGGAATTATGAATGTGGCCAGGCATGTTGTTTTAAATGCCTAAAAATCTAAAAATGTTAGAATTATTGTTCAAATATAGTGCCAAGCGTCATATATATATATATATATATATATATATATATATATATATATATATATATATATTAAAAAAGGATTAATTCAAAGATGTTGAATGGCCATTTCGATATGAAGATCCCCACGGGGGACGGCACATCACATCAGCAACAGAAAAAACCTTTCAGAAACTGGAGAAAAATTAGTCTACTTTTCCTTTTTAATTAGATTGCAAAGAAATTAAAAAATAAATAATAAAATAAAATAAAAATAAAAATAAAGGGAAAGAAAAAGAAAAAGAAAACGAAAAAGAAAAAGAAAAAGATAGAATAAAATCAAATAAATAAGAAAAGAAAAAAAAATTGACATCGTCTGGGTTCGCAAAAAAAAGGGAGAATGTAACTAAAAATTAACAGACAGCCGTGTTAAATCGACGTATCATTTTTTAATATTAAAATAAATTTTTAATATTAATTAGGATCGGGTTTTTTGGAATTTACCTTCCTGCTATTTTCCCTTGGATTGAAGTATCTGAATTAAAATATATATATATATATATATATATATATATATATATATATATATATATATATATTGTGTGTGCATTTTATATATATATTGTGGCAGCATTTTTTCATTAATGCAGGTTTCATTGAATAATATAGACACGTTCTGTCTATTAATTTTGTGTAGGATCCGTTCATACCGTCTGATATACTTGATGGTGATATCGTTGAAAGACAACAAAAAATTACAGTAATTGTTGATTTTTTTATCAGGTCTAAGCTTTCGGCTCACATAAGCCATTATCAAAGAGTAAATATTAACACACAGTAAACATAGAACATTTAAGCTATTAACAATAAAGAGAATTAAATTGAAAATATAAGTCCATCCCTACCGTGGCGGATGGCCGAAGACAGTGACAAAATAGTGGCGTTGTGGTCCCTGATCTGATTTACAGGCATTTGAGTACGTTATTGGAAATATCAAAATTGATTGTATTCAAACCAGGTTTAAATTGTTTAATGTAGATTGCTTCGAGGATTTTGAGTTTCTGTTTATTATTTTCTTGTTTGATTAACTTATACTATTGCAACCAAATACATAATAATCATAAACAAGATGAAAAAACTCTCAAATGTTGGAGAATTTTTGTCTTTATTTTCAACTGAAATTAAAGCAAAAATACGACGTTTAGAACGGCTCATGATTAAACATAATAGACATTCATTGCCTCTTATATTTAATAGCATATGTTTAATATATATATATATGGATTGCGGATTTTACCCATTTTCGTTATTTTTATACTAAGTTAAAAGTTTGTTATATCGTGTAATGAAGAGATACACAGAGAAATGTAGATAAACAACTTTATTAACAGATTGGTATAACCAAGAGGCATATACAATATTTACAGTGTCTCGCAGTAGTAGGTGTTACTACTCGAAGTCTGGGATAATGACAACCTCTCGTGCTAAGCGCACATTGTCTTTTATACATCCGGGCGACCGGATATCAAATGATACGAGCCTCGACACAACAAAATTAGTCTTTCCTACTGTTCACAGTCTCATGCCTGAACCAGAATTTTTAGGTGTTAGTGAGGAACACGGCATCAGCTGTGCTTCATTACCACATGAAACTGACAGAAGCGGTAAACACTTGAGTTTAACGCTAAAAGTAAAGTTCATGCCTTTTCATATTTCTTCTTATATTTTTGTTACGTATTTTTTTTATTTCATGTATTTTTACTTTATATATATATATATATATATATATATATATATATATATCATTGCTCATTCAGTAATGAATTAGAGCACTCTGGTTATTGGGTGTGTACAATGCCAATATACACGCTAAAAAGTCTGCCGCCTTCTACCGAGCGCCTGTAGCTCAGAGGTAGAATGGGCAACTGAGGCCAATTCGGTCGGGTTTCAATCCTGGGTAAAAAGCAATCGGATGTCTAACCGTACTGATGAGCTGTGATACAGCGAAACAGATCTGTCTGCGGATGACTGATATATATATATATATATATATATATGTATGTATATTATTCGTTTTTATTTTTTCAATGCCTTCGTCCACAGAAAATAAACAAAAGTATATATACCATCTCACCCTTTATACACCCAATGGTGTGTAGGGCAGTAACTTTTTGTTACTGTTTCCGTAACAAACTGTTTTTATGGGGCAGGGTTGTTAGCCCTGCGCCCAAAACCCAAACCTGGAGGACCGGTGGACCATTCTTGGTCCTTACTTTTACAACACCTGGTATTCCCAAACGGTCACCCAGGCTCGATGTTGCTTAACTTCGGTGATCATTCATATATATATATATATATATATATATATATATATATATATATATATATAGTTCATTAAATAATATAGGCAAGTTTGTTTATTTATTTGAAGTAATTTTTTTCATATTGTTTGATAAGCTTAATATCATTATCATTAAATGAAGAAAGAAAATCACAATATCGATGCATAATTTATTTTATAATCCACTCTAAGCTTTCGGTTTACATAAAACCTTTTCAAAGATGTCAATTACATTATAATATAACAATTCGCGGACAAACGATGATGACAGTCTGTTTTTGTTTACACGGTTGATTTCCAAGCAACGACAAACTGGTGCATGCAAGACGCGAATATCACACCACAGTTCATGACGTCACACATGACCACGCGAGAGTGAAAACAAGAAGTATTAAGTATGGAAAGCCATTGAAATAAACCAATGGCTTCTGTTATTAATTATAGGCATTTAAGGATATTTGTGGAGACACGTCTTTTGAGGCTAGCCTCGAGTAGATGCCTCAAAAGACGTGCCGTTTTTGCGACGTAGAATTCGAATGCTGCCAGAAAGATGGGAAAAAGTAGTAGGTAGCAATGGAATATACTTTTAGTGACATGTTTCTTATTAAATTTCTGTAAATAAAAAATTACTTTTCATTAAAAATCAACGAGAACTTTTCAAGGATCTAATACACATACGCACACACATGCACGCACACACATGCACGCACACACAAACATATATATATATATATATATATATATATATATTAAAAATTATAAATATGCATTTTCTTTCTCACAGGTAGCACAACTCTGAGTTTCTGAGCCCGATGCAATGGTCAGGTGTGATTGATGACTGGCTGCTGTTAAATTTAGATATTGATATTTGAAATGATTTGTTTGAACATTATTTTTGATCGATACTCGTATTTAAGTAGATATTCTGTTTTTAATTAAACAGTATTATATATTTATATCTACTGGCCTGATTATTTACGATAAATTTTTATGACGAAAATGTGTGTCATTCGGCAGGATTTTCACATTTTCGTAATAAAAATTTATCGTAAATAATCAGGCCAGTAGATATAAATATATAATACTGTTTAATTCAAAACAGAATATCTACTTTATGAGTATCGATCCAAAATAATGTTCAAACAAATCATTTCAAATTGTCGGTTGTTTATAACCAAGTTTCGTTAATCTTCGTTAATTTCCGTAATATTGATATTTATAAGATAAATAAATAGTGGAACACATGTGCAATATATATATATATATATATATATATATATATATATATATATACAAGTATAGGTTGCTTATGAATGGAATAGACAAATTGACAAGTCTATAAAAGCAAAATTTTGAAATTTGCGCGTGTATATATGCTGCGTATATTAATCTGTATATGTGTCTGTTTGCCAGTGTATGTGTGTATACTCGTCTATTTGTCCATGAGTGGATGTTTGTAGGTTTATTTATGTGTGCGTTCTTTCTCTTCCTCGTTTAATATATGAATAACATTCTAAATCTTATAAATCGTTAAACTTAGAATTTTTTTTTAATTTCGCAATAAAAATAAAGTGAATCTAACAGTCTAAATGCTGATCTCAATTTAATCAAATATTAATACTAATGCCCCCCCCCCATTATTTCTGAGTCTGCTCACATATGCTCCAAATTAGAAGTTCCTTTATTCTGATTGGTTCACACTGTGTATACAACAATGCCTCCCTTATTAAAAGGGGTTTAGCTTTTTCTAACCTTTTAAAACCCTTCAACTTGAAATAGACCTCATCACGTGATAAGACACAAATAGTGTCGAAACAAAATAGCTATTTTTGTAGTGATATTATAACATATTCATGTCATAATTTCTGAATAAATAAATATATATATATATACCGCGCACACACGCAGACACACACACACACACACATCTAAACTTATTTATAAATGGAACTTTGTGTGTGTGTGTGTGTGTGTGTGTGTGTGTGTGTGTGTGTGTGTGTGTGTTTGTCTCTGTGTGTCCGTTACCTATAGACTCCGAAATGGCTGAACCGATTTTCTTGAAAATTTATGCAGTTGTACTATAAGTGTCTGCGAGTGTTCTTAGATAGGTTTTGTGTCGAGGTACCCTCGATAAATATCGAAAATCGATAATCGAAAAAATCGGGTTATTGAAGGAGTGGTCCGATTTTAATCAAATTTGATACATTCTTAGACAAAGACATAAGAAACGATATTCAGAAGTTTCAAGGTTGCAGTTCTTACAATAGTGCAGAAAATCGATGATATATCTAAACTTATTTATAAATGGAACTTTGTCTCTGTGTGTGTGTGTGTGTGTGTGTGTGTGTGTGTGTGTGTGTGTGTGTGTGTGTGTGTGTATCCGTTACCTATAGACTCCGAAACGACTGAACCAATTTTCTTGAAAATTTACACAGTTGTACTATAAGCGTCTGCGAGTGTTTTTTGCTAAGTTTTATGTCGAGGTACCCCCGATAAATATCGAAAATCGATAATCGAAAAAATCGGGTTATAGAAGGAGTGGTCCAAATTTAAAATTTGATACACTCATAGACAAAGCCATAAGAAACGATATTCAGAAGTTTCAAGGTTGCAGTTCTTACAATAGTGCAGAAAATTTGATATCGATACCAGGAAATCAAAATTTGACTTACATCCATTCATTTTTCTTTCAGTCTACGGTTTCACTTTTACTGGAAATAATTATTGCTTTTCATGCCAACGTCCAAAGAGTCTGAACTCCAGGACCATGGATTAGTTTTAAAGCTTTCATTTCACCAGATCAACGCCGGGCTATACTGCCAGTATATATATATAATTATTAATATTTAGTAAATAATAACACACAGTAAACATATTTACTCTTTGATAATGGCTTATGTGAGCAGAAAGCTTAGACCCGATAAAAAAAATCAACAATTACTGTGATTTTTTGTTGTCTTTCAACGACATCACCATCAAGTATATCAGACGGTATGAACGGATCCTACACAAAATTAATAGACAAAACTTGTCTATATTATTCAATGAAACCTGCATTAATATATATGTGTGTGTGTGTGTGTGTGTGTGTGTGTGTGTGTGTGTGTGTGTGTGTGTGTGTGTGTGTGTGTGTGCGGGCGGACGGGCGTGTATGTGTGCGTGTCTGCTTGTCTGCGTTTGTGTGCATGTGTTTGCTTAACGGCATATCAACTCCTCATGGGTCATTTAATGCCGAAATTTAATTTTCTTAGGAGCATTAGTAATTTCTTTTACAAAAAATGTATTCCTGGTATTTTTACTATAAAATGTATTTTATATTTTCATAGTGTTTGGAGCCTCGTTTGGCGGTTGAGAAATTTGCCCATAGTTGGGGCCCGAACTGGTGTTACTTCCCCACAATTAAGAGATGTTTTCACGCTCAGCAAAACCTCCCGATTAGAGGCCTTGCTGCCGGATGTAGTTTATCGTCGTACTCAGAACGCACGTGTGTTTTTTCGTGTGCGTTCATATGAGTGTATGTGTATGTATGTGTGTGCGCGCGCATGATTGCATGTGTCTGTAGTGTGTGAATGTGTATGTACGTACGTGTGCGTGTATATGTGTGTGCGTGCATGCGTTTAAGTAAGTATGTGTTTGTGCAGTGTGTGTGTGTGTGTGTGTGTGTGTGTGTGTGTGTGTGTGTGTGTGTGTACTAAATGGTTTCTCTTCTTGCTTTATTCTCAGCTTGCATGAAGATCTATCACGGTGCAGACTAATCGGCGCCATGATAGCCAAACTTCTTAATCTCACGGATTATGAGACATTTGCTTCTATCCAAACTTAGGTGTCTTGGATTACCAAGAAACGTGGATTGATTTTCAAATAACACCTTTGAAGACCTACAGTCTCAGAGACATATTTGCATCCTGGCGATATATTTTTGGAATTTAAGAAAGTAAGAAGACACTAGACGAGAAACTGACAGATATCATCCATGCAGTTCATTCAAAAATGAACCCGTGTGCTGGAATTATAGTTTCTGACTCTTTCATTTTACTTATCTTTCGCTCTTTTCTTATTTGTTTTCTTCACCCTATTTATTTGGATTCTACTTTTGCGGGCCTTGATTTATTTTTATCCTACTTCTTTATAAATTGAACTAAATTTATTTGCTCATCTTTCGCCTCAGTCTGCGCACAATTATCTCGTTACTTTCTCTCGGAGTTATATATATATATATATATATATATATATATATATATATATATAGTCATCCACAGCCAGATCTGTTTCGCTGTATCACAGCTCACCAGTACGGTTATATATATATATTGTCATCCGCAAACAGATCTGTTTCGCTGTATCACAGCTCATCAGTGCGGTTAGACTCCGATTGCTCCCTAACCTAGGCTCGAAATCCGACCGAATTGGCGTCAGTCGGCAACTCTACCCCTGGGCCACGGGGCGTTTGGTGGAAGAAGGCAGTCTTTTTAGTGCATATCATATTACGCGCCCAATAGCTAGAGTGCTCCAATTCATTTTACTCAATGAGCGATGCGTACACGCTAGACTAGCTACTGTTTTTCACAGTCTACCTTTCTTCTAGAGTGCTCAATCAGGGTGTGAGAGTGTAAATATTGTCATCCGTAGATAGATCTGTTTCGCTGTATCACAGCTCATCAGTACGGTCAGACTCCGATTACTCCCTAACCCAGGCTCGAAACCGACCGAATTGGTGTCAGTCGGCAACTCTACCCCTGGCCCCATATATATATATATATATATATATAATCGAATAATCGATACTCGTATTTGAGTAGATATTCTGTTTTAAATCAAACACTATATTTATATATTTATTTCTACTGGCCTGATTATTTACGATAAATTTTGTTACGAAAATCTGTGTCTACTCAAATACGAGTATCGATTTAAAGTATATGTTCAAACAAATAGTTTAAATATATCGGTTGTTAAATCCTTTTCGTTAATCTTCGGGATTTTCCGTAACAATGTCTGTTTACATTTGTTGACATTACGATACATTTCAGAGCAGAGATTGTTATTAGCATTGAATCGAAAATTGTTTTATATAGGCTTGATTTGACTTCAATTAGATTGTGAAATCAGTCGTGGTTGAGTGGTCTAAGAGGCACCAGGTCAATTGGTGGCTTCCCCTATATTGATAGGGGTTCGCAGATTCAATTCCTGCCGAATAACACAAATTTTCGTAATCAAATTTATCGTAAATAATCAGTTCGATAGAAATAAATATCTGAATATACTGTGTGATTAAAAACACAATATCTACTCAAATACGATTATCGATTCAAAATAATGTTTAATCAAGTAATTTAAATATGTCGGTTGTTAAAACTATTTCATTAATCTTCGGGATTTTCCGTAACATTGTATGTTTATATATATATATATATATATATATATATATATATATATATATATGAAAGAATATTAAAAAGTTTTGAATTTAAAAATGTACTTTTTGGGGACAGTATTTGTTTATTTTTATTGTATTTATATTTCAGACCGCCCTCGGTCCTTCATCAGAAACAAGTCAAACAAGACTTGTTTCTGATGAAGGACCGAGGGCGGTCTGAAATATAAATACAATAATAAAAATAAACAAATACTGTCCAAAAAAAGTACATTTTTAAATTCAAAACTTTTTAATATTCTTTCCTATACATATTAAGACAGTATACGTGGATCATCACTATGTTATATATATATATATATATATAAATATATATAGTAATTATTATTATTATAGCATACTGCAACTCAATGTCTATAACGTTTCGGTTTTAAAACACCATCATCAAGCAACAAAATGTTGTTAATACATTTGGTAACACACACACACACACACACCTACACACACACATAAACATATATATATATATATATATATATATATATATATATATATATATATATAAGAAGATTTGAAATAAAATAAAACAAAATAATAAAACAATTAAAATTTAAAAATAGATGAATGCATAAGAATAAAGTGGTCATCCAGTGAAATGAATTAAGTGGATTGGGATGTTATGACATTTTAAAGAATGGTGTGTGTACGACACATAGGCAGTAGTGTTTCAATGTTTTGACACTGGAAGCCAGACATGTCGAAAAAAATTTTAAACCGAGAAAAAGATAGAAGAAAAAAATTAAAAAGAAGAAGAGACAAGAGACAATAGAAAAAGAAAAAAAAAGGGAAAGACTAGCAAAGAAAAATCGAAACGTTGGAAAAGATAAAAGAAATCTAATATATATATATATATATATATATATATTGTTGAGTTGTGATGATGCTTAGAGCCAACATTGCTGTTTTTCTGTTTTACTGATAAAAAGATATTTTGGCAAACAGGTAAAGCGTTTATACAATTAATGTGAAGAAAACAGGCCCCGAAGTGTAAGGACATCATAATGGTATATTCAAGAAACTTTGAAGTCGGCATGCCTCTGCTCAGTTAAGTGACAAACTTCCTCACATTAATCATTCTATATTGAATTTTTTTATTACAATGGTTTATAAATGCATCGTATCACTACACAAAAATGTTCATGTTTCAGAACATTATTGTTCTATATATATATATATATATATATATATATATATATATATATTATATTATATTATATTATATTATATTATATTTTAGAACATGTACATAATTATTCTATATAAATTCGCTACGAAGGTACGTTCGTTTCAACACTGAAACTTCAAAGTCTCATCAGGCAGTGTGTAAAGTACTGGAAATCATTTTTCTTTATATTTATTTAGTTTTGTCCGAGGTTTTGGTGGGTGGAGTTACTGATAGGGGAATAAGTCTTTGACCGTTGGAATTTTAGAGAAAGTGTTTTGTTAGAGGTGTTGGTGGGGGTTAGTTATAGTGGACTAAGTCTGTGACTGTTGGAATTTTTGGATAGGGTGTTTCTTAAGTGGTTGGTTAATGAGAGTTCTTGATTTCTAGACACTTGTAAGTTTTGTTTATCTAGTGACTAGACTATACCTTTATGGGTTTTTTAGGAAGGCAGATAATAGTTGTCGAGGATAGTTTTATTTAAGCAGAGTCTTTATAATTAGTGTAAGTTTGTATATTTAATCTTAACTTTGGATTTAGGGATATAATTTTTCTATTAAATTTTTAATTTTTAATTTTTAATCAGATCATAGTTTGGAAACTGTTTTTTCCATTAGATTTTTAATTTTAAATTTCTATTCTTATATCTAGTCAATATATGATTCATTCAATTATGGTTATGGTTATTAACCTTAGTCTAATTATGGTTATGGTTATGGTTATTAACCTTAGTCTAATTATGGTTATGGTTATTCTAATTATGGTTATGGTTAATAACCTTACTCTAGTTTTGGTTATTAACCTTACTAATTATGGTTATTAACCTTACTAATTATGGTTATTAGTCTTACTTTATAATTTAGTAGATCGATTGCTTCTATAAAACTCTGAATTTTTTGGAGAAAAATTTCTAATTTAATTATGAATATTAAACCTTATTTTATAATTTAGTAATTCAATATTATTATAGAGTTTTAATATATATATATGGGGTCCTAGCTCTGGCTCTTGTAGTATTTTTTTAGCATGATTGTAATGTTAGCTCTCTAATGTGCTTACAGTTTAATGTGGTTTCATGCCTCTGGTTTAAAAGCTTTTTACTGTTCATATATTTAAGTATCTCAATTTTTTCTTGAAGACAGAGGAAACATGGTTCCTTTATAGATTTAGCTGTTCCTGCTTGTTTAAGGATCTTTCCATTTAATTTTGGCGTTTTATTTTCGTATTTTAACTTCCAAAAGTATTTGGAGAGAGATGTCTTGTTTTGTTTTTCTTTGTTATTGAAGGATGAGAGGTGATTGTAAAATCGCTTTTTAAATACGTTCATGGTATTTCCGATATACATTTTTTCATCCTTAGGATTCTCCATGGATGAAATCGAACACATATATATCAGGGATTTCGTTAGACATTTATTGGTCATGGGGCATTGGTTAGGGTTTCTACAGTTACAGAGGTTGTTATTATGGGTCAGGCTGGTATTAGTGTTGGAGTTATTTTTGTTGTGTGCTTTTAATATTTTGTTGTTATGTACTTTAATTATTTTTTCTAAATTATTAAAGCAGCTATAGCTTAGTTTAATTGTATTTTTATTGAATATTTTATTTAGAGGGTTATTTTTGGGGAAATATTTATCTATTAGTTGAAGAAATTTATATCCCAGCTTGAAGTTAATTGATTGATTAAAAGGTGGGTTATACCATATATATATATATATATATATATATATATATATATATATATATATATATATAAATCCAAGAGAAGTTTTAAGAAATAATACTAATGAATCCTAGTAATATTAGGTTAAATATCGAACCTGATCCAATAGAGAGCTCGATGTAAATTTAATTTACAAATCAGATCATTATTTCATATGTTAATTCAATATTTTGCATTTGGGGAATGGTTATTTCTACAGGTCCTTAGAACCCACGTTTTCAACCCTAGCCTACATAAAATAAAGATAGTCTAGTGTGGCGGGAAATAAAGGTTAGTTTAGAAAAAGAAGTGGCCAGAAAATGCAGAGAGGGAGAACAGTAGCACTAGCTAAGATAAGAGTGGAAGGGAAGGCAGCTATCCCGAAGGGTCAGGGGTAGCCTGTAGGAATAAACTTAAAGGTTATCACGAGTATAAAATTAAATTTTAACCAGTATCAATAAATTTAGGCTAAAATTAATATAAAAATTAAATGGGAAATAAGAGAATTAGCTAATACTTTGTTAAGGTAGTTTAAATTTACTCCTATGACGACACTTGCTAATCAACTCGTTACGCTGATTTAGAAGTAAATTTAGCTCATGATTTTCTACTAAGCACAGATTAGATTTATCACTCAGACTATTAGGAGTAAGTGCTGAGTCTATTAATTTCCAATCTATTGGTGAGTTCAGGCCTTCTTCCTTCAGTTTCCTATATTTTCGTAAAAGGGCTGTCTGAAATTTTAGTTTAGGATTGGTAAAAGTGTGCCTTCTTCTTTATATGCCGTGTCCGTTCAGAATGTAGCCGATTATGGATTTCTATTTGACTCTGTCTCTTGTTACTCTTAATATCATTCCTCTTGGTATTTCTTCCAAACCCCGCTCCGCCAGCTCCGCTCAAGCTCATCAAATATGTCTCTCGCAGCTTTTCCCTGTCTTTCCTTCCTTCTATTTCTTTTCGTTTGCATCCTCTCCAACACCTCGTCGTTGCTCACGTGTTCGGTCCATGGTATCCTCAGTATTCATCTGTAAAACCGCATTTCTGCTGCCTCGGGCCTCTTTTTCATCCTTGATGAGATTGTCCAACATTCGCTGCCATACAGAAGGACAGATATTGCATAGCAGTCCAGCACTCTTTTCTTTGTTTCAAATGAGATTTTCCTGTCTCTTAGTCCTCTGGTTAGCTTTTGAAATGCGTCCTTGGCCATGCCAATGCGTCTACGGATCTCAATGTGACGCTTTTCATCCTTTCTTAGAACGCTTCCCAGATATTTATATTATAGGTAGATATTAGAAAGTAAAAATAACCAACTATTTTTCAGCACGTCTCAAAAGGAATTTTAATGACGAAAGCACAGCTACATTACTTGAACTTGATCGTTAGGACAGTAGATTTATGGAGGCAATCTAAAAATCCACATGAATGCATTGAGATATATGATAATGAAAATATTCATTTCAATAAATTAATATTCAATAAATTAATAAATAAAATATTCTATTAATAAAATGAACCTCCACTTATCTTTATCCCTTGTCGCTTTTTTCTTGACATCTCTCTAAAATCCTGCTCCACAGTCCACTTGCTCAATCCCATCAAATATGTCTCTCGCTACTTTTCCATATCTTTTTTATCTTCTATCCGTCCTAAGAGTATTAATTCTTTTCTCATTACATGTCCCAAGAACTTAATTTGTCTCTTCTTGACGTTAAGTGTGAGTTTTCTTTTCGTTTGCATCCTTTCCAACACTTCGACGTTACTCACGTGTTCGGTCCATGGTATCCTCAACATCCTTCTGTAGAACTGCATTTCTGCTGCCTCGGGCCTCTTTTTCATCCTTGATGAGATTGTCCAACATTCACTGCCATACAGAAGGACAGATATTGCATAGCAGTCCAGCACTCTTTTCTTTGTTTCAAATGAGATTTTCCTGTCTCTTAGTCCTCTGGTTAGCTTTTGAAATGCGTCCTTGGCCATGCCAATGCGTCTTCAGATTTCAATGTGGCACTTTCCATCCTTTCTTAGAACGCTTAAATTCCTTTACTTGTTTTATTTTAGTTTCTCCGACCTGTAGTTGGCATTTTTGGGTCTTCTTTTTGCTGATTACCATACATTCAGTTTTCTTGAAGTTTATGCTCAGTCCTTTCTTCTCACTTTCTTTTGCTACCTTCTGTAGGAGGTCCTGCATTCTCCTTTCCGTGTCTGTTATCAATTCTGTGTCATCAGCGTATCTTATATTCTTCAGATTGTGGCCGCCATAGACGAATCGTGGCAAGGATTTTATTTCTCTCGGAATTGTTTCGCTGTATAGGTTGAATAGATCCGGAGAGAAAACACATCCTTGTCTCACGCCACTTTCTGTTTTTGTATATCTGCTGAATTAATTTCCTATCCGTACTCAAGCGTTCTGCTGCCAATATAGGTACCGTATATAGTATATATATTGTATATATTGTATATTACAACTTAGAAATATAAAGACGCAATCAAATTCTGCAAGTCAGTGAAAAGGACTTTTACGGTCAAGGAAGGCGACAGAAGAAACTTAACGTGCCAGTATGAAAAACAAAAAACAAGCCCGCATATGAAGTATCTGGCGTACTTACCACTTGACTAATCTTTTTATACACGATACCTTGGCCATCAAAAATGTGAAGTCAAAAGTTTATTCGCCTAAAGAGAGTCAACTTTAGACTCGAAACACGTGAAGTGACGCAAATATCATTATGGACGCTTAATATATCATACAAAAAGCAAGTAATAATTATGATAGTAGCAACAATAAATTAAACTTTAAATAAACGTTTACGGCTTTTCGCATTTTTTCTAATATATATATATATATATATATATATATATATATATATATATATATGTCGAGTTTCGATCCCAGCCAGAAGCAAGTGGATGTGCCTAGCCACACTGATGAGCAGTGATACAGCGAAACAGGCTTGTATGTGGATGACTAATATATTATGCTCTCATTATGATTGAGCTCTCTGGAGAAAAAAAAGTTAAAAACAGCTTCCACTTCTGCTATATGCGTGACTCTTCAGAAATGAATTGAGTTCTTTCGGTGACTGGTGTGTGTATACACAGCTTATACACAACACGTTAAAATTTCCCTTCTCTGATTCCATGCGTCGATGGCTTAGGGAGTAGCGACTCTGACTGAAACCAAATTGGTCGAGTTTCGATCGCGGCCAGAAGCAAGTGGATGCGTCTAGCCACACTGATGAGCTGTCATACAGCGAGAACAGGCTTGTATCTGGATGACTAATATATACATGTATATATATATATATATATATATATGGGAAAAACTATTAAAAAGTTGTAAGTTTAAAAATGTATTTTTTTTTTTGACAGTATTTGTTTATTTCTATTTGATATTTCAGACCGTCCTCGGTCCTTCATCAGAAGTTATATATATATATATATATATATATATATATATATATATATATATATAGGAAAAACTATTAAAAAGTTGTAAGTTTAAAAATGTTTTTTTTTTGACAGTATTTGTTTATTTCTATTTGATATTTCAGACCGTCCTCGGTCCTTCATCAGAAGTTATATATATATATATATATATATATATATATATATATATATATATATATATATAGGAAAAACTATTAAAAAGTTGTAAGTTTAAAAATGTTTTTTTTTTTGACAGTATTTGTTTATTTCTATTTGATATTTCAGACCGTCCTCGGTCCTTCATCAGAAGTTATATATATATATATATATATATATATATATATATATATATATATACAGAAAAATATTGGATTAAAAATAAATCCAATAATTCTTTAGAAACTGCTTTATTGAAGCTTCGGATACGAAACTGGGCAGAACGGAAGGGACTCTTTACTCGACCTTTGCTTTACCTCCATCCCAGACTCCTGCACTACCAGGCAACTCTGCCCCCTCGGAAACTCTGACCACGCCGTAGTCTCCGTAAACTTATCAATCAGCACTAACTCTACCCAAGAAAACCAGACCAGCAGAATATCATACTGCTACCAAAGAGCCGACTGGGACTCGTTCAGGGACTTCCTCTGCGACGTCCCCTGGAACAACGTCTTTGATCTTCCTGTCGAAGACTGTGCCTCCGAAGTCTCCTCTTGGGTTAAGGCTGGCATCGATGCTTTTATCCCTGCCAGAAAATTCCAACTAAAACCAAATTCGTCCCCCTGGTTCTCACCTGCTTGCTCGGCCGCTATTGCCCACCGGAACCATTTCTTCCGGCTCTATCGAAGCTGCTCGTCGAACCAAAACAGACGCCTTTTCACCTCAGCACGGAACAAGTGTAAAAAAGTACTGAACGAAGCTAAGAGGGCGTTTGCTACCAGAATTAGGCAACGCATAGCATCCTCAAAGTGTGGCTCCAAAGATTACTGGCGTCTCTGCAAAAGCGTGCTCAGCAGAAACAAGACTTCAATTCCCCCACTAATCAATGAATTTGAAGTTCTCACCTCCCCAGCCAACAAGGCTGAATGCTTTGCCCGTAGATTCTCAACCAATTCGACACTGGACTCGTTAGGAATACCTACACTAGACTTCCCACCCAGAACTAAGGCTCAACTAAATAACGTCCACATTACACCCTCGCTGGTCGCCAAGATAATTGCGCAACTTGACCCACACAAAGCGAGCGGCGGTGACGGAATCCCAGTCATAGTACTGAAGAAATGTGCCTCAGAACTCTCCTCTGTCCTCTCTAAACTCTATAACCTCTGCCTATCTGCTTCCTGCTTTCCTGCCTGTTGGAAGTCCTCCTGCGTAGTTCCTGTATTTAAGAATTCTGGCGAACCCTGAGACCCCGCCAATTACCGTCCTATTAGTCTCCTTCCAATCTTTGGCAAAGTTTTCGAAGCCATTATCAACGCCGAGGTGATTCAGCATCTTATGGCCAACGGGCTTCTCTCTGACAAACAGTATGGGTTTCACTTCACCAGGTCTACTGCTGATATGCTAACGACCATTACCGAGTACATATACCAGGCACTCGACAAGAATGGTGAGGCCCGAACCGTTGCCTTGGATATCTCCAAAGCATTCGACAGGGTCTGGCATGCTGGCCTCTTGTGCAAACTGCGGAGCTATGGGATAACTGGACATCTGTTTGACCTCATCCAGTCTTTCCTCTCTAACCGCACATTGAAGGTGGTATTAAATGGGCATGCCTCCCAAAACTACCATACGAACGCGGGCGTCCCTCAAGGTTCTATCCTAGAACCCACGCTCTTTCTGATCTACATTAATGATCTCCCCGACACCATTAGATCCCAAGTTGGCATGTATGCCGACGACACAACAATCTACTCCCGCATCGATCAGAAACCAGATCTGGACGACAAAGTGAACCTCGCTGCCGTACTTGAAAGGGACCTCCAATCCGTAGTGGCCTGGGGTAGGAAATGGTTGGTAATTATTTATTTGCAATAAATTACAAATTCTGGCACAAGGCCAACAAATGGGAGGGGGAACAAAAACTTGGGATGGTCTTCAGTAACTATCTTATACCTAGCTAATCCGATTCACGACCCATACATACGTTACAATTTTCTCATTCACCATAAAAATTTGTCCATCAACACTCATACCTATCAAGCACCAAAATACCGCAAAATCATACCGGGGACCTAAAAACACCCCAAATGTACATAAAAATTTCTGATTTTTACAATATATACAATAGTGTACAAAAATAAATTTAAAACTTTATTCATGAAATGACATGATGGGAAGGGGGAATGAAGAAACAAAAGTCCCCAAAACAAAAACAATTTCAAATGAATATATATACACAATGTTAGTAAGACCCAAACACACCCACATAATTAAAGAGGCCACTGTATTCTGCCTTAAAAAAGGACAAAATCAAGCAGCTCTCTTTCTAAGGGGAATGGATAAACAGGGGGCAAAAATAAATTGGACTGGAGAATGTATAAGGCTGACCCAGCCGAGAGTGAAAACGGGACAAAATAATACTTGGACAATGGGAATCTCGAACTGGATCATAACAAAAGCAATGAAGCCGGGAACAGGCCAGGACAAACACATTCACTCACATTAACTAGGCACAAAAGAGACTTCTACCTTAACCACGGGCGGGGTTCCAAAGGAATCCACCCCGATGCAACTAGCAGATCTAAAAGAGAAAATCAAGGCTAGCCCCGGTCACGCGAACCAGGCTCGCTGCATATACCCACCTTTCGCTGAACTCTGTCGGGTGCAGCCGTTTCCGTTCAGTTCTAATCTTAATTTTGAGCTGGTGCTCAAAATATCGGATTAGATCCTGATCCGAAAGACGACCTCCCCGCAAGACTTCCTCCAGACGCGTCATCCAAATCACCATTCTAGCCGTGGCCAGTAGCGACAGAAACACCATCCGCTTCACTCCAGAGTACGGGGGCGACACATTGTCCACAGCGTATGCGCGATCAATGAGCACAAGCTCCCGCGGCGCGATACGAGCAGTCAACTCGCCAACACGCGCCCACAACGGGCGAACGCGCGAACAATGGAAGAAGGCGTGCGCAGACGTCTCCTTAATTCCAAGGACGCAACGTTCACAATCTGGCAAATCCGCCAGGCCCATTGCGAAACGCTTGTCGTTGAGAGACAAACCATTCCGAGCCAATCGCCAGGTCAGAGAAAACTCAGAGTTGTTGAGCCAATCCGCACCTGGCGCCCAAGACCAATGAGAGCGATACTCCTCTCTCGACATGCCGAGCTTACTCCACAGTTCATCCTTCACGGCGCCCTCCACTAATCCCCGATAGAAGATTCTCCTAGGCCGTGAAAGGTCACTGGACCATGGAATGGCCCGAAGGGCCGTCAGACATTCGAGCAGGAATTTCGGCCGCCCCCAAGGCCTATTGCTAGTCCTTAGGAGCGGGGGAGTGATAGTGAGGCTAGGGAACATGTCCCTCACTACCCCCGCAAGCAACCGATCTTCCTCCAACGCGCGCCTGAGGAATGCCAACCTCGAAGCGAGCACATGGCTCCTCAAGTGTGGCATCCCCAGACCCCCTTGACACGGACGGAGGCAACAGACTCCTTTGTCGACCATGTGTTTGCGTCCTCTCCAAAGACAGGAGAATAGCAAACGCTCGAGCGCCTTCTCATGATCGTCACAAAGGGGAAGTACAGACAGCCGGTAAAGCATTCTGGGAAAGAGGTATGTATTACACACCTCCGCCAGACCCTTCACGGAGAGACTCCGTCGACGCCAAATCTCGACCGACGCGCCGACCTTTGCCTGTACTTCTGACCAGTTTTTCTCCAACTGTAAGTCCGGACCGAACCAAACTCCGAGGAGCTTGACCGGCCCGTCCGTCCAGTCGAAGGGCCCCGGGAGGGAAACACCCTTCCAGGCACCTAACCGCAAGCCGGACGACTTGTCGCGGTTAATTCTGGCCCCTGTTACCTGTTCGTACCGTTCAAGCGCCTTCTGTACCGCCCTTATGTCCCTGCGGGAGGACACAAAGGTCGTTACGTCATCGGCGTACGCGGAAACCCTGGCTCGAGCTCCTCCAGGGACAGCAATTCCACGCAGGACCGGACTGCACGTCTCGTCCCTTAGCCGGCGAAGGAGAGGCTCCAACGCCAGGACGTAAAGGAGAGGCGACAGTGGACAACCCTGTCGGACCGACCTAGACAGCGCGAAAGCGCTCGACAGCTTCCCGTTCACCTGTACCACAGCCTTGGGGGAGCGATACAGAAGGCTAATCCAGCGGCTGAAGTCGGGTTTGAATCCGGCGGCCTGCAGGACAGCAGCCAGGTAGCCATGGTCAATCCTATCAAATGCCTTGGACTGATCCAAATTGATCAGCGCGGCCTCTTCGTCGTCTTCTACACCCTCTACGATCGTGCGAATCAAGTGCAGGTTGCTCTGAATTGTTCGTCCCTTCACAGAACAAGTCTGATCCGGTTCCAACAGAGACTCGGCAACTAGCTGCAAGCGATTCGTCAGGATCTTGGCCAAAATCTTTAACTCTGTGTTTAGCAGAGTTATGGGCCTGTAATCATCTAATCCCCGCCCAACCTTCTTGCCTTTTCCCAACAGCGTGATCACGCCCCTGGTGATCCGACCGGGGATGGACCCCTGCCGAAACCAGTGGTTGAACACGACAGTCAAGAGCGGGACAAAAAGGTGCGACATCCTCAAGTACAATTCATAGGGCAAACCATCCAAACCTGGCGACTTGCCACTGCCGGTCTTCTTCAAAGCCGCGTAGACTTCGTCCTCCGTAATCTCCCCTTCGCAGCTAGCCGCTTCAGCCGGCAAAAGCCGGGGAAAGTCAGCCAAATAGCTGCGAAACTCCTCGTCACGGAGACCAGGCTCCTTGGTAAACCGGTGTTCGAAATGCTGCCGGAACGCCTCGCACATGTCGTCGGTGGACCGAAGGAGATGCCCCTCCGGGTCGCGCACTTCTCGAATGTACCGATCGCCGGCCCGACGAATTTCTTCCTTGCGCAGTTCTGCGCCCATGTTCACAGCTTCGGAAGACATCTTGCTTAACTTAGCTCTAATTACCTGGCCCATATAGCGCTCGCTAGTCGTGCGCCTCAGGGCCTCCCTGGCTAAGGCTATCTCGAGGGGATCCCCACCAGCCTCCGCCCGGGCGAAATTAGCACTAAGTGTCTTTGCCTCCGCAGCCTTATCTAGTTTGAGCCGCTGGCTATATTTGGTGGCGAAAGACCTAATGGAGTCCTTAAGGTTAACCCACCACTTATTCCCAATGACTCGCCCAATTAACGCCCGCTGAACTAGTTTTGTCAGCTGGTCACGAAAGTCCCGCCTGTCCAGTAAGGACTGATTGAACTTCCAATAACCAGCCAACCTAGGCCTAAAGTCTAACACCACACGGGCACAAACGAGTTTGTGGTCCGTGTAGCCTAGCCAGTGGAACGTTGGACATTCTAAGAAGTCTATGTCGGCCACTCTCACTAACATCCTATCCAGGTACGCAGATACCCGGGTAGAAGGCCAATTAAGCGCCCACGTCCACATACTCCCATCCGGATGATCGACCCGGTATCTATCGACGAGACCAAATTCGTCGATCAGATCAACCAGGCTACGATCATCATTCCTCCCGCTAGCGCCCCTCCCTCTATCCCATTTGGGGGTTAGGATGGCATTCCAGTCCCCAACTAAGATTAGCCGTGTTGAATGCACCATAAAGGGCTCCAACAGCCGAAAGAAAGAGACACGCTCACCTTGCTTATTGGGCGCATAAACCACAATCAGCCGGAACAATTTGCTTTTCACCGCAATATCGGCCACGATCAGCCGGCCCTCGGCACCGACATGGACAAGGTCAACCTTCGCGTCCAGGGTACGCTTGACCAGCAAAGAAACACCTCTGGCTTGCCGGCTCCCATATGCTGAATAGACGACAAAGTCGTTAGACAGCACACAAGAGTCGACTTCGCAAACAAAGTGAGTCTCTTGGATCGCGGCCACATCCACGCCGAAGGACAAGAGGTCACGAAGCAGGCGAGCCGCCTTACCCCGATCCCTCAGGCCCTTCGCATTCAAGCTGGCTATCTTAATAGACATCTTTTAGTTCTGAAAAAGAAAAACAAAGAACATGCAACAAAGGCACTAGTCACATACGGGGAAAAAATCTCTGGTGGATGGGACCCCGACGGACTGTCCTAGGGACCCTGTACCTATATCGGACGTAATCCGTCCGTCTAGGACAATACCGCCGACGTCCGTGGGGTAGGTTAGCTTTACCACCCTATATAAGCAGGGGTGGAGGATAACCGGGAACCTCCCCGAACAATTTTTGCCCATTTTTTTGAGCTCAGGTGTATGCATTGTTGCCATCCTCAATTTAGGGTATTGCTTCTTGGCGTCTTCTATATGGTCCCAGACCCTCAGGTTACCCCCGGTATTTCTTACGAGGGTAATGACTCCTGGGGCCTGGGGAAAGTTTGTTGGGTCTTCCGTGGACATTTCTTTTACTGTAGTCAGTTTGAGGAGTGGCTTCAGCAGTTTTCGCCTCTGCGAAGACCACTCCTCCACAATGTCCTCATCTACTTTACACAAAGCGTCGCCTTGGGGGAGGGCTTTCTTCTTTTTTGCCCGTGAGGGAGTGGGAATAGGAGAAGGGGAGGGAGTGGGTGTTGCAGAAGTCTGTTTTTTCAAGGGGATCAAATTGAAGGTTGGGGACTGGGAAGCTTTGCGCGGGGAAGATGGTAGGCTTCTTGCCTTGTCGGCATATGTGTGTCTGACCGGGGAAACCGGCAATGATGCGCACTTGTTCCCATGATTGCTTCTTTCGGAGCTCCTGCCCCTTCTTCTGCTTTTTAGCTTGTCCTGCTGCTCCTCTTCTTCCTCTCTCCCGCGCTTCAAAGACGACGCTCTCCCTACCTCCATCGGTTCGTCCTTTTTGGGGGGAGGAAACCCTTTCCCTCTCCTGTTTGGCGGGCGTATTTTTTGAGGTAGTCTCCTTTTGTTTTGGGGGTGATTTGACAGGCGGTGGCACCTTTGCCGGCACCTTAGCCGGAGACGGCGTTTTCGCCTTTTTCCTCGCCACCACCTGCCAATCGCCCTCCTTGCTGGCTGCTGGTACTGGTGTAGGAGAGGCTGTCTTTACTGCTTCCTTAGCTGGCTGCTGCTGCTTGGCTGGTTGGGCCTTTGGGGGGGGATTCTTAGATGGACAGATCTTTGCGACATGCTCCGCCGCCCCACAGACCCAACAGCAAGGCTTTCTGCCTTCTACGATTATAAAAATCGAACGACCCCTGCAGGTGAGGATGTTGGGAATTTTGGCGATATTCTCCTTATTCAGGGTCACCTGCAGGGTCATGTCGCCCGTGAGAAAACCGGCCTTGGACCGCAGCGAGGAGACTTCGGCCACTCTTCCATATTGCACGAAGAAGGCGCCAACATGATCCTCGGCAATGTCCATGGGGACGCCATGCAGGGTGACCTTAACTTTTCTAGTACCCATGTACTCCGTATTGATTAGGAGAGTTTTGGTCTCCAAGACCACACCAATTAGGTTTCTAGCTTCTTGTACGGAGCCAAGCAGGACGTCCCACATGGCATTGCCTCTCCTCGCCACGGCCAACGCTCTAATTTTTAGGGCTTGTAGCCCCTCCTCGAGTGTATCCCGAGGAACGCCGACCAACTTCTTTGTCTTCGGGTCCTTAGTGTACAGAGTGATGACTCTCGCTTCTATTTGAGCCAACTGATCCGGCACCGAAACGAGCTCTGTTCCTTTAATGTAATCCGCGTAGTCCTTAGCAATCTTCTCGTAATAATCCTCCCCTTTTAGCGACATTTTTTTGCCTCCCTTCCACCCAGAGGTCGAAGGTAAGGGGGATGCTGGAGCTGCTGCTGGTATCACTGCTGGTACTGTAGAAGGGGGATTATCCCGAGGCGGTAAAGCCCAATCCCCCTCCTTTCCTCCCACCGACGCCGTGGTGGGGGGAACGACTTCCACCGGCCCATCTGTGGCCATTGCCACAAAGTGGCCGAACACCGGACAACTGTTTTTCCGGTGTTTCGCGCGAGAAACGCTACTTTACCGTGGCCCGAGCTATAAACTCGGGCTGGAAAACCAGATTGTCAAGAAACAAGGAACTAACAAATATCACTGCGGAACAAATGTCAAACCTTGCTCTTATTACCATTCACTACACAACAAAAAGCCGGGTAGGAAATGGTTGGTCATTATTTATTTGCAATAAATTACAAATTCTGGCACAAGGCCAACAAATGGGAGGGGGAACAAAAACTTGGGTTGGTCTTCCGTAACTATCTTATACCTAGCTAATCAGATTCACGACCCATACATACGTTACAATTTTCTCAGTCACCATAAAAATTTGTCCATCAACACTCATACCTATCAAGCACCAAAATACCGCAAAATCATACCAGGGACCTAAAAACACCCCAAATGTACATAAAAATTTGTGTATTTACAATATTTACAATAGTGTACAAATATAAATTTAAAACTTTATTCATGAAATGACATGATGGGGAGGGGGAATGAAGAAACAAAAAATCCCCAAAACAAAAAACAATTTCAAATGAATATATATACACAATGTTAGTAAGACCCAAACACACCCACATAATTAAAGAGGCCACTGTATTCTGCTTTAAAAGACAAAATCAAGCAGCTCTCTTTCTAAGGGGAATGGAGAAGCAGGGGGCAAAAATAAATTGGACTGGAGAATGTATAAGGCTGACCCAGCCGAGAGTGAAAACGGGACAAAATAATACTTGGACAATGGGAATCTCGAACTGGATCATAACAAAAGCAATGGAGTCGGGAACAGGCCAGGACAAACACATTCACTCACATTAACTAGGCACAAAAAGAACTACTACCTTAACCACGGGAGGGGTTCCAAAGGAATCCACCCCGATGCAACTAGCAGATCTAAAAGAGAAAATCAAGGCTAGCCCCGGTCACGCGAACCAGGCTCGCCGCATATACCCACCTTTCGCTGAACTCTGTCGGGTGCAGCCGTTTTCGTTCAGTTCTAATCTTAATTTTGAGCTGGTGCTCAAAATATCGGATTAGATCCTGATCCGAAAGACGACCGCCCCGCAAGACTTCCTCCAGACGCGTCATCCAAATCACCATTCTAGCCGTGGCCAGCAGCGACAGAAACACCATCCGCTTCACTCCAGAGTACGGGGGCGACACATTGTCCACAGCGTATGCGCGATCAATGAGCACAAGCTCCCGCGGCGCGATACGAGCAGTCAACTCGCCGACACGCGCCCACAACGGGCGAACGCGCGAACAATGGAAGAAGGCGTGCGCAGACGTCTCCTTAATTCCAAGGACGCAACGTTCACAATCTGGCAAATCCGCCAGGCCCATTGCGAAACGCTTGTCATTGAGAGACAAACCATTCCGAGCCAATCGCCAGGTCAGAGAAAACTCAGAGTTGTTGAGCCAATCCGCACCTGGCGCCCAAGACCAATGAGAGCGATACTCCTCTCTCGACATGCCGAGCTTACTCCACAGTTCATCCTTCACGGCGCCCTCCACTAATCCCCGATAGAAGATTCTCCTAGGCCGTGAAAGGTCACTGGACCATGGAATGGCCCGAAGGGCCGTCAGACATTCGAGCAGGAATTTCGGCCGCCCCCAAGGCCTATTGCTAGTCCTTAGGAGCGGGGGAGTGATAGTGAGGCTAGGGAACATGTCCCTCACTACCCCCGCAAGCAACCGATCTTCCTCCAACGCGCGCCTGAGGAATGCCAACCTCGAAGCGAGCACGTGGCTCCTCAAGTGTGGCATCCCCAGACCCCCTTGACACGGACGGAGGCAACAGACTCCTTTGTCGACCATGTGTTTGCGTCCTCTCCAAAGACAGGAGAATAGCAAACGCTCGAGCGCCTTCTCATGATCGTCACAAAGGGGAAGTACAGACAGCCGGTAAAGGATTCTGGGAAAGAGGTATGTATTACACACCTCCGCCAGACCCTTCACGGAGAGACTCCGTCGACGCCAAATCTCGACCGACGCGCCGACCTTTGCCTGTACTTCTGACCAGTTTTTCTCCAACTGTAAGTCCGGACCGAACCAAACTCCGAGGAGCTTGACCGGCCCGTCCGTCCAGTCGAAGGGCCCCGGGAGGGAAACACCCTTCCAGGCACCTAACCGCAAGCCGGACGACTTGTCGCGGTTAATTCTGGCCCCTGTTACCTGTTCGTACCGTTCAAGCGCCTTCTGTACCGCCCTTATGTCCCTGCGGGAGGACACAAAGGTCGTTACGTCATCGGCGTACGCGGAAACCCTGGCTCGAGCTCCACCAGGGACCTTGATTCCACGCAGGACCGGACTGCACGTCTCGTCCCTTAGCCGGCGAAGGAGAGGCTCCAACGCCAGGACGTAAAGGAGAGGCGACAGTGGACAACCCTGTCGGACCGACCTAGACAGCGCGAAAGCGCCCGACAGCTTCCCGTTCACCTGTACCACAGCCTTGGGGGAGCGATACAGAAGGCTAATCCAGCGGCTGAAGTCGGGTTTGAATCCGGCGGCCTGCAGGACAGCAGCCAGGTAGCCATGGTCAATCCTATCAAATGCCTTGGACTGATCCAAATTGATCAGCGCGGCCTCTTCGTCGTCTTCTACACCCTCTACGATCGTGCGGATCAAGTGCAGGTTGCTCTGAATTGTTCGTCCCTTCACAGAACAAGTCTGATCCGGTTCCAACAGAGACTCGGCAACTAGCTGCAAGCGATTCGTCAGGATCTTGGCCAAAATCTTTAACTCTGTGTTTAGCAGAGTTATGGGCCTGTAATCATCTAATCCCCGCCCAACCTTCTTGCCTTTTCCCAACAGCGTGATCACGCCCCTGGTGATCCGACCGGGGATGGACCCCTGCCGAAACCAGTGGTTGAACACGACAGTCAAGAGCGGGACAAAAAGGTGCGACATCCTCAAGTACAATTCATAGGGCAAACCATCCAAACCTGGCGACTTGCCACTGCCGGTCTTCTTCAAAGCCGCGTAGACTTCGTCCTCCGTAATCTCCCCTTCGCAGCTAGCCGCTTCAGCCGGCAAAAGCCGGGGAAAGTCAGCCAAATAGCTGCGAAACTCCTCGTCACGGAGACCAGGCTCCTTGGTAAACCGGTGTTCGAAATGCTGCCGGAACGCCTCGCACATGTCGTCAGTGGACCTAAGGAGATGTCCCTCCGGGTCGCGCACCTCTCGAATGTACCGATCGCCGGCCCGACGAATTTCTTCCTTGCGCAGTTCTGCGCCCATGTTCACAGCTTCGGAAGACATCTTGCTTAACTTAGCTCTAATTACCTGGCCCATATAGCGCTCGCTAGTCGTGCGCCTCAGGGCCTCCCTGGCTAAGGCTATCTCTAGGGGATCCCCACCAGCCTCCGCCCGGGCGAAATTAGCACTAAGTGTCTTTGCCTCCGCAGCCTTATCTAGTTTGAGCCGCTGGCTATATTTGGTGGCGAAAGACCTAATGGAGTCCTTAAGGTTAACCCACCACTTATTCCCAATGACTCGCCCAATTAACGCCCGCTGAACTAGTTTTGTCAGCTGGTCACGAAAGTCCCGCCTGTCCAGTAAGGACTGATTGAACTTCCAATAACCAGCCAACCTAGGCCTAAAGTCTAACACCACACGGGCACAAACGAGTTTGTGGTCCGTGTAGCCTAGCCAGTGGAACGTTGGACATTCTAAGAAGTCTATGTCGGCCACTCTCACTAACATCCTATCCAGGTACGCAGATACCCGGGTAGAAGGCCAATTAAGCGCCCACGTCCACATACTCCCATCCGGATGATCGACCCGGTATCTATCGACGAGACCAAATTCGTCGATCAGATCAACCAGGCTACGATCATCATTCCTCCCGCTAGCGCCCCTCCCTCTATCCCATTTGGGGGTTAGGATGGCATTCCAGTCCCCAACTAAGATTAGCCGTGTTGAATGCACCATAAAGGGCTCCAACAGCCGAAAGAAAGAGACACGCTCACCTTGCTTATTGGGCGCATAAACCACAATCAGCCGGAACAATTTGCTTTTCACTGCAATATCGGCCACGATCAGCCGGCCCTCGGCACCGACATGGACAAGGTCAACCTTCGCGTCCAGGGTACGCTTGACCAGCAAAGAAACACCTCTGGCTTGCCGGCTCCCATATGCTGAATAGACGACAAAGTCGTTAGACAGCACACAAGAGTCGACTTCGCAAACAAAGTGAGTCTCTTGGATCGCGGCCACATCCACGCCGAAGGACAAGAGGTCACGAAGCAGGCGAGCCGCCTTACCCCGATCCCTCAGGCCCTTCGCATTCAAGCTGGCTATCTTAATAGACATCTTTTAAACCTGAAAAAGAAAAAAGAAAAACCAGGCAACAAAGGCTCTCTAATTGCATACGGGACGGAAATCTTTAGCAGAAAGGACCCCGACGGACTGTCCTAGGGAACCCGTTCCTACATCGGACGTAATCCGCCCGTCTAGGACAATCCCGCCGACGTCCGTGGGGTAAGTTAGTTTTACCACCCTATAAAGACTGGGGTGGAGTAAAACAGGGAACCTCCCCGCACAATTTTTTGACATTTTTTTAAGTTCAGGAGTATTCTCCTGAACCATCCTGATTTTTGGATAGAGTCTCTTGACTTCGGAAATGTGGTCCCAGACCCTCAGGTTACCCCCGGTATTTCTCACAAGGGTAATTACTCCTGGGGCCTGGGAAAAGTTCCTGGGATCCTCCACCGAAACGCCGTCCACCGAGGTCAGCCTCAGCAGGGGTTTTAGTAACTTGCGCCTCTGGGAGGACCATTCTGAGGCAACGTCCTCATTCACTCTCATGAGTGCTTCCCCCTGGGGCAGGGCTTTTTTCTTTTTTGCCCGAGTGGGAGTGGGCATAGGAGAAGGGGAGGGAGTGGGGGTTGAAGATGCAGGTCTTAGTGGGGTCAATTTAAAGGCTGGGGACTGGGAAGCTTTCCGCGGGGACGAGGGAAGGCTCCTTGCCTTTTGGGCATAACTTTGCCTCTCCGGAGAAGCAGGCAGAGACGAGCACTTGGGTGTTGAAGGAATCCTTTTCTCCCTACTTCTGCTTCTCCGCCTGCTTTTCGGGCTCTCTCGATGCTCCTCCTCTCTGTCTTCCCTGCCGCGTTTCAGGGATGAGGATCTCTGTACCTCCATCCGTTCTTCTTCCTCCGGTTCTTCAATTTGGGGAGGTTTTTTCACCTTCCCCTGTTTAGGAGGCGATTTTACCGCTGCGGGCTCCTTTGTATTTGCAGGAGCCTTGGCAGGTGACGGCACCTTCACAGGTGAAGGCGTTTTAGTCTTCTTCCTTGCCACCACCTGCCACTCGCCCTCCTTGTTTGCTCCTGGTGCTGGTGCTGATGATGCTGATGTTGGTGTTGGAGGTGCTGATTTTCCCTTCTCCGCCGGTCCATCCTGCCTCTTGGTTGGCTGGGCCTTCGGGGCCGGATTCTTTGTTGGGCACGCCTTAGCGACGTGATCCGCCGCCCCACAGGCCCAACAGCAGGGTTTCCTGCCCTCAACAATTACAAAAATCGCACGCTTCCTGCAGGTGAGGATGTTTGGAATTTCAGCGATCTTTTCCTTGGAAAGGGTCACCTGCAGGGCCATGTCCCCGGACAGGAAACCCGCCTTGGAGCGCAACGCCGAGACCTCCGCAACCTTTCCATACTGGGCAAAAAAGGCCCCAATATGGTCCTGGGAAATGTCCATGGGGACGCCGTGTAATGTAATTTTTACCTTACGCGTCCCCATGTACTCCGTTTGAAACAGGAGTGTTTTGGTCTCCAGGACCACTCCGGACAGCTGCCTGGCCTCCTCGGCCGAGCCAAGCAGGACGTCCCATGTAGCGCCAGTTCGTCTCGCTATAGCCTTGGCTTTGATTTCTAGGGTCTTAATGGCCTCTTCAAACTTCTCCCTGTTAATCCCCACCAACTTGTGAGTTTTGGGGTCCTTCGTAATGAGGGATATGATCCTGGCCTCGACCACCGCCAACTCTTCTGGTACCGACAACAGCTCTGTGCCCGAAATGTAGTTTGCGTATTTGTTTTTCCGCAGCTCTTCATAGTAAGTTTCCCCCTTCATCGGGACCTTTCCTCCTTTCCATCCAGAGGTTGAAGGTTTGGGGGATCCAGGTGCTGCTGCTGCCGGTGCCGGTACAGTTCCGGATCCTGCTGCTAGTGCTGCTACTGTTACTACTGGTACTGAAGGGGGATTATCCCGAGGCGGTAAAGCCCAATCCCCTCCTTTCCTCCCACCGACGCCGTGGTGGGGGGAACGACTTCCACCGGCCCATCTGTGGCCATTGCCACAAAGTGGCCGAACACCGGACAACTGTTTTTCCGGTGTTTCGCGCGAGAAACGCTACTTTACCGTGGCCCGAGCTATAAACTCGGGCTGGAAAACCAGATTGTCAAGAAACAAGGAACTAACAAATATCACTGCGGAACAAATGTCAAACCTTGCTCTTATTACCATTCACTACACAACAAAAAGCCGGGTAGGAAATGGTTGGTCATTATTTATTCAGCATGAATTCTGGCACAAGGCCAACAAATGGGAGGGGGAACAAAAACTTGGGTTGGTCTTCCGTAACTATCTTATACCTAGCTAATCAGATTCACGACCCATACATACGTTACAATTTTCTCAGTCACCATAAAAATTTGTCCATCAACACTCATACCTATCAAGCACCAAAATACCGCAAAATCATACCAGGGACCTAAAAACACCCCAAATGTACATAAAAATTTGTGTATTTACAATATTTACAATAGTGTACAAAAATAAATTTAAAACTTTATTCATGAAATGACATGATGGGGAGGGGGAATGAAGAAACAAAAAACCCCAAAACAAAAAACAATTTCAAATGAATATATATACATGGGTTAGTAAGACCCAAACACACCCACATAATTAAAGAGGCCACTGTATTCTGCCTTAAAAGACAAAATCAAGCAGCTCTCTTTCTAAGGGGAATGGATAAGCAGGGGGCAAAAATAAATTGGACTGGAGAATGTATAAGGCTGACCCAGCCGAGAGTGAAAACGGGACAAAATAATACTTGGACAATGGGAATCTCGAACTGGATCATAACAAAAGCAATGGAGCCGGGAACAGGCCAGGACAAACACATCCACTCACATTAACTAGGCACAAAAAGAACTTCTACCTTAACCACGGGAGGGGTTCCAAAGGAATCCACCCCGATGCAACTAGCAGATCTAAAAGAGAAAATCAAGGCTAGCCCCGGTCACGCGAACCAGGCTCGCCGCATATACCCACCTTTCGCTGAACTCTGTCGGGTGCAGCCGTTTTCGTTCAGTTCTAATCTTAATTTTGAGCTGGTGCTCAAAATATCGGATTAGATCCTGATCCGAAAGACGACCGCCCCGCAAGACTTCCTCCAGACGCGTCATCCAAATCACCATTCTAGCCGTGGCCAGTAGCGACAGAAACACCATCCGCTTCACTCCAGAGTACGGGGGCGACACATTGTCCACAGCGTATGCGCGATCAATGAGCACAAGCTCCCGCGGCGCGATACGAGCAGTCAACTCGCCAACACGCGCCCACAACGGGCGAACGCGCGAACAATGGAAGAAGGCGTGCGCAGACGTCTCCTTAATTCCAAGGACGCAACGTTCACAATCTGGCAAATCCGCCAGGCCCATTGCGAAACGCTTGTCGTTGAGAGACAAACCATTCCGAGCCAATCGCCAGGTCAGAGAAAACTCAGAGTTGTTGAGCCAATCCGCACCTGGCGCCCAAGACCAATGAGAGCGATACTCCTCTCTCGACATGCCGAGCTTACTCCACAGTTCATCCTTCACGGCGCCCTCCACTAATCCCCGATAGAAGATTCTCCTAGGCCGTGAAAGGTCACTGGACCATGGAATGGCCCGAAGGGCCGTCAGACATTCGAGCAGGAATTTCGGCCGCCCCCAAGGCCTATTGCTAGTCCTTAGGAGCGGGGGAGTGATAGTGAGGCTAGGGAACATGTCCCTCACTACCCCCGCAAGCAACCGATCTTCCTCCAACGCGCGCCTGAGGAATGCCAACCTCGAAGCGAGCACGTGGCTCCTCAAGTGTGGCATCCCCAGACCCCCTTGACACGGACGGAGGCAACAGACTCCTTTGTCGACCATGTGTTTGCGTCCTCTCCAAAGACAGGAGAATAGCAAACGCTCGAGCGCCTTCTCATGATCGTCACAAAGGGGAAGTACAGACAGCCGGTAAAGCATTCTGGGAAAGAGGTATGTATTACACACCTCCGCCAGACCCTTCACGGAGAGACTCCGTCGACGCCAAATCTCGACCGACGCGCCGACCTTTGCCTGTACTTCTGACCAGTTTTTCTCCAACTGTAAGTCCGGACCGAACCAAACTCCGAGGAGCTTGACCGGCCCGTCCGTCCAGTCGAAGGGCCCCGGGAGGGAAACACCCTTCCAGGCACCTAACCGCAAGCCGGACGACTTGTCGCGGTTAATTCTGGCCCCTGTTACCTGTTCGTACCGTTCAAGCGCCTTCTGTACCGCCCTTATGTCCCTGCGGGAGGACACAAAGGTCGTTACGTCATCGGCGTACGCGGAAACCCTGGCTCGAGCTCCACCAGGGACAGCAATTCCACGCAGGACCGGACTGCACGTCTCGTCCCTTAGCCGGCGAAGGAGAGGCTCCAACGCCAGGACGTAAAGGAGAGGCGACAGTGGACAACCCTGTCGGACCGACCTAGACAGCGCGAAAGCGCTCGACAGCTTCCCGTTCACCTGTACCACAGCCTTGGGGGAGCGATACAGAAGGCTAATCCAGCGGCTGAAGTCGGGTTTGAATCCGGCGGCCTGCAGGACAGCAGCCAGGTAGCCATGGTCAATCCTATCAAATGCCTTGGACTGATCCAAATTGATCAGCGCGGCCTCTTCGTCGTCTTCTACACCCTCTACGATCGTGCGAATCAAGTGCAGGTTGCTCTGAATTGTTCGTCCCTTCACAGAACAAGTCTGATCCGGTTCCAACAGAGACTCGGCAACTAGCTGCAAGCGATTCGTCAGGATCTTGGCCAAAATCTTTAACTCTGTGTTTAGCAGAGTTATGGGCCTGTAATCATCTAATCCCCGCCCAACCTTCTTGCCTTTTCCCAACAGCGTGATCACGCCCCTGGTGATCCGACCGGGGATGGACCCCTGCCGAAACCAGTGGTTGAACACGACAGTCAAGAGCGGGACAAAAAGGTGCGACATCCTCAAGTACAATTCATAGGGCAAACCATCCAAACCTGGCGACTTGCCACTGCCGGTCTTCTTCAAAGCCGCGTAGACTTCGTCCTCCGTAATCTCCCCTTCGCAGCTAGCCGCTTCAGCCGGCAAAAGCCGGGGAAAGTCAGCCAAATAGCTGCGAAACTCCTCGTCACGGAGACCAGGCTCCTTGGTAAACCGGTGTTCGAAATGCTGCCGGAACGCCTCGCACATGTCGTCGGTGGACCGAAGGAGATGCCCCTCCGGGTCGCGCACTTCTCGAATGTACCGATCGCCGGCCCGACGAATTTCTTCCTTGCGCAGTTCTGCGCCCATGTTCACAGCTTCGGAAGACATCTTGCTTAACTTAGCTCTAATTACCTGGCCCATATAGCGCTCGCTAGTCGTGCGCCTCAGGGCCTCCCTGGCTAAGGCTATCTCTAGGGGATCCCCACCAGCCTCCGCCCGGGCGAAATTAGCACTAAGTGTCTTTGCCTCCGCAGCCTTATCTAGTTTGAGCCGCTGGCTATATTTGGTGGCGAAAGACCTAATGGAGTCCTTAAGGTTAACCCACCACTTATTCCCAATGACTCGCCCAATTAACGCCCGCTGAACTAGTTTTGTCAGCTGGTCACGAAAGTCCCGCCTGTCCAGTAAGGACTGATTGAACTTCCAATAACCAGCCAACCTAGGCCTAAAGTCTAACACCACACGGGCACAAACGAGTTTGTGGTCCGTGTAGCCTAGCCAGTGGAACGTTGGACATTCTAAGAAGTCTATGTCGGCCACTCTCACTAACATCCTATCCAGGTACGCAGATACCCGGGTAGAAGGCCAATTAAGCGCCCACGTCCACATACTCCCATCCGGATGATCGACCCGGTATCTATCGACGAGACCAAATTCGTCGATCAGATCAACCAGGCTACGATCATCATTCCTCCCGCTAGCGCCCCTCCCTCTATCCCATTTGGGGGTTAGGATGGCATTCCAGTCCCCAACTAAGATTAGCCGTATTGAATGCACCATAAAGGGCTCCAACAGCCGAAAGAAAGAGACACGCTCACCTTGCTTATTGGGCGCATAAACCACAATCAGCCGGAACAATTTGCTTTTCACTGCAATATCGGCCACGATCAGCCGGCCCTCGGCACCGACATGGACAAGGTCAACCTTCGCGTCCAGGGTACGCTTGACCAGCAAAGAAACACCTCTGGCTTGCCGGCTCCCATATGCTGAATAGACGACAAAGTCGTTAGACAGCACACAAGAGTCGACTTCGCAAACAAAGTGAGTCTCTTGGATCGCGGCCACATCCACGCCGAAGGACAAGAGGTCACGAAGCAGGCGAGCCGCCTTACCCCGATCCCTCAGGCCCTTCGCATTCAAGCTGGCTATCTTAATAGACATCTTTTAAACCTGAAAAAGAAAAAAAGAAAAACCAGGCAACAAAGGCTCTCTAATTGCATACGGGACGGAAATCTTTAGCAGAAAGGACCCCGACGGACTGTCCTAGGGAACCCGTTCCTACATCGGACGTAATCCGCCCGTCTAGGACAATCCCGCCGACGTCCGTGGGGTAAGTTAGTTTTACCACCCTATAAAGACTGGGGTGGAGTAAAACAGGGAACCTCCCCGCACAATTTTTTGACATTTTTTTAAGTTCAGGAGTATTCTCCTGAACCATCCTGATTTTTGGATAGAGTCTCTTGACTTCGGAAATGTGGTCCCAGACCCTCAGGTTACCCCCGGTATTTCTCACAAGGGTAATTACTCCTGGGGCCTGGGAAAAGTTCCTGGGATCCTCCACCGAAACGCCGTCCACCGAGGTCAGCCTCAGCAGGGGTTTTAGTAACTTGCGCCTCTGGGAGGACCATTCTGAGGCAACGTCCTCATTCACTCTCATGAGTGCTTCCCCCTGGGGCAGGGCTTTTTTCTTTTTTGCCCGAGTGGGAGTGGGCATAGGAGAAGGGGAGGGAGTGGGGGTTGAAGATGCAGGTCTTAGTGGGGTCAATTTAAAGGCTGGGGACTGGGAAGCTTTCCGCGGGGACGAGGGAAGGCTCCTTGCCTTTTGGGCATAACTTTGCCTCTCCGGAGAAGCAGGCAGAGACGAGCACTTGGGTGTTGAAGGAATCCTTTTCTCCCTACTTCTGCTTCTCCGCCTGCTTTTCGGGCTCTCTCGATGCTCCTCCTCTCTGTCTTCCCTGCCGCGTTTCAGGGATGAGGATCTCTGTACCTCCATCCGTTCTTCTTCCTCCGGTTCTTCAATTTGGGGAGGTTTTTTCACCTTCTCCTGTTTAGGAGGCGATTTTACCGCTGCGGGCTCCTTTGTATTTGCAGGAGCCTTGGCAGGTGACGGCACCTTCACAGGTGAAGGCGTTTTAGTCTTCTTCCTTGCCACCACCTGCCACTCGCCCTCCTTGTTTGCTCCTGGTGCTGGTGCTGATGATGCTGATGTTGGTGTTGGAGGTGCTGATTTTCCCTTCTCCGCCGGTCCATCCTGCCTCTTGGTTGGCTGGGCCTTCGGGGCCGGATTCTTTGTTGGGCACGCCTTAGCGACGTGATCCGCCGCCCCACAGGCCCAACAGCAGGGTTTCCTGCCCTCAACAATTACAAAAATCGCACGCTTCCTGCAGGTGAGGATGTTTGGAATTTCAGCGATCTTTTCCTTGGAAAGGGTCACCTGCAGGGCCATGTCCCCGGACAGGAAACCCGCCTTGGAGCGCAACGCCGAGACCTCCGCAACCTTTCCATACTGGGCAAAAAAGGCCCCAATATGGTCCTGGGAAATGTCCATGGGGACGCCGTGTAATGTAATTTTTACCTTACGCGTCCCCATGTACTCCGTTTGAAACAGGAGTGTTTTGGTCTCCAGGACCACTCCGGACAGCTGCCTGGCCTCCTCGGCCGAGCCAAGCAGGACGTCCCATGTAGCGCCAGTTCGTCTCGCTATAGCCTTGGCTTTGATTTCTAGGGTCTTAATGGCCTCTTCAAACTTCTCCCTGTTAATCCCCACCAACTTGTGAGTTTTGGGGTCCTTCGTAATGAGGGATATGATCCTGGCCTCGACCACCGCCAACTCTTCTGGTACCGAAAACAGCTCTGTGCCCGAAATGTAGTTTGCGTATTTGTTTTTCCGCAGCTCTTCATAGTAAGTTTCCCCCTTCATCGGGACCTTTCCTCCTTTCCATCCAGAGGTTGAAGGTTTGGGGGATCCAGGTGCTGCTGCTGCCGGTGCCGGTACAGTTCCGGATCCTGCTGCTAGTGCTGCTACTGTTACTACTGGTACTGAAGGGGGATTATCCCGAGGCGGTAAAGCCCAATCCCCCTCCTTTCCTCCCACCGACGCCGTGGTGGGGGGAACGACTTCCACCGGCCCATCTGTGGCCATTGCCACAAAGTGGCCGAACACCGGACAACTGTTTTTCCGGTGTTTCGCGCGAGAAACGCTACTTTACCGTGGCCCGAGCTATAAACTCGGGCTGGAAAACCAGATTGTCAAGAAACAAGGAACTAACAAATATCACTGCGGAACAAATGTCAAACCTTGCTCTTATTACCATTCACTACACAACAAAAAGCCGGGTAGGAAATGGTTGGTCATTATTTATTCAGCATAAATACATGAATTCTGGCACAAGGCCAACAAATGGGAGGGGGAACAAAAGCTTGGGTTGGTCTTCCGTAACTATCTTATACCTAGCTAATCAGATTCACGACCCATACATACGTTACAATTTTCTCAGTCACCATAAAAATTTGTCCATCAACACTCATACCTATCAAGCACCAAAATACCGCAAAATCATACCAGGGACCTAAAAACACCCCAAATGTACATAAAAATTTGTGTATTTACAATATTTACAATAGTGTACAAAAATAAATTTAAAACTTTATTCATGAAATGACATGATGGGGAGGGGGAATGAAGAAACAAAAAACCCCAAAACAAAAAACAATTTCAAATGAATATATATACATGGGTTAGTAAGACCCAAACACACCCACATAATTAAAGAGGCCACTGTATTCTGCATTAAAAGACAAAATCAAGCAGCTCTCTTTCTAAGGGGAATGGATAAGCAGGGGGCAAAAATAAATTGGACTGGAGAATGTATAAGGCTGACCCAGCCGAAAGTGAAAACGGGACAAAATAATACTTGGACAATGGGAATCTCGAACTGGATCATAACAAAAGCAATGGAGCCGGGAACAGGCCAGGACAAACACATTCACTCACATTAACTAGGCACAAAAAGAACTTCTACCTTAACCACGGGAGGGGTTCCAAAGGAATCCACCCCGATGCAACTAGCAGATCTAAAAGAGAAAATCAAGGCTAGCCCCGGTCACGCGAACCAGGCTCGCCGCATATACCCACCTTTCGCTGAACTCTGTCGGGTGCAGCCGTTTTCGTTCAGTTCTAATCTTAATTTTGAGCTGGTGCTCAAAATATCGGATTAGATCCTGATCCGAAAGACGACCGCCCCGCAAGACTTCCTCCAGACGCGTCATCCAAATCACCATTCTAGCCGTGGCCAGTAGCGACAGAAACACCATCCGCTTCACTCCAGAGTACGGGGGCGACACATTGTCCACAGCGTATGCGCGATCAATGAGCACAAGCTCCCGCGGCGCGATACGAGCAGTCAACTCGCCAACACGCGCCCACAACGGGCGAACGCGCGAACAATGGAAGAAGGCGTGCGCAGACGTCTCCTTAATTCCAAGGACGCAACGTTCACAATCTGGCAAATCCGCCAGGCCCATTGCGAAACGCTTGTCGTTGAGAGACAAACCATTCCGAGCCAATCGCCAGGTCAGAGAAAACTCAGAGTTGTTGAGCCAATCCGCACCTGGCGCCCAAGACCAATGAGAGCGATACTCCTCTCTCGACATGCCGAGCTTACTCCACAGTTCATCCTTCACGGCGCCCTCCACTAATCCCCGATAGAAGATTCTCCTAGGCCGTGAAAGGTCACTGGACCATGGAATGGCCCGAAGGGCCGTCAGACATTCGAGCAGGAATTTCGGCCGCCCCCAAGGCCTATTGCTAGTCCTTAGGAGCGGGGGAGTGATAGTGAGGCTAGGGAACATGTCCCTCACTACCCCCGCAAGCAACCGATCTTCCTCCAACGCGCGCCTGAGGAATGCCAACCTCGAAGCGAGCACGTGGCTCCTCAAGTGTGGCATCCCCAGACCCCCTTGACACGGACGGAGGCAGCAGACTCCTTTGTCGACCATGTGTTTGCGTCCTCTCCAAAGACAGGAGAATAGCAAACGCTCGAGCGCCTTCTCATGATCGTCACAAAGGGGAAGTACAGACAGCCGGTAAAGGATTCTGGGAAAGAGGTATGTATTACACACCTCCGCCAGACCCTTCACGGAGAGACTCCGTCGACGCCAAATCTCGACCGACGCGCCGACCTTTGCCTGTACTTCTGACCAGTTTTTCTCCAACTGTAAGTCCGGACCGAACCAAACTCCGAGGAGCTTGACCGGCCCGTCCGTCCAGTCGAAGGGCCCCGGGAGGGAAACACCCTTCCAGGCACCTAACCGCAAGCCGGACGACTTGTCGCGGTTAATTCTGGCCCCTGTTACCTGTTCGTACCGTTCAAGCGCCTTCTGTACCGCCCTTATGTCCCTGCGGGAGGACACAAAGGTCGTTACGTCATCGGCGTACGCGGAAACCCTGGCTCGAGCTCCACCAGGGACAGCAATTCCACGCAGGACCGGACTGCACGTCTCGTCCCTTAGCCGGCGAAGGAGGGGCTCCAACGCCAGGACGTAAAGGAGAGGCGACAGTGGACAACCCTGTCGGACCGACCTAGACAGCGCGAAAGCGCTCGACAGCTTCCCGTTCACCTGTACCACAGCCTTGGGGGAGCGATACAGAAGGCTAATCCAGCGGCTGAAGTCGGGTTTGAATCCGGCGGCCTGCAGGACAGCAGCCAGGTAGCCATGGTCAATCCTATCAAATGCCTTGGACTGATCCAAATTGATCAGCGCGGCCTCTTCGTCGTCTTCTACACCCTCTACGATCGTGCGGATCAAGTGCAGGTTGCTCTGAATTGTTCGTCCCTTCACAGAACAAGTCTGATCCGGTTCCAACAGAGACTCGGCAACTAGCTGCAAGCGATTCGTCAGGATCTTGGCCAAAATCTTTAACTCTGTGTTTAGCAGAGTTATGGGCCTGTAATCATCTAATCCCCGCCCAACCTTCTTGCCTTTTCCCAACAGCGTGATCACGCCCCTGGTGATCCGACCGGGGATGGACCCCTGCCGAAACCAGTGGTTGAACACGCCAGTCAAGAGCGGGACAAAAAGGTGCGACATCCTCAAGTACAATTCATAGGGCAAACCATCCAAACCTGGCGACTTGCCACTGCCGGTCTTCTTCAAAGCCGCGTAGACTTCGTCCTCCGTAATCTCCCCTTCGCAGCTAGCCGCTTCAGCCGGCAAAAGCCGGGGAAAGTCAGCCAAATAGCTGCGAAACTCCTCGTCACGGAGACCAGGCTCCTTGGTAAACCGGTGTTCGAAATGCTGCCGGAACGCCTCGCACATGTCGTCAGTGGACCGAAGGAGATGCCCCTCCGGGTCGCGCACTTCTCGAATGTACCGATCGCCGGCCCGACGAATTTCTTCCTTGCGCAGTTCTGCGCCCATGTTCACAGCTTCGGAAGACATCTTGCTTAACTTAGCTCTAATTACCTGGCCCATATAGCGCTCGCTAGTCGTGCGCCTCAGGGCCTCCCTGGCTAAGGCTATCTCTAGGGGATCCCCACCAGCCTCCGCCCGGGCGAAATTAGCACTAAGTGTCTTTGCCTCCGCAGCCTTATCTAGTTTGAGCCGCTGGCTATATTTGGTGGCGAAAGACCTAATGGAGTCCTTAAGGTTAACCCACCACTTATTCCCAATGACTCGCCCAATTAACGCCCGCTGAACTAGTTTTGTCAGCTGGTCACGAAAGTCCCGCCTGTCCAGTAAGGACTGATTGAACTTCCAATAACCAGCCAACCTAGGCCTAAAGTCTAACACCACACGGGCACAAACGAGTTTGTGGTCCGTGTAGCCTAGCCAGTGGAACGTTGGACATTCTAAGAAGTCTATGTCGGCCACTCTCACTAACATCCTATCCAGGTACGCAGATACCCGGGTAGAAGGCCAATTAAGCGCCCACGTCCACATACTCCCATCCGGATGATCGACCCGGTATCTATCGACGAGACCAAATTCGTCGATCAGATCAACCAGGCTACGATCATCATTCCTCCCGCTAGCGCCCCTCCCTCTATCCCATTTGGGGGTTAGGATGGCATTCCAGTCCCCAACTAAGATTAGCCGTGTTGAATGCACCATAAAGGGCTCCAACAGCCGAAAGAAAGAGACACGCTCACCTTGCTTATTGGGCGCATAAACCACAATCAGCCGGAACAATTTGCTTTTCACTGCAATATCGGCCACGATCAGCCGGCCCTCGGCACCGACATGGACAAGGTCAACCTTCGCGTCCAGGGTACGCTTGACCAGCAAAGAAACACCTCTGGCTTGCCGGCTCCCATATGCTGAATAGACGACAAAGTCGTTAGACAGCACACAAGAGTCGACTTCGCAAACAAAGTGAGTCTCTTGGATCGCGGCCACATCCACGCCGAAGGACAAGAGGTCACGAAGCAGGCGAGCCGCCTTACCCCGATCCCTCAGGCCCTTCGCATTCAAGCTGGCTATCTTAATAGACATCTTTTAAACCTGAAAAAGAAAAAAGAAAAACCAGGCAACAAAGGCTCTCTAATTGCATACGGGACGGAAATCTTTAGCAGAAAGGACCCCGACGGACTGTCCTAGGGAACCCGTTCCTACATCGGACGTAATCCGCCCGTCTAGGACAATCCCGCCGACGTCCGTGGGGTAAGTTAGTTTTACCACCCTATAAAGACTGGGGTGGAGTAAAACAGGGAACCTCCCCGCACAATTTTTTGACATTTTTTTAAGTTCAGGAGTATTCTCCTGAACCATCCTGATTTTTGGATAGAGTCTCTTGACTTCGGAAATGTGGTCCCAGACCCTCAGGTTACCCCCGGTATTTCTCACAAGGGTAATTACTCCTGGGGCCTGGGAAAAGTTCCTGGGATCCTCCACCGAAACGCCGTCCACCGAGGTCAGCCTCAGCAGGGGTTTTAGTAACTTGCGCCTCTGGGAGGACCATTCTGAGGCAACGTCCTCATTCACTCTCATGAGTGCTTCCCCCTGGGGCAGGGCTTTTTTCTTTTTTGCCCGAGTGGGAGTGGGCATAGGAGAAGGGGAGGGAGTGGGGGTTGAAGATGCAGGTCTTAGTGGGGTCAATTTAAAGGCTGGGGACTGGGAAGCTTTCCGCGGGGACGAGGGAAGGCTCCTTGCCTTTTGGGCATAACTTTGCCTCTCCGGAGAAGCAGGCAGAGACGAGCACTTGGGTGTTGAAGGAATCCTTTTCTCCCTACTTCTGCTTCTCCGCCTGCTTTTCGGGCTCTCTCGATGCTCCTCCTCTCTGTCTTCCCTGCCGCGTTTCAGGGATGAGGATCTCTGTACCTCCATCCGTTCTTCTTCCTCCGGTTCTTCAATTTGGGGAGGTTTTTTCACCTTCCCCTGTTTAGGAGGCGATTTTACCGCTGCGGGCTCCTTTGTATTTGCAGGAGCCTTGGCAGGTGACGGCACCTTCACAGGTGAAGGCGTTTTAGTCTTCTTCCTTGCCACCACCTGCCACTCGCCCTCCTTGTTTGCTCCTGGTGCTGGTGCTGATGATGCTGATGTTGGTGTTGGAGGTGCTGATTTTCCCTTCTCCGCCGGTCCATCCTGCCTCTTGGTTGGCTGGGCCTTCGGGGCCGGATTCTTTGTTGGGCACGCCTTAGCGACGTGATCCGCCGCCCCACAGGCCCAACAGCAGGGTTTCCTGCCCTCAACAATTACAAAAATCGCACGCTTCCTGCAGGTGAGGATGTTTGGAATTTCAGCGATCTTTTCCTTGGAAAGGGTCACCTGCAGGGCCATGTCCCCGGACAGGAAACCCGCCTTGGAGCGCAACGCCGAGACCTCCGCAACCTTTCCATACTGGGCAAAAAAGGCCCCAATATGGTCCTGGGAAATGTCCATGGGGACGCCGTGTAATGTAATTTTTACCTTACGCGTCCCCATGTACTCCGTTTGAAACAGGAGTGTTTTGGTCTCCAGGACCACTCCGGACAGCTGCCTGGCCTCCTCGGCCGAGCCAAGCAGGACGTCCCATGTAGCGCCAGTTCGTCTCGCTATAGCCTTGGCTTTGATTTCTAGGGTCTTAATGGCCTCTTCAAACTTCTCCCTGTTAATCCCCACCAACTTGTGAGTTTTGGGGTCCTTCGTAATGAGGGATATGATCCTGGCCTCGACCACCGCCAACTCTTCTGGTACCGACAACAGCTCTGTGCCCGAAATGTAGTTTGCGTATTTGTTTTTCCGCAGCTCTTCATAGTAAGTTTCCCCCTTCATCGGGACCTTTCCTCCTTTCCATCCAGAGGTTGAAGGTTTGGGGGATCCAGGTGCTGCTGCTGCCGGTGCCGGTACAGTTCCGGATCCTGCTGCTAGTGCTGCTACTGTTACTACTGGTACTGAAGGGGGATTATCCCGAGGCGGTAAAGCCCAATCCCCCTCCTTTCCTCCCACCGACGCCGTGGTGGGGGGAACGACTTCCACCGGCCCATCTGTGGCCATTGCCACAAAGTGGCCGAACACCGGACAACTGTTTTTCCGGTGTTTCGCGCGAGAAACGCTACTTTACCGTGGCCCGAGCTATAAACTCGGGCTGGAAAACCAGATTGTCAAGAAACAAGGAACTAACAAATATCACTGCGGAACAAATGTCAAACCTTGCTCTTATTACCATTCACTACACAACAAAAAGCCGGGTAGGAAATGGTTGGTCATTATTTATTCAGCATAAATACATGAATTCTGGCACAAGGCCAACAAATGGGAGGGGGAACAAAAACTTGGGTTGGTCTTCCGTAACTATCTTATACCTAGCTAATCAGATTCACGACCCATACATACGTTACAATTTTCTCAGTCACCATAAAAATTTGTCCATCAACACTCATACCTATCAAGCACCAAAATACCGCAAAATCATACCAGGGACCTAAAAACACCCCAAATGTACATAAAAATTTGTGTATTTACAATATTTACAATAGTGTACAAAAATAAATTTAAAACTTTATTCATGAAATGACATGATGGGGAGGGGGAATGAAGAAACAAAAAACCCCAAAACAAAAAACAATTTCAAATGAATATATATACATGGGTTAGTAAGACCCAAACACACCCACATAATTAAAGAGGCCACTGTATTCTGCCTTAAAAGACAAAATCAAGCAGCTCTCTTTCTAAGGGGAATGGATAAGCAGGGGGCAAAAATAAATTGGACTGGAGAATGTATAAGGCTGACCCAGCCGAGAGTGAAAACGGGACAAAATAATACTTGGACAATGGGAATCTCGAACTGGATCATAACAAAAGCAATGGAGCCGGGAACAGGCCAGGACAAACACATCCACTCACATTAACTAGGCACAAAAAGAACTTCTACCTTAACCACGGGAGGGGTTCCAAAGGAATCCACCCCGATGCAACTAGCAGATCTAAAAGAGAAAATCAAGGCTAGCCCCGGTCACGCGAACCAGGCTCGCCGCATATACCCACCTTTCGCTGAACTCTGTCGGGTGCAGCCGTTTTCGTTCAGTTCTAATCTTAATTTTGAGCTGGTGCTCAAAATATCGGATTAGATCCTGATCCGAAAGACGACCGCCCCGCAAGACTTCCTCCAGACGCGTCATCCAAATCACCATTCTAGCCGTGGCCAGTAGCGACAGAAACACCATCCGCTTCACTCCAGAGTACGGGGGCGACACATTGTCCACAGCGTATGCGCGATCAATGAGCACAAGCTCCCGCGGCGCGATACGAGCAGTCAACTCGCCAACACGCGCCCACAACGGGCGAACGCGCGAACAATGGAAGAAGGCGTGCGCAGACGTCTCCTTAATTCCAAGGACGCAACGTTCACAATCTGGCAAATCCGCCAGGCCCATTGCGAAACGCTTGTCGTTGAGAGACAAACCATTCCGAGCCAATCGCCAGGTCAGAGAAAACTCAGAGTTGTTGAGCCAATCCGCACCTGGCGCCCAAGACCAATGAGAGCGATACTCCTCTCTCGACATGCCGAGCTTACTCCACAGTTCATCCTTCACGGCGCCCTCCACTAATCCCCGATAGAAGATTCTCCTAGGCCGTGAAAGGTCACTGGACCATGGAATGGCCCGAAGGGCCGTCAGACATTCGAGCAGGAATTTCGGCCGCCCCCAAGGCCTATTGCTAGTCCTTAGGAGCGGGGGAGTGATAGTGAGGCTAGGGAACATGTCCCTCACTACCCCCGCAAGCAACCGATCTTCCTCCAACGCGCGCCTGAGGAATGCCAACCTCGAAGCGAGCACGTGGCTCCTCAAGTGTGGCATCCCCAGACCCCCTTGACACGGACGGAGGCAACAGACTCCTTTGTCGACCATGTGTTTGCGTCCTCTCCAAAGACAGGAGAATAGCAAACGCTCGAGCGCCTTCTCATGATCGTCACAAAGGGGAAGTACAGACAGCCGGTAAAGCATTCTGGGAAAGAGGTATGTATTACACACCTCCGCCAGACCCTTCACGGAGAGACTCCGTCGACGCCAAATCTCGACCGACGCGCCGACCTTTGCCTGTACTTCTGACCAGTTTTTCTCCAACTGTAAGTCCGGACCGAACCAAACTCCGAGGAGCTTGACCGGCCCGTCCGTCCAGTCGAAGGGCCCCGGGAGGGAAACACCCTTCCAGGCACCTAACCGCAAGCCGGACGACTTGTCGCGGTTAATTCTGGCCCCTGTTACCTGTTCGTACCGTTCAAGCGCCTTCTGTACCGCCCTTATGTCCCTGCGGGAGGACACAAAGGTCGTTACGTCATCGGCGTACGCGGAAACCCTGGCTCGAGCTCCACCAGGGACAGCAATTCCACGCAGGACCGGACTGCACGTCTCGTCCCTTAGCCGGCGAAGGAGGGGCTCCAACGCCAGGACGTAAAGGAGAGGCGACAGTGGACAACCCTGTCGGACCGACCTAGACAGCGCGAAAGCGCTCGACAGCTTCCCGTTCACCTGTACCACAGCCTTGGGGGAGCGATACAGAAGGCTAATCCAGCGGCTGAAGTCGGGTTTGAATCCGGCGGCCTGCAGGACAGCAGCCAGGTAGCCATGGTCAATCCTATCAAATGCCTTGGACTGATCCAAATTGATCAGCGCGGCCTCTTCGTCGTCTTCTACACCCTCTACGATCGTGCGGATCAAGTGCAGGTTGCTCTGAATTGTTCGTCCCTTCACAGAACAAGTCTGATCCGGTTCCAACAGAGACTCGGCAACTAGCTGCAAGCGATTCGTCAGGATCTTGGCCAAAATCTTTAACTCTGTGTTTAGCAGAGTTATGGGCCTGTAATCATCTAATCCCCGCCCAACCTTCTTGCCTTTTCCCAACAGCGTGATCACGCCCCTGGTGATCCGACCGGGGATGGACCCCTGCCGAAACCAGTGGTTGAACACGCCAGTCAAGAGCGGGACAAAAAGGTGCGACATCCTCAAGTACAATTCATAGGGCAAACCATCCAAACCTGGCGACTTGCCACTGCCGGTCTTCTTCAAAGCCGCGTAGACTTCGTCCTCCGTAATCTCCCCTTCGCAGCTAGCCGCTTCAGCCGGCAAAAGCCGGGGAAAGTCAGCCAAATAGCTGCGAAACTCCTCGTCACGGAGACCAGGCTCCTTGGTAAACCGGTGTTCGAAATGCTGCCGGAACGCCTCGCACATGTCGTCAGTGGACCGAAGGAGATGCCCCTCCGGGTCGCGCACTTCTCGAATGTACCGATCGCCGGCCCGACGAATTTCTTCCTTGCGCAGTTCTGCGCCCATGTTCACAGCTTCGGAAGACATCTTGCTTAACTTAGCTCTAATTACCTGGCCCATATAGCGCTCGCTAGTCGTGCGCCTCAGGGCCTCCCTGGCTAAGGCTATCTCTAGGGGATCCCCACCAGCCTCCGCCCGGGCGAAATTAGCACTAAGTGTCTTTGCCTCCGCAGCCTTATCTAGTTTGAGCCGCTGGCTATATTTGGTGGCGAAAGACCTAATGGAGTCCTTAAGGTTAACCCACCACTTATTCCCAATGACTCGCCCAATTAACGCCCGCTGAACTAGTTTTGTCAGCTGGTCACGAAAGTCCCGCCTGTCCAGTAAGGACTGATTGAACTTCCAATAACCAGCCAACCTAGGCCTAAAGTCTAACACCACACGGGCACAAACGAGTTTGTGGTCCGTGTAGCCTAGCCAGTGGAACGTTGGACATTCTAAGAAGTCTATGTCGGCCACTCTCACTAACATCCTATCCAGGTACGCAGATACCCGGGTAGAAGGCCAATTAAGCGCCCACGTCCACATACTCCCATCCGGATGATCGACCCGGTATCTATCGACGAGACCAAATTCGTCGATCAGATCAACCAGGCTACGATCATCATTCCTCCCGCTAGCGCCCCTCCCTCTATCCCATTTGGGGGTTAGGATGGCATTCCAGTCCCCAACTAAGATTAGCCGTGTTGAATGCACCATAAAGGGCTCCAACAGCCGAAAGAAAGAGACACGCTCACCTTGCTTATTGGGCGCATAAACCACAATCAGCCGGAACAATTTGCTTTTCACTGCAATATCGGCCACGATCAGCCGGCCCTCGGCACCGACATGGACAAGGTCAACCTTCGCGTCCAGGGTACGCTTGACCAGCAAAGAAACACCTCTGGCTTGCCGGCTCCCATATGCTGAATAGACGACAAAGTCGTTAGACAGCACACAAGAGTCGACTTCGCAAACAAAGTGAGTCTCTTGGATCGCGGCCACATCCACGCCGAAGGACAAGAGGTCACGAAGCAGGCGAGCCGCCTTACCCCGATCCCTCAGGCCCTTCGCATTCAAGCTGGCTATCTTAATAGACATCTTTTAAACCTGAAAAAGAAAAAAGAAAAACCAGGCAACAAAGGCTCTCTAATTGCATACGGGACGGAAATCTTTAGCAGAAAGGACCCCGACGGACTGTCCTAGGGAACCCGTTCCTACATCGGACGTAATCCGCCCGTCTAGGACAATCCCGCCGACGTCCGTGGGGTAAGTTAGTTTTACCACCCTATAAAGACTGGGGTGGAGTAAAACAGGGAACCTCCCCGCACAATTTTTTGACATTTTTTTAAGTTCAGGAGTATTCTCCTGAACCATCCTGATTTTTGGATAGAGTCTCTTGACTTCGGAAATGTGGTCCCAGACCCTCAGGTTACCCCCGGTATTTCTCACAAGGGTAATTACTCCTGGGGCCTGGGAAAAGTTCCTGGGATCCTCCACCGAAACGCCGTCCACCGAGGTCAGCCTCAGCAGGGGTTTTAGTAACTTGCGCCTCTGGGAGGACCATTCTGAGGCAACGTCCTCATTCACTCTCATGAGTGCTTCCCCCTGGGGCAGGGCTTTTTTCTTTTTTGCCCGAGTGGGAGTGGGCATAGGAGAAGGGGAGGGAGTGGGGGTTGAAGATGCAGGTCTTAGTGGGGTCAATTTAAAGGCTGGGGACTGGGAAGCTTTCCGCGGGGACGAGGGAAGGCTCCTTGCCTTTTGGGCATAACTTTGCCTCTCCGGAGAAGCAGGCAGAGACGAGCACTTGGGTGTTGAAGGAATCCTTTTCTCCCTACTTCTGCTTCTCCGCCTGCTTTTCGGGCTCTCTCGATGCTCCTCCTCTCTGTCTTCCCTGCCGCGTTTCAGGGATGAGGATCTCTGTACCTCCATCCGTTCTTCTTCCTCCGGTTCTTCAATTTGGGGAGGTTTTTTCACCTTCCCCTGTTTAGGAGGCGATTTTACCGCTGCGGGCTCCTTTGTATTTGCAGGAGCCTTGGCAGGTGACGGCACCTTCACAGGTGAAGGCGTTTTAGTCTTCTTCCTTGCCACCACCTGCCACTCGCCCTCCTTGTTTGCTCCTGGTGCTGGTGCTGATGATGCTGATGTTGGTGTTGGAGGTGCTGATTTTCCCTTCTCCGCCGGTCCATCCTGCCTCTTGGTTGGCTGGGCCTTCGGGGCCGGATTCTTTGTTGGGCACGCCTTAGCGACGTGATCCGCCGCCCCACAGGCCCAACAGCAGGGTTTCCTGCCCTCAACAATTACAAAAATCGCACGCTTCCTGCAGGTGAGGATGTTTGGAATTTCAGCGATCTTTTCCTTGGAAAGGGTCACCTGCAGGGCCATGTCCCCGGACAGGAAACCCGCCTTGGAGCGCAACGCCGAGACCTCCGCAACCTTTCCATACTGGGCAAAAAAGGCCCCAATATGGTCCTGGGAAATGTCCATGGGGACGCCGTGTAATGTAATTTTTACCTTACGCGTCCCCATGTACTCCGTTTGAAACAGGAGTGTTTTGGTCTCCAGGACCACTCCGGACAGCTGCCTGGCCTCCTCGGCCGAGCCAAGCAGGACGTCCCATGTAGCGCCAGTTCGTCTCGCTATAGCCTTGGCTTTGATTTCTAGGGTCTTAATGGCCTCTTCAAACTTCTCCCTGTTAATCCCCACCAACTTGTGAGTTTTGGGGTCCTTCGTAATGAGGGATATGATCCTGGCCTCGACCACCGCCAACTCTTCTGGTACCGACAACAGCTCTGTGCCCGAAATGTAGTTTGCGTATTTGTTTTTCCGCAGCTCTTCATAGTAAGTTTCCCCCTTCATCGGGACCTTTCCTCCTTTCCATCCAGAGGTTGAAGGTTTGGGGGATCCAGGTGCTGCTGCTGCCGGTGCCGGTACAGTTCCGGATCCTGCTGCTAGTGCTGCTACTGTTACTACTGGTACTGAAGGGGGATTATCCCGAGGCGGTAAAGCCCAATCCCCCTCCTTTCCTCCCACCGACGCCGTGGTGGGGGGAACGACTTCCACCGGCCCATCTGTGGCCATTGCCACAAAGTGGCCGAACACCGGACAACTGTTTTTCCGGTGTTTCGCGCGAGAAACGCTACTTTACCGTGGCCCGAGCTATAAACTCGGGCTGGAAAACCAGATTGTCAAGAAACAAGGAACTAACAAATATCACTGCGGAACAAATGTCAAACCTTGCTCTTATTACCATTCACTACACAACAAAAAGCCGGGTAGGAAATGGTTGGTCATTATTTATTCAGCATAAATACATGAATTCTGGCACAAGGCCAACAAATGGGAGGGGGAACAAAAACTTGGGTTGGTCTTCCGTAACTATCTTATACCTAGCTAATCAGATTCACGACCCATACATACGTTACAATTTTCTCAGTCACCATAAAAATTTGTCCATCAACACTCATACCTATCAAGCACCAAAATACCGCAAAATCATACCAGGGACCTAAAAACACCCCAAATGTACATAAAAATTTGTGTATTTACAATATTTACAATAGTGTACAAAAATAAATTTAAAACTTTATTCATGAAATGACATGATGGGGAGGGGGAATGAAGAAACAAAAAACCCCAAAACAAAAAACAATTTCAAATGAATATATATACATGGGTTAGTAAGACCCAAACACACCCACATAATTAAAGAGGCCACTGTATTCTGCCTTAAAAGACAAAATCAAGCAGCTCTCTTTCTAAGGGGAATGGATAAGCAGGGGGCAAAAATAAATTGGACTGGAGAATGTATAAGGCTGACCCAGCCGAGAGTGAAAACGGGACAAAATAATACTTGGACAATGGGAATCTCGAACTGGATCATAACAAAAGCAATGGAGCCGGGAACAGGCCAGGACAAACACATCCACTCACATTAACTAGGCACAAAAAGAACTTCTACCTTAACCACGGGAGGGGTTCCAAAGGAATCCACCCCGATGCAACTAGCAGATCTAAAAGAGAAAATCAAGGCTAGCCCCGGTCACGCGAACCAGGCTCGCCGCATATACCCACCTTTCGCTGAACTCTGTCGGGTGCAGCCGTTTTCGTTCAGTTCTAATCTTAATTTTGAGCTGGTGCTCAAAATATCGGATTAGATCCTGATCCGAAAGACGACCGCCCCGCAAGACTTCCTCCAGACGCGTCATCCAAATCACCATTCTAGCCGTGGCCAGTAGCGACAGAAACACCATCCGCTTCACTCCAGAGTACGGGGGCGACACATTGTCCACAGCGTATGCGCGATCAATGAGCACAAGCTCCCGCGGCGCGATACGAGCAGTCAACTCGCCAACACGCGCCCACAACGGGCGAACGCGCGAACAATGGAAGAAGGCGTGCGCAGACGTCTCCTTAATTCCAAGGACGCAACGTTCACAATCTGGCAAATCCGCCAGGCCCATTGCGAAACGCTTGTCGTTGAGAGACAAACCATTCCGAGCCAATCGCCAGGTCAGAGAAAACTCAGAGTTGTTGAGCCAATCCGCACCTGGCGCCCAAGACCAATGAGAGCGATACTCCTCTCTCGACATGCCGAGCTTACTCCACAGTTCATCCTTCACGGCGCCCTCCACTAATCCCCGATAGAAGATTCTCCTAGGCCGTGAAAGGTCACTGGACCATGGAATGGCCCGAAGGGCCGTCAGACATTCGAGCAGGAATTTCGGCCGCCCCCAAGGCCTATTGCTAGTCCTTAGGAGCGGGGGAGTGATAGTGAGGCTAGGGAACATGTCCCTCACTACCCCCGCAAGCAACCGATCTTCCTCCAACGCGCGCCTGAGGAATGCCAACCTCGAAGCGAGCACGTGGCTCCTCAAGTGTGGCATCCCCAGACCCCCTTGACACGGACGGAGGCAACAGACTCCTTTGTCGACCATGTGTTTGCGTCCTCTCCAAAGACAGGAGAATAGCAAACGCTCGAGCGCCTTCTCATGATCGTCACAAAGGGGAAGTACAGACAGCCGGTAAAGCATTCTGGGAAAGAGGTATGTATTACACACCTCCGCCAGACCCTTCACGGAGAGACTCCGTCGACGCCAAATCTCGACCGACGCGCCGACCTTTGCCTGTACTTCTGACCAGTTTTTCTCCAACTGTAAGTCCGGACCGAACCAAACTCCGAGGAGCTTGACCGGCCCGTCCGTCCAGTCGAAGGGCCCCGGGAGGGAAACACCCTTCCAGGCACCTAACCGCAAGCCGGACGACTTGTCGCGGTTAATTCTGGCCCCTGTTACCTGTTCGTACCGTTCAAGCGCCTTCTGTACCGCCCTTATGTCCCTGCGGGAGGACACAAAGGTCGTTACGTCATCGGCGTACGCGGAAACCCTGGCTCGAGCTCCACCAGGGACAGCAATTCCACGCAGGACCGGACTGCACGTCTCGTCCCTTAGCCGGCGAAGGAGAGGCTCCAACGCCAGGACGTAAAGGAGAGGCGACAGTGGACAACCCTGTCGGACCGACCTAGACAGCGCGAAAGCGCTCGACAGCTTCCCGTTCACCTGTACCACAGCCTTGGGGGAGCGATACAGAAGGCTAATCCAGCGGCTGAAGTCGGGTTTGAATCCGGCGGCCTGCAGGACAGCAGCCAGGTAGCCATGGTCAATCCTATCAAATGCCTTGGACTGATCCAAATTGATCAGCGCGGCCTCTTCGTCGTCTTCTACACCCTCTACGATCGTGCGAATCAAGTGCAGGTTGCTCTGAATTGTTCGTCCCTTCACAGAACAAGTCTGATCCGGTTCCAACAGAGACTCGGCAACTAGCTGCAAGCGATTCGTCAGGATCTTGGCCAAAATCTTTAACTCTGTGTTTAGCAGAGTTATGGGCCTGTAATCATCTAATCCCCGCCCAACCTTCTTGCCTTTTCCCAACAGCGTGATCACGCCCCTGGTGATCCGACCGGGGATGGACCCCTGCCGAAACCAGTGGTTGAACACGACAGTCAAGAGCGGGACAAAAAGGTGCGACATCCTCAAGTACAATTCATAGGGCAAACCATCCAAACCTGGCGACTTGCCACTGCCGGTCTTCTTCAAAGCCGCGTAGACTTCGTCCTCCGTAATCTCCCCTTCGCAGCTAGCCGCTTCAGCCGGCAAAAGCCGGGGAAAGTCAGCCAAATAGCTGCGAAACTCCTCGTCACGGAGACCAGGCTCCTTGGTAAACCGGTGTTCGAAATGCTGCCGGAACGCCTCGCACATGTCGTCGGTGGACCGAAGGAGATGCCCCTCCGGGTCGCGCACTTCTCGAATGTACCGATCGCCGGCCCGACGAATTTCTTCCTTGCGCAGTTCTGCGCCCATGTTCACAGCTTCGGAAGACATCTTGCTTAACTTAGCTCTAATTACCTGACCCATATAGCGCTCGCTAGTCGTGCGCCTCAGGGCCTCCCTGGCTAAGGCTATCTCTAGGGGATCCCCACCAGCCTCCGCCCGGGCGAAATTAGCACTAAGTGTCTTTGCCTCCGCAGCCTTATCTAGTTTGAGCCGCTGGCTATATTTGGTGGCGAAAGACCTAATGGAGTCCTTAAGGTTAACCCACCACTTATTCCCAATGACTCGCCCAATTAACGCCCGCTGAACTAGTTTTGTCAGCTGGTCACGAAAGTCCCGCCTGTCCAGTAAGGACTGATTGAACTTCCAATAACCAGCCAACCTAGGCCTAAAGTCTAACACCACACGGGCACAAACGAGTTTGTGGTCCGTGTAGCCTAGCCAGTGGAACGTTGGACATTCTAAGAAGTCTATGTCGGCCACTCTCACTAACATCCTATCCAGGTACGCAGATACCCGGGTAGAAGGCCAATTAAGCGCCCACGTCCACATACTCCCATCCGGATGATCGACCCGGTATCTATCGACGAGACCAAATTCGTCGATCAGATCAACCAGGCTACGATCATCATTCCTCCCGCTAGCGCCCCTCCCTCTATCCCATTTGGGGGTTAGGATGGCATTCCAGTCCCCAACTAAGATTAGCCGTGTTGAATGCACCATAAAGGGCTCCAACAGCCGAAAGAAAGAGACACGCTCACCTTGCTTATTGGGCGCATAAACCACAATCAGCCGGAACAATTTGCTTTTCACTGCAATATCGGCCACGATCAGCCGGCCCTCGGCACCGACATGGACAAGGTCAACCTTCGCGTCCAGGGTACGCTTGACCAGCAAAGAAACACCTCTGGCTTGCCGGCTCCCATATGCTGAATAGACGACAAAGTCGTTAGACAGCACACAAGAGTCGACTTCGCAAACAAAGTGAGTCTCTTGGATCGCGGCCACATCCACGCCGAAGGACAAGAGGTCACGAAGCAGGCGAGCCGCCTTACCCCGATCCCTCAGGCCCTTCGCATTCAAGCTGGCTATCTTAATAGACATCTTTTAGTTCTGAAAAAGAAAAACAAAGAACATGCAACAAAGGCACTAGTCGCATACGGGGTAGAAATCTCGGGCAGAGGGGACCCCGACGGACTGTCCTAGGGACCCTGTACCAATGTCGGACGTAATCCGTCCGTCTAGGACAATCCCGCCGACGTCGGTGGGATATGTTAGTTTTACCACCCTATATAAACTGGGGTGGAGTAAAACGGGGAACCTCCCCGAACAATTTTGCGACATTTTTCTTAGTTCCGGCGTGTTTTCCGCCACCATCCTTATTTTAGGATATAACCTTCTGACCTCTTCTATGTGGTCCCAGACCCGCAGGTTCCCCCCGGTATTTCTTACCAGGGTGATGACACCTGGGGCCTGGGAAAAGTTTGTAGGATCTTCAGTGGAAAGATTGTTGACTGAAGTCAGTTTTAGGAGCGGCTTCAGCAACTTTCGCCTTTGCGAGGACCACTCCGCCACCAAATTTTCGTCGACTTTCATTAGAGCTGCGCCTCTCGGGAGGCCTTTCTTCTTTTTCGCCCGACTGGGAGTCTGGCTGGGAGTGGGAATAGGAGAAGGGGAGGGAGTGGGAGTTGCCGAAATGTTCTTTTCCAGGGGGGTCAGATTGAAGGTAGGGGACTGGGAAGCTTTCCGCGGGGAAGAGGGAAGGCTCCTCGCCTTTTCTGCATAAGTGCATCTAACTGGGGACACCGGTAAAGAAGTGCATCGGTCGCCCAGCTTCCTCCTCTCAGAGCTCCTGCTCCTCCTTCTACTCTTGAGTTTGTCCTGTTGTTCCTCCTCTTCCTCTCTCCCGCGCTTCAGGGACGACGCTCTTCCTACTTCCATAGGCTCTTCCGCAACCTTTTTGGGGAAGGAACCCTTTTCCTTGCCCTGTTTGGACGGTGAATTTTGCGGAGTAGGGTCCTTCTGTTTGGCAGGCGCCTTAACAGGAGTCGGCACCTTCACCGGCACCTTCGCCGGCGAAGGCGTTTTTGCCTTTTTTCGCGCCACCACCTGCCAATCACCCTCCTTGTTGGCTGCCGGTACTGGTGCTGGTGGAGCTTGTTTGGTAGTTTCCTTTGCAGGCTGCTGCTGCTGTTTGACTGGTTGGGCCTTTGGGGGCGGGTTTTTGGTCGGACACGCCTTTGCGACGTGTTCCGCCGCCCCACAGACCCAACAGCAAGGCTTTCTGCCCTCCACGACCACAAAAATATTTTGATCCCTGCAGGTGAGAATGTTGGGGATTTTCGCAATGTTTTCCCCAGATAGGGTCACCTGCAGGACCATATCTCCTGTATAGAAGCCTGCCTTGGACCGTAGCGAGGAGACGTCGGCCACCTTTCCGTAACTTGCAAAAAAGGCGCCGACGTGGTCCTCGGCAATGTCCAAGGGGACGCCATGCAAGGTAATCTTGACTCTCCTTGCTCCCATATATTCCGTCTGGAATTGGAGTGTTTTTGTCTCCAATACCACGCCAATTAGGCGCTTGGCCTCTTCAGCTGAGCCAAGCAGGACGTCCCACTTGGCATTGCCTCTCCTCGCTACGGCCTTTGCATTAATCTGAAGAGCCCGAATTGCCTCTTCAAAGGATTCCCTTGTGATGCCCACAAACTTATGGGTCTTAAGTTCCTTGGTTCTTAGTGTGATTATTCTGGCCTCAATTTGTGCCAATTGTTCTGGCACGGAAACCAGCTCTGTTCCTTTAATATACTGGGCGTATTTGTCTTGCATCTGATGGTAATATTCCTCATCCTTAACCGTCAATTTCCCTCTTTTCCACCCAGCGGTCGAGGGTTTAGGCGATGCTGCTTCTGCTAGTACTTGCGAAGGGGGATTATCCCGAGGCGATAGAGCCCAATCCCCCTCCTTTCCTCCCACCGACGCCGTGGTGGGAGGAACGACCTCATCCGGCCCATTCGAGGCCATTGCCACCAAAGTGGCCGAACACCGGACAACCTCTTTCCGGTGTTTCGCGTTGAAAACGCTACTTTACGCAAGCCCGAGCTATAAACTCGGGCCGGAAATTAGTATGTCCAAGATACAAAGTCACTGCAATATCACGAAGGAACAAAACAGCTCTTTGCTCTTACCTTCACAACCCCCAAAACAAAAAGTCAAGAGGGTAGGGAAGGGCTGGTCCTTATTTATTTATGAAAAAGTACATAAATTCTGGCACAAGGCCAACAAATGGGAGGGGGAACAAAAACTTGGGTTGGTCTTCCGTAACTATCTTATACCTAGCTAATCAGATTCACGACCCATACATACGTTACAATTTTCTCATTCACCATAAAAATTTGTCCATCAACACTCATACCTATCAAACACCAAAATACCGCAAAATCATACCAGGGACCTAAAAACACCCCAAATGTACATAAAAATTTCTGATTTTTACAATATATACAATATCTTACAAAAATAAATTTAAAAACTTTATTCATGAAATGACATGATGGGGAGGGGGAATGAAGAAACAAAAAACCCCAAAACAAAAAACAATTTCAAATGAATATATAAACACAATGTTAGTAAGACCCAAACACACCCACATAATTAAAGAGGCCACTGTATTCTGCCTTAAAAAAGAACAAAATCAAGCAGCTCTCTTTCTAAGGGGAATGGATAAGCAGGGGGCAAAAATAAATTGGACTGGAGAATGTATAAGGCTGACCCAGCCGAGAGTGAAAACGGGACAAAATAATACTTGGACAATGGGAATCTCGAACTGGATCATAACAAAAGCAATGAAGCCGGGAACAGGCCAGGACAAACACATTCACTCACATTAACTAGGCACAAAAGAGACTTCTACCTTAACCACGGGCGGGGTTCCAAAGGAATCCACCCCGATGCAACTAGCAGATCTAAAAGAGAAAATCAAGGCTAGCCCCGGTCACGCGAACCAGGCTCGCTGCATATACCCACCTTTCGCTGAACTCTGTCGGGTGCAGCCGTTTCCGTTCAGTTCTAATCTTAATTTTGAGCTGGTGCTCAAAATATCGGATTAGATCCTGATCCGAAAGACGACCTCCCCGCAAGACTTCCTCCAGACGCGTCATCCAAATCACCATTCTAGCCGTGGCCAGTAGCGACAGAAACACCATCCGCTTCACTCCAGAGTACGGGGGCGACACATTGTCCACAGCGTATGCGCGATCAATGAGCACAAGCTCCCGCGGCGCGATACGAGCAGTCAACTCGCCGACACGCGCCCACAACGGGCGAACGCGCGAACAATGGAAGAAGGCGTGCGCAGACGTCTCCTTAATTCCAAGGACGCAACGTTCACAATCTGGCAAATCCGCCAGGCCCATTGCGAACCGCTTGTCGTTGAGAGACAAACCATTCCGAGCCAATCGCCAGGTCAGAGAAAACTCAGAGTTGTTGAGCCAATCCGCACCTGGCGCCCAAGACCAATGAGAGCGATACTCCTCTCTCGACATGCCGAGCTTACTCCACAGTTCATCCTTCACGGCGCCCTCCACTAATCCCCGATAGAAGATTCTCCTAGGCCGTGAAAGGTCACTGGACCATGGAATGGCCCGAAGGGCCGTCAGACATTCGAGCAGGAATTTCGGCCGCCCCCAAGGCCTATTGCTAGTCCTTAGGAGCGGGGGAGTGACAGTGAGGCTAGGGAACATGTCCCTCACTACCCCCGCAAGCAACCGATCTTCCTCCAACGCGCGCCTGAGGAATGCCAACCTCGAAGCGAGCACGTGGCTCCTCAAGTGTGGCATCCCCAGACCCCCTTGACACGGACGGAGGCAACAGACTCCTTTGTCGACCATGTGTTTGCGTCCTCTCCAAAGACAGGAGAATAGCAAACGCTCGAGCGCCTTCTCATGATCGTCACAAAGGGGAAGTACAGACAGCCGGTAAAGGATTCTGGGAAAGAGGTATGTATTACACACCTCCGCCAGACCCTTCACGGAGAGACTCCGTCGACGCCAAATCTCGACCGACGCGCCGACCTTTGCCTGTACTTCTGACCAGTTTTTCTCCAACTGTAAGTCCGGACCGAACCAAACTCCGAGGAGCTTGACCGGCCCGTCCGTCCAGTCGAAGGGCCCCGGGAGGGAAACACCCTTCCAGGCACCTAACCGCAAGCCGGACGACTTGTCGCGGTTAATTCTGGCCCCTGTTACCTGTTCGTACCGTTCAAGCGCCTTCTGTACCGCCCTTATGTCCCTGCGGGAGGACACAAAGGTCGTTACGTCATCGGCGTACGCGGAAACCCTGGCTCGAGCTCCTCCAGGGACAGCAATTCCACGCAGGACCGGACTGCACGTCTCGTCCCTTAGCCGGCGAAGGAGAGGCTCCAACGCCAGGACGTAAAGGAGAGGCGACAGTGGACAACCCTGTCGGACCGACCTAGACAGCGCGAAAGCGCTCGACAGCTTCCCGTTCACCTGTACCACAGCCTTGGGGGAGCGATACAGAAGGCTAATCCAGCGGCTGAAGTCGGGTTTGAATCCGGCGGCCTGCAGGACAGCAGCCAGGTAGCCATGGTCAATCCTATCAAATGCCTTGGACTGATCCAAATTGATCAGCGCGGCCTCTTCGTCGTCTTCTACACCCTCTACGATCGTGCGGATCAAGTGCAGGTTGCTCTGAATTGTTCGTCCCTTCACAGAACAAGTCTGATCCGGTTCCAACAGAGACTCGGCAACTAGCTGCAAGCGATTCGTCAGGATCTTGGCCAAAATCTTTAACTCTGTGTTTAGCAGAGTTATGGGCCTGTAATCATCTAATCCCCGCCCAACCTTCTTGCCTTTTCCCAACAGCGTGATCACGCCCCTGGTGATCCGACCGGGGATGGACCCCTGCCGAAACCAGTGGTTGAACACGACAGTCAAGAGCGGGACAAAAAGGTGCGACATCCTCAAGTACAATTCATAGGGCAAACCATCCAAACCTGGCGACTTGCCACTGCCGGTCTTCTTCAAAGCCGCGTAGACTTCGTCCTCCGTAATCTCCCCTTCGCAGCTAGCCGCTTCAGCCGGCAAAAGCCGGGGAAAGTCAGCCAAATAGCTGCGAAACTCCTCGTCACGGAGACCAGGCTCCTTGGTAAACCGGTGTTCGAAATGCTGCCGGAACGCCTCGCACATGTCGTCGGTGGACCGAAGGAGATGCCCCTCCGGGTCGCGCACTTCTCGAATGTACCGATCGCCGGCCCGACGAATTTCTTCCTTGCGCAGTTCTGCGCCCATGTTCACAGCTTCGGAAGACATCTTGCTTAACTTAGCTCTAATTACCTGACCCATATAGCGCTCGCTAGTCGTGCGCCTCAGGGCCTCCCTGGCTAAGGCTATCTCGAGGGGATCCCCACCAGCCTCCGCCCGGGCGAAATTAGCACTAAGTGTCTTTGCCTCCGCAGCCTTATCTAGTTTGAGCCGCTGGCTATATTTGGTGGCGAAAGACCTAATGGAGTCCTTAAGGTTAACCCACCACTTATTCCCAATGACTCGCCCAATTAACGCCCGCTGAACTAGTTTTGTCAGCTGGTCACGAAAGTCCCGCCTGTCCAGTAAGGACTGATTGAACTTCCAATAACCAGCCAACCTAGGCCTAAAGTCTAACACCACACGGGCACAAACGAGTTTGTGGTCCGTGTAGCCTAGCCAGTGGAACGTTGGACATTCTAAGAAGTCTATGTCGGCCACTCTCACTAACATCCTATCCAGGTACGCAGATACCCGGGTAGAAGGCCAATTAAGCGCCCACGTCCACATACTCCCCATCCGGATGATCGACCCGGTATCTATCGACGAGACCAAATTCGTCGATCAGATCAACCAGGCTACGATCATCATTCCTCCCGCTAGCGCCCCTCCCTCTATCCCATTTGGGGGTTAGGATGGCATTCCAGTCCCCAACTAAGATTAGCCGTGTTGAATGCACCATAAAGGGCTCCAACAGCCGAAAGAAAGAGACACGCTCACCTTGCTTATTGGGCGCATAAACCACAATCAGCCGGAACAATTTGCTTTTCACTGCAATATCGGCCACGATCAGCCGGCCCTCGGCACCGACATGGACAAGGTCAACCTTCGCGTCCAGGGTACGCTTGACCAGCAAAGAAACACCTCTGGCTTGCCGGCTCCCATATGCTGAATAGACGACAAAGTCGTTAGACAGCACACAAGATCGACTTCGCAAACAAAGTGAGTCTCTTGGATCGCGGCCACATCCACGCCGAAGGACAAGAGGTCACGAAGCAGGCGAGCCGCCTTACCCCGATCCCTCAGGCCCTTCGCATTCAAGCTGGCTATCTTAATAGACATCTTTTAGTTCTGAAAAAGAAAAACAAAGAACATGCAACAAAGGCACTAGTCGCATACGGGGTAGAAATCTCGGGCAGAGGGGACCCCGACGGACTGTCCTAGGGACCCTGTACCAATGTCGGACGTAATCCGTCCGTCTAGGACAATCCCGCCGACGTCGGTGGGATATGTTAGTTTTACCACCCTATATAAACTGGGGTGGAGTAAAACGGGGAACCTCCCCGAACAATTTTGCGACATTTTTCTTAGTTCCGGCGTGTTTTCCGCCACCATCCTTATTTTAGGATATAACCTTCTGACCTCTTCTATGTGGTCCCAGACCCGCAGGTTCCCCCCGGTATTTCTTACCAGGGTGATGACACCTGGGGCCTGGGAAAAGTTTGTAGGATCTTCAGTGGAAAGATTGTTGACTGAAGTCAGTTTTAGGAGCGGCTTCAGCAACTTTCGCCTTTGCGAGGACCACTCCGCCACCAAATTTTCGTCGACTTTCATTAGAGCTGCGCCTCTCGGGAGGCCTTTCTTCTTTTTCGCCCGACTGGGAGTCTGGCTGGGAGTGGGAATAGGAGAAGGGGAGGGAGTGGGAGTTGCCGAAATGTTCTTTTCCAGGGGGGTCAGATTGAAGGTAGGGGACTGGGAAGCTTTCCGCGGGGAAGAGGGAAGGCTCCTCGCCTTTTCTGCATAAGTGCATCTAACTGGGGACACCGGTAAAGAAGTGCATCGGTCGCCCAGCTTCCTCCTCTCAGAGCTCCTGCTCCTCCTTCTACTCTTGAGTTTGTCCTGTTGTTCCTCCTCTTCCTCTCTCCCGCGCTTCAGGGACGACGCTCTTCCTACTTCCATAGGCTCTTCCGCAACCTTTTTGGGGAAGGAACCCTTTTCCTTGCCCTGTTTGGACGGTGAATTTTGCGGAGTAGGGTCCTTCTGTTTGGCAGGCGCCTTAACAGGAGTCGGCACCTTCACCGGCACCTTCGCCGGCGAAGGCGTTTTTGCCTTTTTTCGCGCCACCACCTGCCAATCACCCTCCTTGTTGGCTGCCGGTACTGGTGCTGGTGGAGCTTGTTTGGTAGTTTCCTTTGCAGGCTGCTGCTGCTGTTTGACTGGTTGGGCCTTTGGGGGCGGGTTTTTGGTCGGACACGCCTTTGCGACGTGTTCCGCCGCCCCACAGACCCAACAGCAAGGCTTTCTGCCCTCCACGACCACAAAAATATTTTGATCCCTGCAGGTGAGAATGTTGGGGATTTTCGCAATGTTTTCCCCAGATAGGGTCACCTGCAGGACCATATCTCCTGTATAGAAGCCTGCCTTGGACCGTAGCGAGGAGACGTCGGCCACCTTTCCGTAACTTGCAAAAAAGGCGCCGACGTGGTCCTCGGCAATGTCCAAGGGGACGCCATGCAAGGTAATCTTGACTCTCCTTGCTCCCATATATTCCGTCTGGAATTGGAGTGTTTTTGTCTCCAATACCACGCCAATTAGGCGCTTGGCCTCTTCAGCTGAGCCAAGCAGGACGTCCCACTTGGCATTGCCTCTCCTCGCTACGGCCTTTGCATTAATCTGAAGAGCCCGAATTGCCTCTTCAAAGGATTCCCTTGTGATGCCCACAAACTTATGGGTCTTAAGTTCCTTGGTTCTTAGTGTGATTATTCTGGCCTCAATTTGTGCCAATTGTTCTGGCACGGAAACCAGCTCTGTTCCTTTAATATACTGGGCGTATTTGTCTTGCATCTGATGGTAATATTCCTCATCCTTAACCGTCAATTTCCCTCTTTTCCACCCAGCGGTCGAGGGTTTAGGCGATGCTGCTTCTGCTAGTACTTGCGAAGGGGGATTATCCCGAGGCGGTAGAGCCCAATCCCCCTCCTTTCCTCCCACCGACGCCGTGGTGGGAGGAACGACCTCATCCGGCCCATTCGAGGCCATTGCCACCAAAGTGGCCGAACACCGGACAACCTCTTTCCGGTGTTTCGCGTTGAAAACGCTACTTTACGCAAGCCCGAGCTATAAACTCGGGCCGGAAATTAGTATGTCCAAGATACAAAGTCACTGCAATATCACGAAGGAACAAAACAGCTCTTTGCTCTTACCTTCACAACCCCCAAAACAAAAAGTCAAGAGGGTAGGGAAGGGCTGGTCATTATTTATTTGCAATAAATTACAAATTCTGGCACAAGGCCAACAAATGGGAGGGGGAACAAAAACTTGGGATGGTCTTCAGTAACTATCTTATACCTAGCTAATCCGATTCACGACCCATACATACGTTACAATTTTCTCATTCACCATAAAAATTTGTCCATCAACACTCATACCTATCAAGCACCAAAATACCGCAAAATCATACCGGGGACCTAAAAACACCCCAAATGTACATAAAAATTTCTGATTTTTACAATATATACAATAGTGTACAAAAATAAATTTAAAACTTTATTCATGAAATGACATGATGGGAAGGGGGAATGAAGAAACAAAAGTCCCCAAAACAAAAACAATTTCAAATGAATATATATACACAATGTTAGTAAGACCCAAACACACCCACATAATTAAAGAGGCCACTGTATTCTGCCTTAAAAAAGGACAAAATCAAGCAGCTCTCTTTCTAAGGGGAATGGAGAAGCAGGGGGCAAAAATAAATTGGACTGGAGAATGTATAAGGCTGACCCAGCCGAGAGTGAAAACGGGACAAAATAATACTTGGACAATGGGAATCTCGAACTGGATCATAACAAAAGCAATGAAGCCGGGAACAGGCCAGGACAAACACATTCACTCACATTAACTAGGCACAAAAGAGACTTCTACCTTAACCACGGGCGGGGTTCCAAAGGAATCCACCCCGATGCAACTAGCAGATCTAAAAGAGAAAATCAAGGCTAGCCCCGGTCACGCGAACCAGGCTCGCTGCATATACCCACCTTTCGCTGAACTCTGTCGGGTGCAGCCGTTTCCGTTCAGTTCTAATCTTAATTTTGAGCTGGTGCTCAAAATATCGGATTAGATCCTGATCCGAAAGACGACCTCCCCGCAAGACTTCCTCCAGACGCGTCATCCAAATCACCATTCTAGCCGTGGCCAGTAGCGACAGAAACACCATCCGCTTCACTCCAGAGTACGGGGGCGACACATTGTCCACAGCGTATGCGCGATCAATGAGCACAAGCTCCCGCGGCGCGATACGAGCAGTCAACTCGCCAACACGCGCCCACAACGGGCGAACGCGCGAACAATGGAAGAAGGCGTGCGCAGACGTCTCCTTAATTCCAAGGACGCAACGTTCACAATCTGGCAAATCCGCCAGGCCCATTGCGAAACGCTTGTCGTTGAGAGACAAACCATTCCGAGCCAATCGCCAGGTCAGAGAAAACTCAGAGTTGTTGAGCCAATCCGCACCTGGCGCCCAAGACCAATGAGAGCGATACTCCTCTCTCGACATGCCGAGCTTACTCCACAGTTCATCCTTCACGGCGCCCTCCACTAATCCCCGATAGAAGATTCTCCTAGGCCGTGAAAGGTCACTGGACCATGGAATGGCCCGAAGGGCCGTCAGACATTCGAGCAGGAATTTCGGCCGCCCCCAAGGCCTATTGCTAGTCCTTAGGAGCGGGGGAGTGATAGTGAGGCTAGGGAACATGTCCCTCACTACCCCCGCAAGCAACCGATCTTCCTCCAACGCGCGCCTGAGGAATGCCAACCTCGAAGCGAGCACATGGCTCCTCAAGTGTGGCATCCCCAGACCCCCTTGACACGGACGGAGGCAACAGACTCCTTTGTCGACCATGTGTTTGCGTCCTCTCCAAAGACAGGAGAATAGCAAACGCTCGAGCGCCTTCTCATGATCGTCACAAAGGGGAAGTACAGACAACCGGTAAAGCATTCTGGGAAAGAGGTATGTATTACACACCTCCGCCAGACCCTTCACGGAGAGACTCCGTCGACGCCAAATCTCGACCGACGCGCCGACCTTTGCCTGTACTTCTGACCAGTTTTTCTCCAACTGTAAGTCCGGACCGAACCAAACTCCGAGGAGCTTGACCGGCCCGTCCGTCCAGTCGAAGGGCCCCGGGAGGGAAACACCCTTCCAGGCACCTAACCGCAAGCCGGACGACTTGTCGCGGTTAATTCTGGCCCCTGTTACCTGTTCGTACCGTTCAAGCGCCTTCTGTACCGCCCTTATGTCCCTGCGGGAGGACACAAAGGTCGTTACGTCATCGGCGTACGCGGAAACCCTGGCTCGAGCTCCTCCAGGGACAGCAATTCCACGCAGGACCGGACTGCACGTCTCGTCCCTTAGCCGGCGAAGGAGAGGCTCCAACGCCAGGACGTAAAGGAGAGGCGACAGTGGACAACCCTGTCGGACCGACCTAGACAGCGCGAAAGCGCTCGACAGCTTCCCGTTCACCTGTACCACAGCCTTGGGGGAGCGATACAGAAGGCTAATCCAGCGGCTGAAGTCGGGTTTGAATCCGGCGGCCTGCAGGACAGCAGCCAGGTAGCCATGGTCAATCCTATCAAATGCCTTGGACTGATCCAAATTGATCAGCGCGGCCTCTTCGTCGTCTTCTACACCCTCTACGATCGTGCGAATCAAGTGCAGGTTGCTCTGAATTGTTCGTCCCTTCACAGAACAAGTCTGATCCGGTTCCAACAGAGACTCGGCAACTAGCTGCAAGCGATTCGTCAGGATCTTGGCCAAAATCTTTAACTCTGTGTTTAGCAGAGTTATGGGCCTGTAATCATCTAATCCCCGCCCAACCTTCTTGCCTTTTCCCAACAGCGTGATCACGCCCCTGGTGATCCGACCGGGGATGGACCCCTGCCGAAACCAGTGGTTGAACACGACAGTCAAGAGCGGGACAAAAAGGTGCGACATCCTCAAGTACAATTCATAGGGCAAACCATCCAAACCTGGCGACTTGCCACTGCCGGTCTTCTTCAAAGCCGCGTAGACTTCGTCCTCCGTAATCTCCCCTTCGCAGCCAGCCGCTTCAGCCGGCAAAAGCCGGGGAAAGTCAGCCAAATAGCTGCGAAACTCCTCGTCACGGAGACCAGGCTCCTTGGTAAACCGGTGTTCGAAATGCTGCCGGAACGCCTCGCACATGTCGTCGGTGGACCGAAGGAGATGCCCCTCCGGGTCGCGCACTTCTCGAATGTACCGATCGCCGGCCCGACGAATTTCTTCCTTGCGCAGTTCTGCGCCCATGTTCACAGCTTCGGAAGACATCTTGCTTAACTTAGCTCTAATTACCTGGCCCATATAGCGCTCGCTAGTCGTGCGCCTCAGGGCCTCCCTGGCTAAGGCTATCTCTAGGGGATCCCCACCAGCCTCCGCCCGGGCGAAATTAGCACTAAGTGTCTTTGCCTCCGCAGCCTTATCTAGTTTGAGCCGCTGGCTATATTTGGTGGCAAAAGACCTAATGGAGTCCTTAAGGTTAACCCACCACTTACTCCCAATGACTCGCCCAATTAACGCCCGCTGAACTAGTTTTGTCAGCTGGTCACGAAAGTCCCGCCTGTCCAGTAAGGACTGATTGAACTTCCAATAACCAGCCAACCTAGGCCTAAAGTCTAACACCACACGGGCACAAACGAGTTTGTGGTCCGTGTAGCCTAGCCAGTGGAACGTTGGACATTCTAAGAAGTCTATGTCGGCCACTCTCACTAACATCCTATCCAGGTACGCAGATACCCGGGTAGAAGGCCAATTAAGCGCCCACGTCCACATACTCCCATCCGGATGATCGACCCGGTATCTATCGACGAGACCAAATTCGTCGATCAGATCAACCAGGCTACGATCATCATTCCTCCCGCTAGCGCCCCTCCCTCTATCCCATTTGGGGGTTAGGATGGCATTCCAGTCCCCAACTAAGATTAGCCGTGTTGAATGCACCATAAAGGGCTCCAACAGCCGAAAGAAAGAGACACGCTCACCTTGCTTATTGGGCGCATAAACCACAATCAGCCGGAACAATTTGCTTTTCACTGCAATATCGGCCACGATCAGCCGGCCCTCGGCACCGACATGGACAAGGTCAACCTTCGCGTCCAGGGTACGCTTGACCAGCAAAGAAACACCTCTGGCTTGCCGGCTCCCATATGCTGAATAGACGACAAAGTCGTTAGACAGCACACAAGAGTCGACTTCGCAAACAAAGTGAGTCTCTTGGATCGCGGCCACATCCACGCCGAAGGACAAGAGGTCACGAAGCAGGCGAGCCGCCTTACCCCGATCCCTCAGGCCCTTCGCATTCAAGCTGGCTATCTTAATAGACATCTTTTAGTTCTGAAAAAGAAAAAACAAAGAACATGCAACAAAGGCACTAGTCGCATACGGGGTAGAAATCTCGGGCAGAGGGGACCCCGACGGACTGTCCTAGGGACCCTGTACCAATGTCGGACGTAATCCGTCCGTCTAGGACAATCCCGCCGACGTCGGTGGGATATGTTAGTTTTACCACCCTATATAAACTGGGGTGGAGCAAAACGGGGAACCTCCCCGAACAATTTAGAGACATTTTTCTTAATTCAGGAGTCTTTTCCCTGACCATACAAATATTTGGGAAGCTCCTTTGGGCTTCCGCAATGTGCTCCCAGACCCGCAGGTTGCCACCGGTATTTCTTATCAGGGTGATGACACCTGGGGCCTGGGAGAAGTTCTTTGGGTCCTCAGTGGATAACCCATCCACTGAGGTGAGCTTAAGGTGGTCTTAGCAGCTTACGACGCTGTGACGACCACCCCGAAGAAATGTCCTCCTTCACCTTCATCAGCGCCTCCCCACGCGGGAGGTCCATCTTCTTCTTCGCCTTACTGGGAGTGGGAATAGGAGCAGGGGAGGATGTGGGAGTTAAGGAACTGCTTTTCCTAAGGGGGGTCAAAAAGGGGGTTGGGGACTGGGCAGCTTTACGCGGGGACGCGGGAAGGCTTCTCGCCTTATCCGCATAAGTAGTTCTTGCAGGTGACACCGGAGCTGAGGCACATTTTTCTCTGCTGGGCTTTTTTTCCCTGCTCCTACTTCTTCTGCGGGCCTTGGGAGTATCCTTTCGTTCTTCCACCTCCTCCTCTCTCCCCCGCTTTAGGGAAGCCGATCTATCAACTTCCATTTGTTGCGGGGAAGGAGTCCTCTCCTTCCTTTGTTTGGGGGGAGACTTCTTAGGAGGCGACTCCTTGGGTTTCACCGGCGTCTTGGCAGGTGGTGGCACCTTCTCAGGGGACGGTGTTTTGGCCTTCTTTCTGCCCACCACCTGCCATTCGCCCTCCTTGTTGCCCACGGGAGCTTGCGTGGGTGAAGCTGTTTTTGAGCCTTCCTTTTCTTTTGCCGCTGGCTGCTGCTTAGTTGGTTGAGCTGGTTGGGTCTTTGGAGTCGGATTCTTGGACGGGCAGACCCTCGCGACATGGTCCGCCGCCCCGCAGACCCAACAGCACGGCTTCCTCCCTTCTACTATCACGTAAATGACCCTACCTCTGCAAGTGAGCGTGTTGGGAACTTTGGCTATCTTCTCCTTAGACATCGTCACCAGCAGGGTCATGTCTCCCGTAATGTAGCCTGCCTTAGACCGCAGCGAGGAGACCCCGGCCACCTTTCCAAAGTTAGCAAAGAAGGCGCCAACGTGGTCCTCAGTAATGTCCATGGGGACGCCGTGTAGAGTGACCTTAACCTTCCGGGCACCCATGTATTCTGTATGGAGCTGGAGAGTTTTCGTCTCCAGCACCACCCCGACCAGACGTTTGGCTTCGTCGGTCGTGCCCAGCAGGACGTCCCACATGGCACTACTCTTCCTCGCTACGGCCCTAGCCTTGATTTTAAGTGCTCCGATAGCTTCCTCAAACGTATCCCTCGGCACTGCAATTAATCTCTGGGACTTGATATCCTTAGTGATGAGAGTAATAGTTCTAGTTTGGATGTCCGCCAGTTCTCCGGGGACCGAGACCAGCTCGGTGCCTTTTATGTATTCCGCGTACTTTATCCTCATCCTCTCGTAGTACTCCTCATCCTTATTTATAGGTTTTCCCCCTGTCCAACCAGAAGTTGAAGGCTTGGGGGACCCGGGAGCTGATGGCACTCCTTCCGGCGTTGGTACTACTGCTGCTGCTACTCTAGGTACTGAAGGGGGATTATCCCGAGGCGGTAATGCCCAATCCCCCTCCTTTCCACCCACCGAGGCCGTGGTGGGAGGAACGATCACATCTGGCCTATCGGAGGCCATTGCCTCCTAAGAGGCTAAGCGCGAGACACCTGCCTCCGGTGTTTCGCGTCCTTCGCAGGTCGCTACTTTACGCGGCCCAAGCTATAAACTTGGGTGGAGACCACAATGCCACACTTGACCAAAGCAATAGTAAGTATCACAGTGGAACAGATACTACACTTTGATCCAAACCAAACCGACCACACAAACACAAAAAAGTCTGAGTAGGGAAGGGCTGGTCCTTATTTATTTATGAAAAAGTACATAAATTCTGGCACAAGGCCAACAAATGGGAGGGGGAACAAAAACTTGGGTTGGTCTTCCGTAACTATCTTATACCTAGCTAATCCGATTCACGACCCATACATACGTTACAATTTTCTCATTCACCATAAAAATTTGTCCATCAACACTCATACCTATCAAGCACCAAAATACCGCAAAATCATACCGGGGACCTAAAAAAAACACCCCAAATGTACATAAAAATTTGTGTTTTTACAATATATACAATATCTTACAAAAATAAATTTAAAACTTTATTCATGAAATGACATGATGGGAAGGGGGAATGAAGAAACAAAAAATCCCCAAAACAAAAGACAATTTCAAATGAATATATATACACAATGTTAGTAAGACCCAAACACACCCACATAATTAAAGAGGCCACTGTATTCTGCCATAAAAAGACAAAATCAAGCAGCTCTCTTTCTAAGGGGAATGGAGAAGCAGGGGGCAAAAATAAATTGGACTGGAGAATGTATAAGGCTGACCCAGCCGAGAGTGAAAACGGGACAAAATAATACTTGGACAATGGGAGTCTCGAACTGGATCATAACAAAAGCAATGGAGCCGGGAACAGGCCAGGACAAACACATCCACTCACATTAACTAGGCACAAAAAAGAACTTCTACCTTAACCACGGGAGGGGTTCCAAAGGAATCCACCCCGATGCAACTAGCAGATCTAAAAGAGAAAATCAAGGCTAGCCCCGGTCACGCGAACCAGGCTCGCCGCATATACCCACCTTTCGCTGAACTCTGTCGGGTGCAGCCGTTTTCGTTCAGTTCTAATCTTAATTTTGAGCTGGTGCTCAAAATATCGGATTAGATCCTGATCCGAAAGACGACCTCCCCGCAAGACTTCCTCCAGACGCGTCATCCAAATCACCATTCTAGCCGTGGCCAGTAGCGACAGAAACACCATCCGCTTCACTCCAGAGTACGGGGGCGACACATTGTCCACAGCGTATGCGCGATCAATGAGCACAAGCTCCCGCGGCGCGATACGAGCAGTCAACTCGCCGACACGCGCCCACAACGGGCGAACGCGCGAACAATGGAAGAAGGCGTGCGCAGACGTCTCCTTAATTCCAAGGACGCAACGTTCACAATCTGGCAAATCCGCCAGGCCCATTGCGAAACGCTTGTCATTGAGAGACAAACCATTCCGAGCCAATCGCCAGGTCAGAGAAAACTCAGAGTTGTTGAGCCAATCCGCACCTGGCGCCCAAGACCAATGAGAGCGATACTCCTCTCTCGACATGCCGAGCTTACTCCACAGTTCATCCTTCACGGCGCCCTCCACTAATCCCCGATAGAAGATTCTCCTAGGCCGTGAAAGGTCACTGGACCATGGAATGGCCCGAAGGGCCGTCAGACATTCGAGCAGGAATTTCGGCCGCCCCCAAGGCCTATTGCTAGTCCTTAGGAGCGGGGGAGTGACAGTGAGGCTAGGGAACATGTCCCTCACTACCCCCGCAAGCAACCGATCTTCCTCCAACGCGCGCCTGAGGAATGCCAACCTCGAAGCGAGCACGTGGCTCCTCAAGTGTGGCATCCCCAGACCCCCTTGACACGGACGGAGGCAACAGACTCCTTTGTCGACCATGTGTTTGCGTCCTCTCCAAAGACAGGAGAATAGCAAACGCTCGAGCGCCTTCTCATGATCGTCACAAAGGGGAAGTACAGACAGCCGGTAAAGGATTCTGGGAAAGAGGTATGTATTACACACCTCCGCCAGACCCTTCACGGAGAGACTCCGTCGACGCCAAATCTCGACCGACGCGCCGACCTTTGCCTGTACTTCTGACCAGTTTTTCTCCAACTGTAAGTCCGGACCGAACCAAACTCCGAGGAGCTTGACCGGCCCGTCCGTCCAGTCGAAGGGCCCCGGGAGGGAAACACCCTTCCAGGCACCTAACCGCAAGCCGGACGACTTGTCGCGGTTAATTCTGGCCCCCGTTACCTGTTCGTACCGTTCAAGCGCCTTCTGTACCGCCCTTATGTCCCTGCGGGAGGACACAAAGGTCGTTACGTCATCGGCGTACGCGGAAACCCTGGCTCGAGCTCCACCAGGGACAGCAATTCCACGCAGGACCGGACTGCACGTCTCGTCCCTTAGCCGGCGAAGGAGGGGCTCCAACGCCAGGACGTAAAGGAGAGGCGACAGTGGACAACCCTGACGGACCGACCTAGACAGCGCGAAAGCGCCCGACAGCTTCCCGTTCACCTGTACCACAGCCTTGGGGGAGCGATACAGAAGGCTAATCCAGCGGCTGAAGTCGGGTTTGAATCCGGCGGCCTGCAGGACAGCAGCCAGGTAGCCATGGTCAATCCTATCAAATGCCTTGGACTGATCCAAATTGATCAGCGCGGCCTCTTCGTCGTCTTCTACACCCTCTACGATCGTGCGAATCAAGTGCAGGTTGCTCTGAATTGTTCGTCCCTTCACAGAACAAGTCTGATCCGGTTCCAACAGAGACTCGGCAACTAGCTGCAAGCGATTCGTCAGGATCTTGGCCAAAATCTTTAACTCTGTGTTTAGCAGAGTTATGGGCCTGTAATCATCTAATCCCCGCCCAACCTTCTTGCCTTTTCCCAACAGCGTGATCACGCCCCTGGTGATCCGACCGGGGATGGACCCCTGCCGAAACCAGTGGTTGAACACGACAGTCAAGAGCGGGACAAAAAGGTGCGACATCCTCAAGTACAATTCATAGGGCAAACCATCCAAACCTGGCGACTTGCCACTGCCGGTCTTCTTCAAAGCCGCGTAGACTTCGTCCTCCGTAATCTCCCCTTCGCAGCTAGCCGCTTCAGCCGGCAAAAGCCGGGGAAAGTCAGCCAAATAGCTGCGAAACTCCTCGTCACGGAGACCAGGCTCCTTGGTAAACCGGTGTTCGAAATGCTGCCGGAACGCCTCGCACATGTCGTCGGTGGACCGAAGGAGATGCCCCTCCGGGTCGCGCACCTCTCGAATGTACCGATCGCCGGCCCGACGAATTTCTTCCTTGCGCAGTTCTGCGCCCATGTTCACAGCTTCGGAAGACATCTTGCTTAACTTAGCTCTAATTACCTGACCCATATAGCGCTCGCTAGTCGTGCGCCTCAGGGCCTCCCTAGCTAAGGCTATCTCTAGGGGATCCCCACCAGCCTCCGCCCGGGCGAAATTAGCACTAAGTGTCTTTGCCTCCGCAGCCTTATCTAGTTTGAGCCGCTGGCTATATTTGGTGGCGAAAGACCTAATGGAGTCCTTAAGGTTAACCCACCACTTATTCCCAATGACTCGCCCAATTAACGCCCGCTGAACTAGTTTTGTCAGCTGGTCACGAAAGTCCCGCCTGTCCAGTAAGGACTGATTGAACTTCCAATAACCAGCCAACCTAGGCCTAAAGTCTAACACCACACGGGCACAAACGAGTTTGTGGTCCGTGTAGCCTAGCCAGTGGAACGTTGGACATTCTAAGAAGTCTATGTCGGCCACTCTCACTAACATCCTATCCAGGTACGCAGATACCCGGGTAGAAGGCCAATTAAGCGCCCACGTCCACATACTCCCATCCGGATGATCGACCCGGTATCTATCGACGAGACCAAATTCGTCGATCAGATCAACCAGGCTACGATCATCATTCCTCCCGCTAGCGCCCCTCCCTCTATCCCATTTGGGGGTTAGGATGGCATTCCAGTCCCCAACTAAGATTAGCCGTGTTGAATGCACCATAAAGGGCTCCAACAGCCGAAAGAAAGAGACACGCTCACCTTGCTTATTGGGCGCATAAACCACAATCAGCCGGAACAATTTGCTTTTCACTGCAATATCGGCCACGATCAGCCGGCCCTCGGCACCGACATGGACAAGGTCAACCTTCGCGTCCAGGGTACGCTTGACCAGCAAAGAAACACCTCTGGCTTGCCGGCTCCCATATGCTGAATAGACGACAAAGTCGTTAGACAGCACACAAGAGTCGACTTCGCAAACAAAGTGAGTCTCTTGGATCGCGGCCACATCCACGCCGAAGGACAAGAGGTCACGAAGCAGGCGAGCCGCCTTACCCCGATCCCTCAGGCCCTTCGCATTCAAGCTGGCTATCTTAATAGACATCTTTTAAACCTGAAAAAGAGAAAAAGAAAAACAGGCAACAAAGGCTCTCTAGATGCATACGGGGCGAAAATCTCGGGCAGACAGGACCCCGACGGACTGTCCCAGGGAACCAGTTCCTATGTCGGACGTAATCCGTCCGTCTGAGACAATACCGCCAACGTCCGTGGGGTACATTAGTTTTACCACCCTATATAAACTGGGGTGGAGTAAAACAGGGAACCTCCCCGAACAATTTTTAGACATTTTTCTAAGTTCTGCTGAGCTTTCAATGTACATCCTTAGTTTAGGATAAAGTTTTTTCGCTTCCGCGATGTGGTCCCAGACCCGCAGGTTACCCCCGGTATTCCGTACGAGGGTAATTACTCCTGGGGCCTGGGGAAAGTTTTTGGGGTCCTCCGTAGATAGACCGTCAACTGTGGTCATCTTCAGCAGTGGTTTGAGTAGTTTTCGTCTTTGTGACGACCACCCTGCTGAGATGTCCTCCTCTACTTTCAATAGCGCTTCCCCTTTGGGCAGGGCTTTTATCTTTTTTGCCCGAGTGGGAGTGGACATAGGAGAAGGGGAGAGAGTGGGGGATAAAGCAACTGGTCTCAGGGGGGTTAATTTAAAGGTAGGGGACTGGGAAGCTTTCCGCGGGGACGAGGGGAGGCTTCTTGCCTTTTGCGCATACGTTTGCCTCTCCGGTGAGGCAGGAAGCGAGGAGCACCTGTGTGTTGTCGAACTCCTTTCTCTGCTCTTCCGCCGATTCTTGAAGTTCTCTTGCTGCTCTTCTTCGTCCTCCCGGCTGCGTTTCAACGACGCCGATCTTTGAGTCTCCATGGGCTCTTCCCTTGGTTGTTCCTTCGGGCCCTCATTTTGGGGCGGTTTTTTTTCCTTCCCCTGCTTGGTAGCTGCTTTGGGTGATGAGGGCACCTTTGACTCCGAAGGCTCCTGAGGTGGCGAGGGCGTTTTGGTCGGAGAAGGCGTTTTGGTCTGAGAAGGCGTTTTGGCCGGAGAAAGCGATTTCTCCGCTAGTGCCTTCGCCTTCTTTTTCTTGCCGACCGTCTGCCACTCATTCACCTTATCCGGAACAGACGATTTCGCCTCCGTTGGAGCTTCTGGTTGTTTCGCTGCCGGTTTCTCCTGCTGCTGCTTTGCTGGCTGGGTCCCAGGGGCCGGAACCTTTTTCGGGCACGCCTTGGCGACGTGATTGGAACCGCCGCAGACCCAGCAGAAGGGCCTCCTCCCCTCAACGATCACGTAAATTGATCTTCCCCTGCAGGTGATAATGTTGGGGATATTCCCGATCTTTTTTTGCTCGACCGTCACCTGCAGGGTGACGTCACCGGTGAGAAAGCCCTGCTTCGAGGTGAGCGCCTTCACCTCTTCGACCATGCCGAATTGTGTGAAAAACACCCCGACATGGTCTAACGAGATGTCCATGGGCACGCCGTGGAGAGTGATCTTTGATCTGCGCATGCCCATGTATTCTGTATCCAGGCGCAACGTCTTTGTTTCCATAAAGGAGCCGGCCAGTTTTCTTGCTTCCTCCGCAGAGCCAAGTAAAACATCCCACACGGCGTGGCTGCGCCTAGCCACCATCTTTCCATTGATCTTCAAGGCCTTGATGGCCTCCTCCACCACGTCCCTGCTGACCCCGATAAGTTTGCGACTTTTCGGATCCCTGGTCAGCAGGGAAAGGATCCTGGGCTCAATGTTACTGAGCGTCTCGGGCACCGAGATAATCTCCGCTCCTGTCACGTATTTAGCGTATTTCTCCTTTAGAGACTCATAATACGCTGAATCCTTCCGCACTTTCTGGATGGTCCCCCCAGTCCAAGCCTTGTCGGGGGAAACCGTGTCTGCTGAACACCGCTGCCCATCTTCCTTCGACGTTGAGGGCACCGGAGATGCAGGAGCTGCTGGTAGGGTTGCTACTCCTGGTCCTTTTTCCAAGGAGAGGGGTGAGGCAGGCAACCGCCAATCCCCTCCTTTCCTCCCACCGAGGCCGTGGTGGGAGGAACGATCACATTTGGCCTATCGGAGGCCATTGCCTCCTAAGAGGCTAAGCGCGAGACACCTGCCTCCGGTGTTTCGCGTCCTTCGCAGGTCGCTACTTTACGCGGCCCAAGCAATAAACTTGGGTGGAGACCACAATGCCACACTTGACCAAAGTAATAGTAAGTATCACTATGGAACAGATACTACACTTTGATCCAAACCAAACCGACCACACAAACACAAAAAAGTCTGAGTAGGGAAGGGTTGGTCACTTTCAATGCCTCTAAAACAAAGCTGTTATCAACTAATCACCATAGACAATCGCATCTACCTCCCATTAGCATGGGACAGGCTAGCCTCCCAGAGAGTAAAATACTACGCCTCCTTGGCCTTACACTCTCGGCGGACCTCAAATGGAATGACTATATTGAATCCATTGCCAAATCTGCTGCTATGAAAGTGGGCTCCCTGTGCAGGGCCCGGAAATTTTTCCCACCTGAATCTATTCTGCACATATACAAATCTACCATCCGCACGTGTATTGAATATTGCTGCCATATCTGGTCGGGTGCCCCTGCTGCTCTCCTTGGGCTTCTTGACAAAATACAAAGGAGGATCTGTAACGTGGTTGATACTGACTTGGCAGACCGGCTGCAGCCGCTCTCTCACCGGCGTGATGTGGCTTCCCTGTGCCTCTTCTACAAGTACTTTCATGGCTTCTGCTCCGATGAGCTTAGATCACTGGTGCCGCCTAAGCACGAATTTACACGAGATACTAGATTAGCAACTAGGTCCCACCCTTTTACAGTTAAACAAATAAGATGTAACCGTAAATTCTACTCCAACAGCTTCTTTTCTCGCGCTTCCCGCCTGTGGAACTCCCTTCCACAAGTCTGCTTTCCTGACAGTTACAATCTCCAGGTGTTTAAATGTAGGGTCAATAGACACCTCCTATCACACTAACTCCCAACTATTCTCGCAACACTCTCATCTACCCAACCCTCATTCTCGGTATCCTTACCCGCCTATCACCCACCCTCTGTCATTTCCTATATTTAATCAGCCTTTCTCCACTCTACGTAGCCCCCTGCGCAGTAGTGGCAGTGACATGCTTTGCTCGGGGTGAAACGCTTATAAAAAAAAAAAATATGGGTTTCCGCGAAAAATAATCCTAGCAAAAACGATAAATAAAATTTCCTTGAGCGATGACGCATGCCGCATTAAACGGTATTTTGCCCTAAAAAGGGTTCAATCCCTGCCGGAGAAAACATTTTATTTACTAAAATTTCTTGAATATGTGGGCCGGTAGATGAGATTGAAGCTCTAGGGAGATGGTTAATGCTTATTTATTCGGCCTTGTGTCATACATAACCGAACTCCCTACAGCTTACAAGTTTTATCCAGAGTTAATGTCAGAATTATCAGAAGGTTTTCATTTTTTTTTTAATCATATCACCCCAAGCAAGGCGATAACGCCACTAATGCGCAGGGGGCTACGTAAGAGTGGAAAGATTGGAAAAGAGAAAAACCGGAAACCGCATCCTAAACAGGAAACAAGGGATGAGCCTCTTCACCTGTTCAATAGACGTGGGTGGAGTGTGAACCGGGCGATAGTTTAGTCTATTTACACCAATTGAAAAAAATAAAAAAACGAAAAGTGAAAAGACTGGAAAAGAGAAAGCCGAAAACCGCATCCTAAACAGGAAACAAGGGATGAGCCTCTTCACCTGTTCAATAGATGAGGGTGGAGTGTGAACCGGGCGATAGTTTAGTCTATCTACTCCAATTAGAAAAATAAATAAATAGTGAAAAGATTGGAAAAGAGAAAACCGGAAACCGCATCCTAAACAGGAAACAAGGGATGAGCCTCTTCACCTGTTCAATGGACGTGGGTGGAGTGTGAACCGGGCGATAGTTTAGTCTATCTACTCCAGTTAGTTTAGTCTATCTACTCCAATCAGCCGAAGGTTGGTTGTAGATTGGTTGGAATGTCTATTTGTGTGGAAGAGCGAATTTTGCTTTCCCACTGACTTGTGAAATTTGCCTTAGTTGTTTTTTATGCTTTTAGTCGTTTGAATCTGATTTTGCAGATGTTCAATTTTTGTAAAAGTGAAAAAGAAAGTTGATTTTAATTCTTAATTTCCTATCCCACAAGATACACACTTTATTCGAACTGTTGTCCTCATCTTTAATATAAATAATGATAAAATAAAAATGGGGCGTCTATTTCAAATAAGAAATGTCCATTCTAACAACGTTTGAAGTAATAAGTATATATATATATATATGTGTGTGTGTGTGTGTGTGTGTGTGTGTGTGTGGGAAGAGAGAGAGAGAGCGAGCGAGAGTGAGGGTGTATATCGGGCCGGATTGTTGTTGCTGTCTATTTATGATCTCTGCTCTGTGATCGCGTTCATACAAATTTGTTTTAAGTGACATTAATACCTGTTCAGTTGCAGGTCGAAGCTCACATCTCGATGCAGATTATTAAGATAGCCTTAAGACTTCCTAATCCACAACCCATTTCAATCACAGTGTCTGTATTCTATAAAGCATTGTGACTTCTACATGACAAACATTTCAATCCTATTCTTATCTAGTTTTATGAATAACACTTTTTTGTTACATTTGGTTCGGATTTATATATAAGTTAAATTAATTATTTTATTCTATTAATACTTACCAGCTAAGTAATAGTAAGAAAAAGGAGTCCATGTTGTCAGTCTAAGATAAGAGATACAGGGACGTCAAAAACAGGAAGCGGCAAAAACTCGGCTATGAGGATAGCAGAGGAACAGAGAATGAAAAATATGGCACAGAAACCTGAAGATGCTATTAATTTCGCTTTTCAAGAAAATTAAAAAAAAACAGCGATAACAACTCAGACACGTCGACAAACTAAAAATAAAATTTATGGAAATACGAAATAAGGTCGGATTAAAATAAGGTTGGATTGAAAAAAATCCAGAAGAAACCATTAAATTTTTTTATACAAACAAAGAGGGCTGAACTGTTATGTAATATCGGTCATCCTATAAGAGACCGATTGCCACACAGATGAAGTACAGCCTTGAGGCTAGAGAAATGTGGTTCTACAGAAGGATGCTGAGAATACAATGGACTGAACATGTCATTATCAACGAACTATTAAGGAAAATGGAAAATCGAGATGTATATACCTAGAATCAGAAAGGTACAGTTAGAATTTTCATAATGAGGAAAGATGGCTTGGAGAATTTGATACTCGCAAAACAGATTAGAGGCAAGAAGGACAGAGGAAAGCAGCAAATAACCTACCTAACGAGTTTTTGTAACATAACAGGGACTATAAGGTACAGCACAAATATAAACCTTACTCAGAGCTACAAATACATGAAGTTGTGGAAAGCTATGATTGACCACGTCCTGAAAGGACACGACACATAAAAGACTATATATTTGTCTATACTTTAGAGATGAGGGAGTATTTACAGCATTTACATTATTCGGACTATTGACCTCATCTATGTTGCCATTTGTACGACGTTTCGGCCGTTGTGCGCTCCGGCCTTCTTCAGGTGCTAGGAATTTCGAACCGAACCCTTTATTACAATCACTGGGGTATGTGAACTCCATTTCTTGCTAAGTAGTGTCTAAGTTATCTCCCTCTAACCGTGTAAGTTACTTGTTCACCACTGCTGTAGCCTGGTATTGAACTCACAACTGTTTGTGTCAAGTAACAGGAACTAACCAACATCTATATCCGCTGACTGGGCAGAAGATTATCTCGCAGTAAGTTGCCATTACTTTCTGCGGTAAACTCTTTGCCAGCCAAGACTCTAGAACCCAATCTGGGGGGAAGAGACGGCTTAATACCTTTCCCGAGAAGAGGCACTACTAACCAAGGAATAGAGTTCATATACCCCAGTGATTGTAATAAAGGATTCGGTTCGAAATTCCCAGCACCTGAAGAAGGCCGGACCGCACAACGGCCGAAACGTCGTACAAATGGCAACAAACAGTATATATATATATATATATATATATATATATATATATATATATATATGCTGCATGAAGTAGATACACTGCTCGTGAACTGCTAGTCAGTATAATTACTCTCCTCTTACAATAGTGTCCATAATTAGATCCGGTGAAAATACACATCCCTGTCTTAGACAAGACTCGTATGCTGCATGAAGTAGATACACTGCTAGTGAACTGCTAGTCAGTATAATTACTCTACTCTTACAAGAGCGTCCATAATTAGATCCGGTGAAAATACACATCCCTGTCTTAGACAAGACTCGTATGCTGCATGAAGTAGATACACTGCTCGTGAACTGCTAGTCAGTATAATTACTCTCCTCTTACAATAGTGTCCATAATTAGATCCGGTGAAAATACACATCCCTGTCTTAGACAAGACTCGTATGCTGCATGAAGTAGATACACTGCTAGTGAACTGCTAGTCAGTATAATTACTCTACTCTTACAAGAGCGTCCATAATTAGATCCGGTGAAAATACACATCCCTGTCTTAGACAAGACTCGTATGCTGCATGAAGTAGATACACTGCTAGTGAACTGCTAGTCAGTATAATTACTCTACTCTTACAAGAGCGTCCATAATTAGATCCGGTGAAAATACACATCACTGGCTTAGACAAGACTCGTATGCTGCATGAATTAGATACACTGCTAGTGAACTGCTAGTCAGTATAATTACTCTACTCTTACAATAGTGTCCAAAAATAGATCCGGTGAAAATACACATCCCTGTCTTAGACAAGACTCGTATGCTGCATGAAGTAGATACACTGCTAGTGAACTGCTAGTTAGGATAATTACTCTACTCTCAAATAGTGTCCATAAATAGATCCGGTGTAAATACACATCCCTGTCTTAGACAAGACTCGTATGCTGCATGAAGTAGATACACTGCTAGTGAACTGCTAGTCAGTGTAATTACTCTACTCTTACAATAGTGTCCATAAATAGATCCGGTGAAAATACACATCCCTGTCTTAGACAAGACTCGTATGCTGCATGAAGTAGATACACTGCTAGTGAACTGCTAGTTAGGATAATTACTCTACTCTCAAATAGTGTCCATAAATAGATCCGGTGTAAATACACATCCCTGTCTTAGACAAGACTCGTATGCTGCATGAAGTAGATACACTGCTAGTGAACTGCTAGTCAGTGTAATTACTCTACTCTTACAATAGTGTCCAAAAATAGATCCGGTGAAAATACACATCACTGTCTTAGACAAGACTCGTATGCTGCATGAAGTAGATACACTGCTAGTGAACTGCTAGTTAGGATAATTACTCTACTCTCAAATAGTGTCCATAAATAGATCCGGTGTAAATACACATCCCTGTCTTAGACAAGACTCGTATGCTGCATGAAGTAGATACACTGCTAGTGAACTGCTAGTCAGTATAATTACTCTCCTCTTACAATAGTGTCCATAATTAGATCCGGTGAAAATACACATCCCTGTCTTAGACAAGACTCGTATGCTGCATGAAGTACATACACTGCTAGTCAGTATAATTACTCTCCTCTTACAATAGTGTCCATAATTAGATCCGGTGAAAATACACATCCCTGTCTTAGACAAGACTCGTATGCTGCATGAAGTACATACACTGCTAGTGAACTGCTAGTTAGTATAATTACTCTACTCTCCAATAGTGTCCAAAAATAGATCCAGTGAAAATACACATCACTGTCTTAGACAAGACTCGTATGCTGCATGAAGTAGATACATTGCGAGTGAACTGCTAGTCAGTATAATTGCTCTACTCTGACAATAGTTTCCAAAAATAGATCCGGTGAAAATACACATCACTGTCTTAGACAAGAATCGTATGCTGCATGAAGTACATACACTGCTAGTGAAGTGCTAGTCAGTTTAATTACTCTACTCTTACAATAGTGTCCAAAAATAGATCCGGTGAAAATACACATCACTGTCTTAGACAAGAATCGTATGCTGCATGAAGTAGATACATTGCTAGTGAACTGCTAGTCAGTATAATTACTCTACTCTTACAATAGTGTCCAAAAATAGATCCGGTGAAAATACACATCACTGTCTTAGACAAGACTCGTATGCTGCATGAAGTAGATACACTGCTAGTGAACTGCTAGTCAGTATAATTACTCTACTCTGACAATAGTGTCCAAAAATAGATCCGGTGAAAATACACATCACTGTCTTAGACAAGACTCGTATGCTGCATGAAGTAGATACATTGCTAGTGAACGGCTAGTCAGTATAATTACTCTACTCTTACAATAGTGTCCAAAATTAGATCCGGTGAAAATACACATCTGTCTTAGACAAGACTCGTATGCTGCATGAAGTAGATACACTGCTAGTCAGTATAATTACTCTACTCTTACAATAGTGTCCAAAAATAGATCCGGTGAAAATACACATCACTGTCTTAGACAAGACTCTAATGATGCATGAAGTAGATACATTGCTAGTGAACTGCTAGTCGGTATAATTACTCTACTCTTACAATAGTGTCCAAAAACAGATCCGGTGAAAATACACATCCCTGTCTTAGACAAGACTCGTATGCTGCATGAAGTAGATACACTGCTAGTCAGTATAATTACTCTACTCTTACAATAGTGTCCAAAAATAGATCCGGTGAAAATACACATCACTGTCTTAGACAAGACTCGAATGATGCATGAAGTAGATACATTGCTAGTGAACTGCTAGTCGGTATAATTACTCTACTCTTACAATAGTGTCCAAAAATAGATCCGGTGAAAATACACATCCCTGTCTTAGACAAGACTCGTATGCTGCATGAAGTAGATACACTGCTAGTGAACTGCTAGTCAGTATAATTACTCTCCTCTTACAATAGTGTCCATAAATAGATCCGGTGTAAATACACATCCCTGTCTTAGACAAGACTCGTATGCTGCATGAAGTAGATACACTGCTAGTGAACTGCTAGTCAGTATAATTACTCTACTCTGACAATAGTGTCCAAAAATAGATCCGGTGAAAATACACATCACTGTCTTAGACAAGACTCGTATGCTGCATGAAGTAGATACATTGCTAGTGAACTGCTAGTCAGTATAATTACTCTACTCTAACAATAGTGTCCAAAATTAGATCCGGTGAAAATACACATCTGTCTTAGACAAGACTCGTATGCTGCATGAAGTAGATACACTGCTAGTCAGTATAATTACTCTACTCTTACAATAGTGTCCAAAAATAGATCCGGTGAAAATACACATCACTGTCTTAGACAAGACTCTAATGATGCATGAAGTAGATACATTGCTAGTGAACTGCTAGTCGGTATAATTACTCTACTCTTACAATAGTGTCCAAAAACAGATCCGGTGAAAATACACATCCCTGTCTTAGACAAGACTCGTATGCTGCATGAAGTAGATACACTGCTAGTCAGTATAATTACTCTACTCTTACAATAGTGTCCAAAAATAGATCCGGTGAAAATACACATCACTGTCTTAGACAAGACTCGAATGATGCATGAAGTAGATACATTGCTAGTGAACTGCTAGTCGGTATAATTACTCTACTCTTACAATAGTGTCCAAAAATAGATCCGGTGAAAATACACATCCCTGTCTTAGACAAGACTCGTATGCTGCATGAAGTAGATACACTGCTAGTGAACTGCTAGTCAGTATAATTACTCTCCTCTTACAATAGTGTCCATAAATAGATCCGGTGTAAATACACATCCCTGTCTTAGACAAGACTCGTATGCTGCATGAAGTAGATACCCTGCTAGTCAGTATAATTACTCTACTCTTACAATAGTGTCCACGTATATAAGTGAATAGGAACATCCCATTCCTCTATGCAGGTACATTTTTAGATTATCTCTTTCCCGAGTCAATCTTTTTTTTAGAGTCGATGTCAATTCTTTCGGTATCTTTTCTCTTTCTCTCACTAGGTCTATTCAGGACATCTATTTTACGAGCCTTTTGCGGGATAGGCACGTCGAATGTATCAGAATGAACATCCATAGGTCCCACCTCATCTGGTGTACTGTTCTCTTGAACTCCATGTCTCTTTTTTATTTGGTTATAGTGTCTTTTATGCATTAATTCGGGTCTTTTAACCAGATTTATCGTTTTTTCCGATTATTCGGACAATAGTATCGACTTCCTGTTGTGTTGAGGAAGTTAGTAGGAAAGGAAGACACGAACACGGGACTTGTAACAACAAGATATATTGAGAAACAAGAATACAGAAAGAATATGTCTGAGTGGAAACCTCCTCCCTGCTGTGACAAATAGTCTATGTATGTCTACTCCCTGGCGTCTGTCCTGTGTCTGCGCATAGAGAACCTAGCCAGTATTTGTAATGAACGGAACAGTCTATTATAGAGGGGTTCTACCCCAACACTTCCCAATACGTCTTATTCAACCAATACATGCGGTAAAAAACCTTCTGACCAATATTGTAAAAGTCCTTCCTACTTTTTAGTTTTGGGAGTTGGGGGGGGGGGTGTTTTGTTGTTTTTTTTGTTTGTTTTGTTTTTTTTTATTTCTTTTGTATATTCATACTTTTTCCTATTTATCAAACACTGATCGTATCTTACGTACAAAGATAATCTCTGCCGGAGTCAAGACTTAAGGTGCGTTTTTATTCGGTGTAATTCTATACACCTACATAAACTGTTGTATTGCTCCATCTGTGGATCCACCGTTGGCTTTTCTTAAAGCTCTTTTAAGAGTATCCACGAAAAGCTCTGCTTAGCCGTTGCTTCTTGGATGATAAGGGGCAATTGTAATGTGATTTAACACAAAAATCTTGCAAAATTCCTTGAACTCCTTCGACGTAAACTGTGTACAATTTATCAGAAACAATTGATTCTGGTTCTCAAAACCCCGCCAACGGTTCATGTAAAAACTGTAATACTACTTGCGTGGTTGGACTTACATTTCAAAGTCTCTGTCCATTTCGAAAAGTTGTTGACGAAAAGATTGTATGATCTGTTCATTAGATCATCAAAATCAATAGGAAAACGTGACTAAGGATGGTCAGTTTCTCACCATAGATTAAACTTAATTGGTGATGTCTTGTCTGACAAAGCAGAGCTTTTGCACGACTTTACAAAAGTTTCAATGTCTTGGAACTTTTGTAAAGTCATGCTATTGGCGTAGCATGACTTTACAAAAGTCATGTCATTCCATGTCATGATACGCCAGTAAACATAGCTTGTCATGACGCTCTTCATTCATTCCAGGATGTTCTGCATACAATTAATTCAGGCTCCTTTATCTGTGGTGCTAGAGGTACCACTATTCTTTCGCCGTACGTGAGAACGTCGTCACATATTGAATAAAACTTTAAAATCTGTTTTATTTTTGTCATTTAATTTATTTATCCTTTCAATCATGAATTTATCATCCAGTATTTTCTTTTTTGTGTCCTCCAAAGTTACAGGTAATTCCTGCACAGTATTGCACAAAATATTTTTAATCTCTACCTGCGGTTGTAGAGCAGCAATGACTGTGTCTTCGGAGGGTTCATTATTCCTTCGAATCAGTCTGGACAATCTGTCCACATGACTTAACTCTATCGGCGGCAAGAACTTCATTCTAAAGTCATAACCTTAAAAAAATGGTTTCTCTTTGTTGTAATCTGTTCTCAGTACGTGTCAGTAATCCTTTTTTTTTTTTTTTACTCATAAATCGCTAACAACGGTTTATGATCCGTCTGCAATGTCAATTTCCTTCCATGAATAAATCTATGGATTTTTTAAGGGCAAAGTTAATCCCTAAACTTTCCTTCCCAATCACTGAATACTGTTTTTCACTGGAAAAGGTATCCTGGATGCATGTACAATCGGTTTAACAGGGCAGTTTTCCAATTTATGCATAATACAAACTGCGATATCATAAGCACTCGCGTCACTTGTCACGATCAATTCTTTTTAACGATCATAGTGTGCCAAAAATCTGAACGAAAACATTCCTTGTTTTTAAGTGACAAACATTATTGAAATGTCGTCATTTACTAGGATAGTAGGGGTTTGGTCCCATTTTTTTTTCTTCTTCATGGTTTCATTTTTATTTCGCAACTTTTTGATGTGCAACACAACGCTTATTTCAATATTTTTAGTGCCCAAATCTTCTGCTAGGTTTTGCAGAGTTTATTTGGATTCTTTTTTTAATTTATTTAGAACCCTCCCTCCTGGTTTCCGTGTCTTTAGCTGACACTAAACCTTGCGCAAATATTAAGCATTTGAAATTGTCAGGGCTTAGTTCTGCCAATTTAAATTTCTCACATTGATTTTCTAAACTTATTTATATATGGAACTTTGGAACTATAAATGTGTGTGTGTGTGTGTGTGTGTGTGTGTGTGTGTGTGTGTTACCTATACACTAGGAAACGGCTGAACCGATTTTCTTGAAAATTTACGGTTGTACTGTAAGCGTCTGCGAGTGTTATTAGCTAGGTTTTGTGTCGAGGTACCCCCGATAAATATCGAAAATGGATAATCGAAAAAATCGGGTTACAGAAGGAGTGGTCTGATTTTAATCAAATTTGATACACTCATAGACAAAGACATAAGAAACGATATTCAGAAGTTTCAAGGTTGCAGTTCTTACAATAGTGCAGAAAATCGATAATATATATAAATATATAAGGCAAGATGTTTGTGTATGTGTCTGTTTATCTGCCTGTATATCAGTATTTTTTCAGCCATTTTATTTTAGTTTTTGCTTCGGGTTTGGCTCTAAGTAGGTATAATTGTAGTTCTTAGTCTCAGCCATGATACCATTTACTCAGAGGACTTATTTAGCCTTCAATATTCAGTTTACGGTGAAAAAAACTTATTTGATATCGATACCAGGAAATCAAAATTTGACTTACATCCATTCATTTTTCTTTCAGCCTACGGTTTCGCTTTAACTGGAAACAACTATTGCTTTTTAGTCTTTCGTGCCAACGTCCAAAGAGTCTGAGCTCCAGGACCATGAATTAGTTTGAAAGCTTTCATTACACCCGAGCAACGCCGGGCTATACTGCTAGTTCACAATATTTACGAACGTAGTGAAGAGTTCTTCGTCATTTTATTCATACACTTCCATCTCGTATGAAATAATGACGTTTTGGGACTGAACAGCTCTGAAAGTAATGCAACAATTTCATTGAATGTTAAGTCACTTGTCTTTTTGGTAAAATATATTTCGTAATTTTCGTTGTTCGGCATAGCATCATTTTTGTAAAATCAATCTGACCTTTTTTCTGCAGTCTGTCTTGTATTTGCGGTAATATGATGCAAAAGTTACATTTCTCTCGGGCCTGTAGTTAAACTCTGATATCGCCTTCACGATAGCTTCCTTAGAAAATACTCTCAAATACGTCCTTAACGTTACTTGAAAACAGTTTTGGCTCTTTCATCAACAATTCTTTGAAGTTTTCGAGCTTTTGTTTTCGCTGTTTTTGTTGTTCTAGTTGTTTTACAATTTCTACCAGCCCTTTTTAAACTCCTTCAATTATTTTTTTTTTTTTTGTTGCAATATATAATTTTTTTTCTCTCTCTCTTTCTGTTGTGTTTTGGACAATTGGTTTATATCATGTAATCCTTGAAAATTTTTTTGTAGTTCTGTACTTATAAAAAACGAACTGGTTCTGAAATATGATTTTCAATACCGAAATTATTTTTTAAATGAAACAAACAAAAGAGAAAAGAAAAATAATTTTGTCCATGAATAATTCACACTTTCCTTCCCTTAGCTTGAATCCAAAACCCTGAATTTTTTAAACACTTGAAAAACATTTTTCTTATTTTCTTCTATATCTTCATTTCCCAGCAAAATATCATTAATGTATGCAACTGCGAAGTCGAGACCACTTAGCATCGTGTCCATCATGACTTGCTGGAAGATAACTGGAGTAACTTTTATGACAAACGGCAAACAATTGAATTTAAATGTGCATTTATGCTCAAAACTTTTGTAACTTCGTGATCTGTTATGCTTTGGATAACTGTTTTATATCATGTAATCCTTGAAAATTTTTTGTAGTCAGAAAAATTCTTTATAATTTTTCTGTACTTATAAAAAACGAACTGGTTCTGAAATATGATTTTCAATCCCGAAATTTATTTTTTTAAATGAAACAAACAAAAGAGAAAAGAAAAGACAATTAATTCTTCTTCCGTATTTTTAGTTGTGAATTGATATCGAACTGTTTTTTATTTTTTTATTTTTTTCTTGCAGAAATGACTCGGCAAGAACTGATTGAGGAAAACACTCTCATATCGGAGCAGATCAAAAACTATCGTCGCAAGATGTCCATAATTGCGGATCTAGTGCAACAGCTTGAAGATTCGTACGAAGAATCGAAGCGGTATGCCATGATGCAACGATACCGCCTGTTAAAAACGATGATTAAAGGTGTTATTTATGACAAACTCATTTGACTAAGGCCGGCCTAACGTGACACAAGTTATGTCACTGTCAGCGGCCCGAACCCAACTCAATGCTTTCACTAATAAAATAAAAAGAAAAAAAGAAAACAAGATAACCAGCGTCGGATTCAGCGGATGTACCGGCGGCGCATGCGTGAAATAATGCCGCCGCGAGAAAATAAGAAACAATTTTCTTGTCGCGGTATCTTTTACTGCGTAAAAGTGAACTTTTTACAATCAACGTTATTTAAACATATATATTTATATACATACCTCTACGTGTATATAAATTAGGTTCATGATTTTTTGCAATTCTATGTTCCTGTGTCATAAATCGTTGACATTTTGTTCAAAAGTAATGAAAAGGGTATAAATTTATTTTAGTTCTTGAAAAAAGGTGACTCTTAAACTGAAAATTCGTTTTTACCATATGCGCATTAAGAGTAAAAAAATCAAAATATTTAAGAATCTTTATTTTTCCATTTGCTAATGATGTAATTGAATAGTACTTATGTCGTTTTAACGCAATTAATGTTTATATCTATAGTACAGCATACAGCCTTACAAATAAACAAAAATTGCAAACTTGTAGTAGCTTTATTTTTTAATTTGCTAATGATGGAATTTAAACTCATTTAACAGTTTATAACTATAGCATAACATACAACTTTACAAATAAACAAAAATTGCAAATTTGCAGAAAGCCTTATGTTTCAATTTTCTAGTGATGGAATTGGAAGGTATTTATCTATTTTAACTCATATAACAGTTTATAAATATAGCATAACATACAACCTTACAAATAAACAAAAACTTTTAAAAGCTTTATTTTTTAATTTGCTAATGATGGAATTGGAAGGTACTTATCTATTTTAACTCATTTAACACTTTATAGCTGCAGCATAACATACAACCTTACAAATAAACAAAAATTGCAAACTTTCATAAGCTTCATTTTTCAATTTGCTAATAATGGAATTCAATAGTACTTATTTATTTTTAACGCATTTAACAATTTATGGCATAAAACTTACGCATAAACAAAAACAAGTTCCAGAAGAACCAATAAAGTTCTAGAATTTTCAAGAAAGTTAAGACAAAATTATTATACGATTTTAGAAATTTCGTGTTGGGGCGACATATTTTAATACAGTAAACTGAATTAAAGTCTTCGTCATTATTATTTTTAGCAAAAGTTCGTAGAATTATAATACAGAAAATCAATTATTTTACAGAAAGTCGAAAACTCATAGCCCTAATATATATATCGAGGAATAAACGAAATTTTATACTAAAAACTAAAATAAACGATCAGTTTCGTCCCAAATCTTTTCAAGATTATTTCTGGGAAATTTATGTAAGCGTGGAAAATTAAAGATGATAATGAGAGGTGGGAAAAAATGCAAAATAACTAAAGTCAAATAACATTAAATGTAGCAAGCAATCCCTCTGTTTACAGAGAGAAGGCTTGCGGGATTTGATGTATATGGACTCCTGAACTTTCAAATGATATAGAGACTGCGACCTTGATAGTACAGTAATCAGTACTCAATCCAAAAGGAAATGCGTTGAGTGCTGACTGTTTTACTGGGCTATCTGTAAACAAAGAGATTGCCTGCTGTGTTTAGGCTCTAGTCCTCTTGCATTTTTCTACCCCCCCCCCGCCTCATTATTACATTTTATTTTTCCACATTTGCATAAATTTCCCAGAAATAAACTTGAAAAGATCTGGGACCGAAACGGTCGTTTATTTTAGTTTTATTATAAAAATGTCATCCAAATTTCGCTTATTCTTCGCTATTATTAAGCTCTGTACTACTAAGAATATGTTCAAGTATATATATATATATATGTGTGTGTGTGTGTGTGTGTGTGTGTGTGTGTGTGTGTGTATTAAACTTCCACAAAGTGACTTGTTCTTATTAATTTAATTTAATTTCTGTTATTTATATATATTCATATATGAATAACAGAAATTAAATATGAATATATATATGTGTGTGTGTGTGTGTGTGTGTGTGTGTGTGTGTGTATGTATTAAACTTCCACAAAGTGACTTGTCCTTATTAATTTAATTTAATTTCTGTTATTTATATATATTCATATATGAATAACAGAAATTAAATATGAATATATATATGTGTGTGTGTGTGTGTGTGTGTGTGTGTGTTTGTGTGTGTATGTATTAAACTTCCACAAAGTGACTTGTCCTTATTAATTTAATTTAATTTCTGTTATTTATATATATTCATATATGAATAACAGAAATTAAATATGAATATATATATGTGTGTGTGTGTGTGTGTTTGTGTGTGTATGTATTAAACTTCCACAAAGTGACTTGTCCTTATTAATTTAATTTAATTTCTGTTATTTATATATATTCATATATGAATAACTGAAATTAAATATGAATATATATATATGTGTGTGTGTGTGTGTGTGTGTGTGTGTGTGTATTAAACTTCCACAAAGTGACTTGTCCTTATCAATTTAATTTAACTTCTGTTATTTATTCTTTAAAATCTCAAGTCATGTCGGCAAGGCTTTGTAGATACAAAAAGGGTGCGTTAAAATTATTAATGCTAAGAATTGGCGACTTAAAGGAATAGTATAAACACGAGAAAAACAATGAGGCATATTCTTTAGTTGCTATTTTTCTAATTACCATTCTGTTGGTTTTATTTATTTGATTATTTATTTTACTTTCTGATAGAGAAACAGGTATATTTTAATTTCGCCATGTGACGAATTTGTAATTTATGGCTTTTCAATTATTTCATTAAACGTATTTTATTCTTTCTCTTTCATTTTCGTTTTTCGAAAACTGTTTCTGTGTTGTTATTTTTCATTTCTCATAAGATAATTTCAGTAAAAAATAAATATAAATGGAAAACGTTCCATTCATTAATAATTTTAAATTCGCGAGTTAAATTTGAATCTCCAAATTAAATTTAAAAAATAAATTTAAATTGTTAAATTGCAAAAATTTGACGAAAGTTTAAGCGATAGTAGAAACATTGTAACTTCGTTTGTTTGTTTGTTTGTTTGTTTGTTTGTTTGTTTGTTTTCAGTTTCAGATCATGACGGAATCAATTAGATGCTTTTTTTAATTGTTTGCTTATTAAAGAAATTATTTTTCTGCTTCGTCTTTTAAATTGTTAACATATTGTTTGATTTGTTCATCAAAATCTTTAAAAAATATATTTTGTTTCATTTAAAACGTTGTTTGTTTTTCATTCTGACTTATGAGGCAAAGTATATTGTGACTCTGAAGTCGTGTGCCGTATGTCTCAGTTCAGCTTATCCCTTTTGGACGTAAACATCGCTTCTAGAGTTCTAAGTAAACAAACAAAACTTGGTAAAGTTTAACATTCGTACCAGCAAAAACAAAAATGTCGTTTAAAAAGGACGGTTTTGACACTATAATTACTACAAACTCCCGAAGCGATTTTTATTGATTTAAAATTCTGTCTTTAAAGTTTTAATGAAACCTAATCATATGAAACTTGAGTTTCCATTTTTTTTTATCAAGAATCAAAAACACAATAATAAAATTCTTTTCGTTATACTATTTTATTTTATTTTTCTCTCTTTAAAGTTTTAATGAAAGCTAATCATATGAAACTTGAGTTTCCTTTTTTTTATCAAGAATCAAAAACAATAATAAAATTCTTTTTGTTATATTATTTTATTTTATTTTTCTCTCTTTAAAGTTTTCATGAAACCTAATCATATGAAACTTGAGTTTCCTTTTTTTTATCAAGAATCAAAAACAATAATAAAATTCTTTTTACTATTTTATTTTATTTTTCTCTCTTTAAAGTTTTAATGAAACCTAATCATATGAAACTTGAGTTTCCTTTTTTTTATCAAGAATCAAAAACAATAATAAAATTTCTTTTTTCTATTTTATTTTATTTTTCTCTCTTTAAAGTTTTAATGAAACCTAATCATATGAAACTTGAGTTTCCTTTTTTTTTATCAAGAATCAAAAACACAATAATAAAATTCTTTTCGTTATATACTATTTTATTTTATTTTTCTCTCTTTAAAGTTTTAATGAAACCTAATCATATGAAACTTGAGTTTCCTTTTTTTTATCAAGAATCAAAAACAATAATAAAATTTCTTTTTTCTATTTTATTTTATTTTTCTCTCTTTAAAGTTTTAATGAAACCTAATCATATGAAACTTGAGTTTCCTTTTTTTATCAAGAATCAAAAACACAATAATAAAATTCTTTTCGTTATATACTATTTTATTTTATTTTTCTCTCTTTAAAGTTTTAATGAAACCTAATCATATGAAACTTGAGTTTCCTTTTTTTTATCAAGAATCAAAAACAATAATAAAATTTCTTTTTTCTATTTTATTTTATTTTTCTCTCTTTAAAGTTTTAATGAAACCTAATCATATGAAACTTGAGTTTGCTTTTTTTATCGAGAATTTAAAATACAATAATAAAATTCTTTACCATGTTATAAAGAAATAATGAGAAAAAACAATTTTAATATTCATAATTTATACAACTGGATATGAAAAAGAAATCAATAAATATTAAGTAACGGGGACTAACTGCAATTATAAATTCTGAAAAAATAGCATTTTCTGGACATTTCTTTCATTTACTCGCGCTGAATAAATTTACTAACATAGTTTGCAAGAATCTGAATATATACGTTTCTTCTCGAGACATGACAACAAAAATGTTAAACACTATTAATTAGAAAGGCGTTTGATATTTTTTATTTAATTTTTTTTTTTAATCGTTTCACCCCAAGCAAGGCATTCCACTGCCACTATTGCGCTTGGGGCTACATAGGGGAAGGTAAATAGAAAGAGTGGTTAGATATAGGAAATGTCAGAAGGGGGAGTGATAGATAGTTGGGTGGGTGGGAAGAGTGTTTGAAAGAATGGAAGCGAGTTAGTGTGTTAGGAGGTGTCTTTTGACCTTACATTTAAACTCCTGGAGATTGTAGCCGTCGGGGAAGCAGTCATGTGGAAGGGAATTCCAGAGTCGGGAAGCACGAGAAAAGAAACTGTTGGAGTAGAAGTTGCGGTTGCATTTTATCGGTTTCACTGTAAAAGGGTGGGATATGCATAAATCAAGTTTCATATGTTTGGGTGTCATTAAGATTCTAAAAATATTTATATATATAAAGTAATTCATCGAGTTTTATATTCGACCTCAACAGAAAGCACGGGACGGCCGTTTCGGCCTATATTTGGGACTCTTCAGCAAGGCGCATCCACTAGCAGGAATCGAACCCAGACAGTCTTGATTATTAAGCTGATGTGATACCAACTGTACCACGGGCCCTGGTAACGAAGATATAACGAATTAAGCAAGATGAAGTGCGCCACTCCTCACGAATTCTGTGGTGGAACTAATCCAAGCTCCTTTGCCTATATATATATATATATATATATATATATATATATATATATATATATATATATATATATATATATATATATATATATTGTCCACTGTCGCCCTTACTTTATGCTTTGGTGTTGGAACCCCTCCTTCGCCGGCTAATGGACAAGACGTGCAGCCAGGCCCTACATGGAATCGCTGTCCCTGGTAGAGCTTGAGCCAGGGTTTCCGAATACGCCGATGACGTCACTACTTTTGTGTCCTCCCAGAGTGACATTGAGGTGGTACAGAAGGCGTTTGAACGGTACGAACAAGTGACAGGGGCCAAAATTGACCGCGACAAGTCTTCCAGCTTGCGGTTAGGTGCCTAGAAAGTTTCTATCCTCCCGGGACCTTTTGACTGGACGGACGGCCCTGTCCGCATTCTTGGAGTGTGGTTTGGGAACGACCTCCAGTTGGAGAAAAATTGGTCTGATGTACAGGCACAGGTCGTCGCGTCGGTAGATATTTGGCGTCGAAGGAATTTGTCATTAAAGGGTTTGGCAGAGGCGTGTGTTACATACGTCTTTCCCATTATCCTTTACCGGCTGGCTCTACTTCCACTTTGCGAACGGCCTTCATATGGGGCCTGGCGTATTTGCCAGATTGTGAACGCTGTGATCATGGTTTAATGGAGACGTCTGCGCACGCCTTCTACCATTGTTCTCGGGTTCGCTCTCTCTGGGACCGTGTCGGCGAGTTGACTTCTCGTATCGCCCCGCGTGAGCTCGTGCTCACTGATCGTGCATACACCTGTGACAGTGTGTCGCCCCCGTTTTCGGGAGTGAAGCGAATGGTGTTCCTGTCGCTGGTCACGGCTCGAATGGTGATATGGACGAGGTGGCCGACTTTCACATCAGGATCTGATCCGATATTTTGAGAATCAGCTCAAAATTAAGATTAGATCTGATTGGTAACGGTTGGCCCCGATACGCTTTAGCGAAAGGTGGGTAAAAGTGGCAAGCCTGGTTCGCGTTAACGGGACTAGCCTTGATTTTCTCTTTTAGATCTACTAGTCACATCGGGGGGGGGGGGGGATTCTTTTGGAACCCTCCTCTGGTTAAGGTAATTTCTTTTTGTGTACCTAGTTAATGCGAATGAATGTGAGCCCTAGCCTGTCCCCGGCATTGTCTTTTGTTATAATTTAGGTTGAGATTCACAATTTTCCCAGTTTTTATCTTTTTGTCCCATGTTATCTCATCTGGGTCAAGGTTTTTATTCTCCCCATCAGTTTTATTTTCTCCTCTCCACCCCCTGTAGAAAGAGTGCCTCTTAATTTTGTCCTACGGGCAGAATACAGCGGCCTCTTTGTTTTGTGGGTTGGTTGGGTCCAACCAAAATCATGATTTCTGTTTGTATTTTTTTTTAATTTCTTGTTTTGGGAATTTATGTCATGCCCCTCCCCACATATCATTTCATGATATATTTTTAAATATACTTTTTAGGTCAATTATTCACAATAAAATTTTTATACTCTTTTGTTTTTTGTTTTTGTTTTTGATTTTGTTTTTTGTTTTTTTAGGTCCCTGGTATGTTCGAGGTATTTTGGTATATGAAGAATTGAATGATGATGGACATGTTCTTATGGCGGATGAGAATATTGTAAAGTATGTTTGGGTCGTGACTCGGATTAGCCAGGTATAGGATAGATACTGAAGACCAACCTGACCCCCCCCCCAAATCGGCCTTGTGCCACAATTGTATTTTTCATACAATAAATATTGAGAAGTTCTTGGAAGTTCATAAGAGTTCTTAGAAGTTCTAGAGAGTTTTTTAGAGTTCTATTGGAGTTCCGTAGAACTACTAGACAGTTGATATTAGTCGGCAGTTAGTCGAATACTAAGGAGTCAGCTTTCAGTGGAAGATTACCAAGTTCCTAACATTTAGGGTGCATTAAGTTGATTAGCAACTGACATAGCCTGATTATAACCTTCAGTGAGAAAATTACTTCACAACAATAATAGAAATAAAAACACAAAGACAGAATAGGGTTAAACAAATATATTAACAAAGAACTGTAGTACAAACAGATACAACATGAGAAGATCATCAGTGTGACTGTAATGGTCCGGCTATCAGATCTACCTGCTGGAATAGATTTCTCTCTCTCTCTCTCTCTCTCTCTCTCTATCTATCTATCTATCTATCTATCTATATATATATATATATATATATAACTATCTCTTAAGTTTTGTAAGAGGTCATGTGTGCCATAGGTAAATTACCATAAAAGAAAGAAAGTTGATTGTACAACATGTCAACATATATTTGGTTGTTTAATATCGAATTTTCTTTGGAGCGCACAGTGAGAATCGAACTCACTATACCGTAATAATATTTGGGTTTGTTGTTTGTTGGTTCGTTTAATGTGGAATTTTGAATGAGGCCCCTAACTCACTACTAATGGTCAACCTGACTATCCTCCTGCAGGATGTGCATTGTGGTGCAGTGGATATCGACTCGGAACAAGAAATCGGGGAGCCGAGTTAGAATTCCAGTTGAATTGCTTGCATTCACTTACGTATAAACACCCTTAGGAAAAGTATGAACCCGTCTCTTCCCTCCATTACTGGTTAAATAGCAGAATAGATTGGGTTTTATAGCCTTGACTGTCAACCAGTCTACCGCAGAAAGTAATGGCAACCTACTGCGGGATAATGTTCTGTCTAGTCAGTCATGTCTCTTTCGAGACATGATCGCCCAAGTGTGTATCACGTATGGTACTTACTGACTGACTCACTAACCTATACTTGACACCAAGAAACTTGTGTGTGTGTGTGTGTGTGTGTGTGTGTGTGTGTGTGTGTGTGTGTGTGTGTGTGTGTGTGTGTGAAATTTCAGCCTCTTCATATTTAAATTAGTTAAAAGCAGAAGTCCTTGGAGAATTATAATATCAACTTGTTTTTGTAAATCAAAAACACTACCGAAAATCCGCTCTGAATTGTAAAATGAAAAATGCAATAAAACTATGACATTATTTAATTAGAAAAGCTTTTAATTGCTTTTATAATTTAGATATGTTAAGGACACTATTGTCTGAAGAAAAATTATTTCGATGAATAATGAATAATTACAATAATTGTTTTCATTTTTAAAATTTTAAACTGATTCGGAAATTTAATATTAAGACATTTCATTAATCACCAATCTTCTGTATTGGATAGTCATTGGGGAGTGAATACAAAAAGTTGTTGCATTGAAGTATTTCTTTTATTATTTTAAACATGAGCGTGTTCGAGTAGACGCTCTGATTTTTTTTTTTTTTTTTTTTTTTGAAACAGTGGAAATAACATCTCCCGTCCTATGCATTCCTTTGTCCTGTGCCCAACTTTTTTGTAGGAGTCGCGATTCACACCGAGGAGAGAAAAAGCGGAAAATTTCCGTCGGAGCGAAGAGTGCTCGACGGAAAGAAAGCGACACAGCGACATCGGGGGTGGGGGGCGTCTTCACATACATTCACCGCAGTCGAGCCTGTCACACCCCGTTTTGTTATTTGATAACATCTCTGGAGATGACAGATAAATTTCAACTGATGTCCGCGCAAAATATTGAAAAAATAATTTCTTTAGAAATTCTTGACATTTTTTCTTTTTAGAGTTGTTACCCCCACTTATTTAATTTTATGAAATTTCCACAAATTAAAATATCAGCCTCTTAATATTTATCTAAACTTATTTATAAATGGAACTTTGTGTGTGTGTGTGTGTGTGTGTGTGTGTGTGTGTGTGCATCTGTTAGTGTGTATGTCCGTTACCTATAGACTCCAAAACGGCTGAACCGATTTACTTGAAAACTCACACAGTTGTACTATAAGCGTCTGCGAGTGTTCTTAGATGGGATAATCGAAAAAATCGGGTTATAGAAGGAGTGGTTCGATTTTAATCAAATTTGATACACTCATAGACAAAGACATAAGAAACGATATTCAGAAGTATCAAGGTTGCAGTTCTTACACTAGTGAAGAAAATCGATAATATATATATATATATATATATATAAAAGGGAAGATGTTGGTGTGTGTGTGTGTGTCTGTTTATCTGCCTGTATGTCCGTATTTTTTCAGCCATTTTAGTTTTTGCTTCAGGTTTGGCTCTATATAGGTATAATTGTAGTTCTTTGTCTCAGCCATGATACATTTACTCAGAGGACTTATTTAGCCTTCAAAATTCAGTTTACGACGAAAAAACTTATTTGATATCGATACCAAGGAATCAAAATTTGATTTACATCCATTCATTTTTTTCAGTCTACGGTTTCGCTTTAATTAAAACAACTATTGCTTTTTAATCTTTCGTGTCAACGTCCAAAGAGTCTGAGGTCTAGGACCATGAATTAGTTTTAAAGCTTTTATTACACCCGAGCAACGCCGGGCTATACTGCTAGTATTAGTGAAAAGCAGAACATTTTGGAGAATTTAAATTATCAATTTTAATCAGAAACACCATTTACCGAAAATCTGCACTGAATCATAAAATGAAAAATGCAATAAAACTGTATTATTTAGTTAGAAAGGCTTTTAATTGCTTTTCATTTATACTTTTTTAATTTCTTTTAATATATATAGTATTGAATTTTATAGTATTGAATATTGAATTTTATAGTATTGAATATATATTCTTTTAATATATATACTATTGCATTTTATAGTATTGAATATTGAATTTTATAGTATTGAATATATATTCTTATAATATGCATAGTATTGAATTTTATAGTATTGAATATTGAATTTTATAGTATTGAATATATATTCTTTTAATATATATATAGTATTGAATTTTATAGTATTGAATATTGAATTTTATAGTATTGAATATATATTCTTTTAATATATATAGTATTGAATTTTATAGTATTGAATATTGAATTTTATAGTATTGAATATATATTCTTTTAATATGTATAGTATTAAATTTTATAGTATTGAATATTGAATTTTATAGTATTGAATATATATTCTTTTAATATATATAGTATTGAATATTGAATTTTATAGTATTGAATATATATTCTTTTAATATGTATAGTATTAAATTTTATAGTATTGAATATTGAATTTTATAGTATTGAATATATATTCTTTTAATATATATAGTATTGAATTTTATAGTATTGAATATTGAATTTTATAGTATTGAATATATATTCTTTTAATATATATAGTATTGAATTTTATAGTATTGAATATTGAATTTTATAGTATTGAATATATATTCTTTTAATATGTATAGTATTAAATTTTATAGTATTGAATATTGAATTTTATAGTATTGAATATATATTCTTTTAAAATATATAGTATTGAATTTTATAGTATTGAATATTGAATTTTATAGTATTGAATATATATTCTTTTAATATGTATAGTATTAAATTTTATAGTATTGAATATTGAATTTTATAGTATTGAATATATATTCTTTTAAAATATATAGTATTGAATTTTATAGTATTGAATATTGAATTTTATAGTATTGAATATATATTCTTTTAATATATATAGTATTGAATTTTATAGTATTGAATATTGAATTTTATAGTATTGAATATATATTCTTTTAATATATATAGTATTGAATTTTAATGATGCTTAGTGCCAGAATTATCGTTTTTTTTCAGTAGTTTACTAAAAGGGAGGCATTTTAGGGGTGCCGGTTTTTTGTCATTAAGTGCTCGGTGTCAACAAATGGAGCGTTAAAAGGATTAATATGGAGAGATTGGTCTGATTGAAATAAATAAATGAAGAAATAAAGAACTAAAGAATGGGGTGAGAGACTAAAGTCGAGCCTGTCACACCCCGGGTGGGCATGTACAAACCATAACAGCAGCTGAGGCATAAATCTTTGCACGCGGATCCATGGTCTCTCGAGACACATTCAACACAACAATCCGAAATCTAATGTTATTTCTAAAGAACTTATGGATTACTAGAAGTATAACCCGGCGTTGCCCGGGTGTAATGAAAGCTTTAAAACTAGTCCAAGGTCCAGGAGCTCATACACTTTGGACTAAAAAGCAATAGTTGTTTACAGTTAAAGCGAAACCGTAGACTGAAAGAAAAATGAATGGATGTAAGTCAAATTTTGATTTCCTGGTATCGATACCAAATAAGTTTTTTCGTCGTAAACTGAATTTTGAAGGCTAAATAAGTCCTCTGAGTAAATGGTATCATGGCTGAGACTAAGAACTACAATTATACCAACTTAGAGCCAAACACGAAGCAAATACTAAAATAAAAGGGCTGAAAAAAATACAGACATACAGGCAGATAAACAGACACACACACAATATATATATATATATTATTGATTTTCTGCACTATTGTAAGAACTGCAACCTTGAAACTTCTGAATATCGTTTCTTATGTCTTTGTCTATGAGTGTATCAAATTTGATTAAAATCGGACCACTCCTTCTATAACACGATTTTTTCGGTTATCGATTTTCGATATTTATCGGGGGTACCTCTACACAAAACATAGCTTTCTTTGTTTCTTTCTTTCTTTCTTTCTTTCACTCATGGCTTTCTTTTTTTATTTCGATCATGCCCTTCTTCCTATCTTTCTTTCTTTCTTCACTCATGGCTTTCTTTCTTTCTTTTTTTCTTTATTTCTTTCTTTCTTTCACTCATGGCTTTCTTTCTTTATTTCGATCATGCCCTTCTTTCTTTCTTCCTTCCTTCCTTTCTTTCTTTCTTTCTTTCTTTCACTCATGGCTTTCTTTCTTTCTTTCTTTCTTTCTTTCAATATTGCCCTTTTTTCTCTCAATCATAATATTTGTTTATTTGATAACATCTCTGGAGATGACAGATAAATTTCAACTGATATACGCGCAGAATATCGAAAATATATTATATGAAAGCCTTGAATTAAAAGTATTTCATTTAAGGAAGAAATTTACTGAAATTTTCTTTATCATTTCGCATCACTCAAGGTGATAAAACCTCTAAGATGCAAAGGGTTACTGAAAGTTAAATAAGTTGAAAAAAATAATAAAAGAACAGAATTAAAAGAGAGAGAAGATGACGAATGACGTCACACTTAATAAGCCGGGAGACAGTTCCACAAGTGAGAATCGCGAGAGAAGTTAGTATTAACACATAATTTACGATTTCACTTCGCTATTTTAACAGTAAAATACTTACTTGGGTGTAAATAATCGCCCGGTTCACACTCCATCCACGTCTATTGTACAGGTATAAAGGCTCATCCCTTGTTCCCTGTTTAGGATGTAGTTTCCAGCTTTCTCTTTTCCAATCTTCTCACTCTGTTTATTTTTTTTTTCAATTGGAATAGATAGATCTATCTATCGCCTGGTTCACACTCCACCCACGTCTATTGAACAGGTGAAGAGGCTCATCCCTTGTTCCCTGTTTAGGATGTAGTTTCCAGCTTTCTCTTTTCCAATCTTCTCACTCTGTTTTTTTTTTCAATTGGAGTAGATAGATAGATCTATCGCCCGGTTCACACTCCACCCACGTCTATTGAACAGGTGAAGAGGCTCATCCCTTGTTCCCTGTTTAGGATGTAGTTACCAGCTTTCTCTTTTCCAATCTTCTCACTCTGTTTATTTTTTTTTTCAATTGGAGTAGATAGATCTATCTATCGCCCGGTTCACACTCAACCCACGTCTATTGAACAGGTGAAGAGGCTCATCCCTTGTTCCCTGTTTAGGAGGTGGTTTCCGGCTTTCTCTTTTCCAATCTTCTCACTATCACGTAGCCCCCTGCACATCAGTGGCATTACCGCCTTGCTCGGGGTGATACGATTTTTAAAAAATACAGTGGCTAGGAAGAAGGGCCTGATTAAAAGAAAGAAAGAAAGAAAGTGTTGTGGCCTGGTTAGAGGCCAGTAATAAAAACACAAAGACGGAATAGTTTTCGTCGTCGTCCTGCGGCCTTGGCCGAGATAGAACTCACTACACCCCTCCAGTATTCCCTGTGCATTTGGAACTCTGGCACAGTTTATAGCGAAATTCATAACCTTGTCAAATAGCTGAATACTTGATGCTTCACTAGGGCTACCAAGTGTGTTTTTATTGTGACACCAACAGTGGATGGGTTGCCTCCAGGCCCTATCCTGTTATTTAACCCATAACTGGAGGGAAGTGACGGATTAATACCTTTCTCAGTGCTTAAGTGAATGCAGGTTACTCAACTGGAATTCGAACTCGGCTCACCGATTTCTCTTTCCAAGCCGACATCCACTGCACCACAACGCACATCCGTCACTGAACGCTTACAGCGCCTAGACTTCCCCAAGCGGTCACTCATCTAAGTACTGACCAGGCTCACGTTGCTTAACTTCGGTGATCGAACGAGAACCGGTGTATTCAGCGTGATAATCCGTAAGAATAGTTTTAAACCAATATATTAAGAAAGAAAGAAAGAAAGAAAGAAAGAAAGAAAGAAAGAAAGAAAGAAAGAAAGTGTTGTGGCCTGGTTAGAGGCCAGAAACAGAAACACGGAATAGAGTTAAACAAATATATTAACAACAAACAGTAATATAAACAGACACAACATGAGAAGATCATCAGTGTGACTGTATTGGTCCGGCTGTCAGTGCTATCTGCTGGAATAGACTTCTCTCTTTCTCTCTCTCAGCGTAAAGGAAAACTGCTTATTTATAGTTTTGGAAAAGTTAATGTTTGCCATTGGTAAATGACCATAACAGAAAGAAAGAATGAAAGAAAAAAAGAAAGAAAGAAAGAAAGAAAGATGTAGGGCATGATTGAAAGAAAGAATGAATGGATGAATGAATGAAAGTTTGATTGGTTTAATAGATAGCGGCTTCGAATGAAAAATAGGAGAACCGGGTTCAAATTACCACCGAGTTGATTATTTTCACTTACGCGCAAATACCCATAAAAAATTGGGAATTCTATTAATCCATCTATTCTCTTAAAATATATGAATCTATCTCTTAAAGTGCAGGATATACTTGGTTCTTTAGACTTGGTTAGTCACCATTCAAGAAGTGCAACTTTGAATAAACCGTAATAATTGTCCATGATCCCAAACCTCAGCAATGAGAAAAAAACAAAGCAAGTATATATATATATATATATATATATATATATATATATATATATATATATAGTTATGTATAATTTTTATGCAGCAATGTAAAATTGATACATAACTGCATAATTATATTAAACTCTATAATACTCATGATATTGAGCACTGTTTATAATCAAATAAATGCCAGAGTACTCAAAATAAAATAAAAAACCTTGAGTCCTCTTCCCTTGGAATTATATATATATATTAAATTTTGTGTATTTAGGCAGCAAATTTTCTTTTAGACATGTCAGATTAAATAAATTGCAAACATTACGTTTGCTTATTTTTAATAAAATCCATTCATACTCAGGGATAATTTTTCGCGTATTACAATCAAAAGGTGTCAGAAAGGAGCTGTAACATTGACAGATGTTATTTTCATTCATTTCTCAAGCTACCCAAGTACTTTCAACCTCTTTCCGAGGTCATCTTCAGGGGTGTGAGTTATGGTAACTAATGTAACCGGAAAACTGTGTTGCTAAAAAGTTTATTAAAAATAAGCTAACGTAATGTTTGCAATTCATTTTATCTGACATATATATATATATATATATGTATGTATGTCTTTCCCAAATTCATTTCATTCACCTACGCTCAAATACTCTTGGGAGAGTATTAATCTGTTTCTTCTGGATTAAATAGCAGGGCAGATTGGTTTCTATAGCCTTGGTTGGCAACAAGTCTACAGCAGAAAGTGATGACAACCTACTACGGGAAAATCTTCCGAACAAACAGTCATGGCTCTTTCGATGAATGATCGCCAAAGTGTATCATGTAAGGCACTTAACTGATTTATATATATATATATATATATATATATATATATATATATATATTTTAATTCAGATACTTCAATCCAAGGGAAAAAAGCAGGAAGGTAAATTCCAAAAAACCGATCCTAATTAATATTAAAAATTTATTTTAATATTAAAAAATGATACAGGAAGAGAGTTCCATGTAATAAAATATTCCCTTTATTTTTATTTTTATTTTATTTTATTTTATTATTTATTTTTTAATTTCTTTGCAATCTCTTTAAAAAGGAAAAGTAGACTAATTTTTCTTCAGTTTCTGAAAGGTTTTTTTCTGTTGCTGAGGTGATGTGTCGTCCCCCGTGGGGATCTTCATATCGAAATGCCCATTCAACATCTTTGAATTAATCCTTTTTTAATATATATATATATATATATATATATATATATATATATATGAACATTGAGGCTCTATACTGTGTGTTTGTTCGACTATTTATATATGCTGGTCAAGAGTGTATTTAGGCTATCAAGGTTTATTATATTATCCTAAATGTTATTAAAGCGCGGGAACGGCTATATTTCAAATTATTCTTGAAATCATTGACTAAAAATAATGGTGAATCCAAATATTGTTATTTGTAGCTATTACGATTGATTAGAGCAGGACTCAGCTTAAATCCTGCTTTTCCCATCTACTGGGACAAAATATGGCAAGTAGCCACATTAGAGTAAGATTTTAGTAGTATTAGATTTACTCAAGTACTTCCGCTCTGTTGATGAGTACCTCTTCTTCGTTGATTTCCCTATCTAGTCTTCTGTTTCTTCGATAATCGATCTAACTTCGGTCTTCCTAATTTTTTCCGCTATTTTGATCAAAGAAAACATTACAGCAGCTTTATTGTTTGTTGTTGATCAATTTTATCATTACATTTAATTGTATTTATGTGTACATTCGTAGTTTAATAATTTGTTTATTATTTACTTTTTTGCGTGTTTATTCGGCTGATTTTCATATTCATTTGGGGCAAGGACAGAACATCCTGAGATTAGATGGTCTCTTGTTTCTTGGTATTTATCACAGAATCTGCATTTTGGATCCACATTATTATGCATAATATTTGCCTGAAAGTTCCTAGTGAAAAGAATTTGGTCTTGCACTGCAAGAATAAAGCCTTCAGTCTCAGACTTTAATCCAGATGCACGTAATCATCGATGAGTATTAACTTTATCAACATTGGATTTATTGGCACGTTCTGGATATTGGCCATGCAGAGGTTTGTCTTGGCAGCGTTGTTTCATCTGTTCAAGAGCTTTATCTTTGGCTTTCTTTTTCATATTTTTTGCTGCAATAGTTGGTTCTTGGCTTCTGTTTTGCTTTTCTACAGAATCTACTAAATGTAAATCTTGTTTGTATTTACTGCCTTCTTTCAGTATTGAATTTTTTTTTTGTTTTCATGTTGTTTGACTAATTGTATCATCCAGTCCTTTGTTGTTTCTATGTATGTTAGTAAGCAAATAGTTGTTGTCTTGTATGACAATTCTAGCTGAATAAGACCTCTTCCACCTTCTTTACGGGGTATGTATAGACTGTCTACATCAGCCTTTGGATGATGAATCTTATGCTTAGAAAGAAGCTTTCTTGTTTTAGATTCCATTCGTCTGATGTCGTTTAGAGTCCAGTTCAAGATGTTGAAACTATATTGGGCCACTGGGACAGCAAGGCTATCAATGGCCATAATTCTGTTCTGAGAATTCAGTTCAGTTTTTAATATCAGTCGTAGCCTACTATAGTACTCTTTACGCACTATTTCTTTCATTTTTTTATGGCGAATTTTTTCACTCTCATTTACACCTAGGTATTTATAAGATTCTTCTGGCTTTAATTCTTTTATTGTTACAGCAGGGTCTAAGCTAATTGAGGATGTTTGTTGTAGCAATCCTCGTAAAACTAGCTTTAGCACATTTAATCAAATTGAATTTCATTCCAATGTCTTCACTGAAGCATTTCACAGTTTGCAGAAGACCTTCCAGCTCATTATCACTCTTAGCATACAACTTTAAGTCATCCATGTAAAATAGATGGCTTATTTTCTTTTGGGCTATTTTATAACCACATTCTGTCTTGTTAAGTTGACTGGTTAATGCTATTAATGATATGTAAAATAGTAAGGAAGACAAAGAGTCACCTTGAAATATACTCCTTTTGATGTTTATTTCACCAGACTCAAAAGTTTCATTGATATGATTGATGTAAAGGGTTGTTTTCCATATTGACTTACATTGTTTGATGAAATTGATGATGACGGGTGATATCTTGTATATATTTAAAGTCTTTAAGATCCAGGAATGTGGTACACTATCGAATGCCTTACGATAATCTATCCAGGCAATACTAACATTTTTCTTTGCGTTGTAGCAGTTTTCCAAGATCATCCTGTTAATAAGTAATTGGTCTTTACATCCGTAACAGCCACGTTTATTATTATTATTGTGTCATTTTTTCATCATATTTCGATTTCTGCTTTGGTCTCACTACCAACCAAGTCTGCGGGGAGACCTAAGGCAGGTCGTGGCGTGTTGTTATGACTCCATTTCATGTTTTTCTATCTTCCCTATCATCCCTAGCATTACATAGATAAAGTTTTCCTTAGTGTGTGGGCTGTACTTAATAAGACAATTTTTTGTATATCTCTTAAGCTGGGGTTTCCAGGTATTCTTTCAATGTGTTGTTTTGTTCCATTTTTTATCATTCCAAGTGCACCTACTATCACTGGCACAACTCTTGTTTTCAATTTCCACATTTTTTCTATTTCAATTTCCAGGTCTTTATATTTTGACAGTTTTTCGAATTCCTTGATTGCTATGTTACAATCCGCTGGACAAGCCATATCAATTAATAGACAAGTTTTCTCCTTCTGGTTTTTAACAATAATGTCTGGCCTGTTTGCTTCAATTTTTCTGTCTGTGTAGATGGTGTAATCCCATAGAATGGTTACATCTTCTATTTCTGTAACCGGTGCTGGATGATGTTCATACCAGTGTTTGTTTACAGCTTTTCCATAATGTTTGCACATTGTCCAATGTAAATATTGCCCAACTCTATCGTGGCGATTTTTATATTCGTTTGGGGCAAGCACAGAACAGCCTGAGATTAGGTGGTCTATTGTTTCTTGGTGTTTATCACAAAACCTGCATTTTGGATCCGTATTATTATGCATAATATTTGCCTGAAAGTTTCTCGTGAAAAGACTTTGGTCTTGTGCTGCAAGTATAAATCCTTCAGTTTCAGACTTTAATCCAGATGCACGTAACCATCGATGAGTATTAACTTTGTCAACATTGGATTTATTGGCACGTACTGGATATTGGCCATGCAGAGGTTTGTCTTGCCAGCGCTGTTTCATCTTTTCAAGAGCTTTATCTTTGGCTTTCATTTTCATATTTTTTGCCGCAATAGTTGGTTCTTGGCTACTGTTTTGCTTTTCTACAGAATCTACTAACTGTAAATCTTGTTTGTATTTACTGCCTTCTTTTATTATTGAATATTTTTTCTTCCTTTCTTCATGTTGCCTTACTAATTGTATCATCCAATCCTTTGTTGTTATTATTATTATTATGTCATTTTTCATCATATTTCGATTTCTGCTTTGGTCTCACTACCAACCAAGTCTGCGGGGAGACCTAAGTCAGGTAGTGGCATGTTGTTATAGCTCCATTTCATGTTTTTCTATCTTCCCTATCATCCCTAGCATTACATAGATAAAGTTTTCCTTAGTGTGTGGGCTGTACTTAATAAGACAATTTTTTGTATATCTCTTAAGCTGGGGTTTCCAGGTATTCTTTCAATGTGTTGTTTTGTTCCATTTTTTATCATTCCAAGTGCACCTACTATCACTGGCACAACTCTTGTTTTCAATTTCCACATTTTTTCTATTTCAATTTCCAGGTCTTTATATTTTGACAGTTTTTCAAATTCCTTGATTGCTATGTTACAATCCGCTGGACAAGCCATATCAATTAATAGACAAGTTTATTATTATTATTATTATTATTATTATTATTATTATTATTATTCTGTCTGTGTATTATTATTATTATTATTATTATTATTATTATTATTATTATTATTATTATTATTATTATTCCATGATGCTGAGTGTTGGAATTACCAAAACTGATTGCCTAAAACATTATCTTCGAGAAATACCCTGGCCGATCGATTTGGGTGAAACTTAATCTCTTTATATATATATATATTACTACCTAAATTTCAAGAACTTCCTCTGCACCAACAAAAAAATCAATAATCTACAGCCAATATTTACGCATATAAATAATATCTGTTCATAAAACGGGGATCACAAGAATCACTTAGGACAGCTATTCAGTTACATTCTTAATCAAAATTACCGACTTAAAACTATCAAAAGATCAAACACTAAAGCTGCTGAAGTAAATAGAAGCACTCTTCTAAACTATGAAACAAAAAAGAATAATTCCAGTATTATCTTGTTTTTTTTATTTTTATTTTAATCACAATATTCACAAGCTTTCTAATATCTTGATAAAACAAAGCCAAAAAAACGGGTACTTTCAAAAAAAATTATACAAACGTTATAATACTACCTTTCAACAGCATCTCAACTAAATACGAAAACAAATTATCAATCGAAAACACTATGATCGTTACCACCATCTCCAAGACTGTTGGAAGAAAAAATTTCAAACTCCATTTTAAATGCCGGGATTGATCAAATAAAGTGTCTACAAGGCAAAAACAAGTGCCTAGGAGAAGGATCACGTGATCTAAATACACGAATCTATGAACACAACAGAGACTTACATTTGGACAAAGGCTCTAACTCTTGTTACATTGAAACGACGTAGGCTATTACTTTGATTCAACTAATGTTAGCTTAATTGAAAAAAAAAACATAACCTTTTAAGGAGAAAGTATTTTGAAAAGTAATAAGATGACTACTAGCTATAAACACCCTCTTAAAACATAGCATTACTTCACCATCTTTCTACAAGCCTATTCATCCAGAATCCAATTTATGTCTACCAATACATAAAATAAATAATATATATACTTCCGAATATTAATCTAAATGATTCATGAGATGATAATAATATTCTCTTTATACATGATATTCTACACATTCGATCAAAGGTAGAAAACTTAAGGCCCGCGGGTCGGGTCCGGCAATCAAAGGCATTTTGACGAGCCTGATTACCAATGATTAATTTTAACATGTGAGGCGAGGCTTTCGAATTCAACAAAAGGCCTGCTGTTATCTTCCATTTCTGCGTAAAAATTTGAAAAAAAAAACAAAAACTGATACATTATATATTATATTTACCTAATAATCAGAGCAATATAATATTTTAACAAATAATAATAAATATTTTTTCTAAAATTCAGAAATATAGTACATACAGAGTCAATGAAAGATCCTAATCTCAAATTTTTAAAAATCCATGATTCATGATTCCCTCATATACATATTTTTTATTTCAAAAAGAAAATTGCCCAAACATTTGATACTTGTATACATTATTTCCCTACAATTTTAAATGTAAATGTGTTCCGTTTTGTCATTCACACTTGTATATATTATTTCGCTACAATTTTAAACGTAAATATGATCCGTTTTGTCATTTACACTTTTATACATTATTTCGCTACAATTTTAAACGTAAATGTGTTCCGTTTTGTCATTCACACTTTTATACATTATTTCGCTACAATTTTAAACGTAAATATGATCCGTTTTGTCATTTACACTTTTATACATTATTTCGCTACAATTTTAAACGTAAATGTGTTCCGTTTTGTCAGTCACACTTGTATACATTATTTCGCAACAATTTTGAACAGAAATGTATTTCATTTTGTCATTAACGTTAGCTTAATTAAAAAAAAAGAACATCACCGTTTAAAGAGAAAATACTTTGAAGGCATAGTACTAACATGACTATCAGCTATAAGTACAGATTGGGTTCTATAGCTTTGGTCGGCAACCAGTCTGCCGCAGAAAGTAATGGCAACCTACTGCTAGAAAATGTTCTGCCCAGTCAGTCATGTCGCTTTCGAGACATAATCGCCTAAGCATGTATCTCGTATGGCACTTTCGTTTTGTCATTCACGCACATACTAACGTTACCGACTCATAAACACGCTTAATTCATCTATAATTTAAATACGCTTCACACATGCATTATTTTTGCATACATACACTTACATTTAAAATAAACATATATTGCTTTTATTACAAGTGGCATACACATAGAAACAGGCATAAGTTTTTACTACATTTAAAAATGATTATCTATTACTTCATTACTCGCGATTAGGTTGTAATCGGAAGTTATTGGAGGAATTGTAATCATGAACGAATGTAATATAACAATCTGGCCCCACCCGAGGAAGTGATGCAAGCGATGGTGTTTCCCGTCGGTGAAGGGGGCGGCGAAACGACAAGACAGGTGTTTGTGAAATACATCCTGTCGAGGCCGGAGCGGATGTCGTTTGACCTTATTTCCGACAGCGGCGGAAATGGACGGAGGCAAACAGATCAGGTGTCTCTTAGAATTACGTGGCGTTGCGTGGGCGAGGCAAAACCGGAAGGAAAGTCCCGGTTCTAGAAGACTATATAAAGACCTCGACACACGGATTCGCCAGCAGAGAACGGCCAGTGGAAGCAGAGGGACACCACAGGCAAAAACTACACTCCCGTCAACCCATTCTATGTGCGCTCTCACCCTTCCGTTCTCTATTCCACACGGTTCGTCGTCATTAATAAAAATATAACCTTATATTTTTATATATGCGTGTTTGTTGTTTTGTCGTCGTACGGCGATATATAACACGAACTCGTCTACCAAAAAAACAAAAAATGATAGACCTCATTGACGACGACAAGATCTATGAAACGTAAGTAAAAACAAATTCACGATAGAGACACAAGAATTCATAAGTTACATCAAAATATTTCTAAAAAATAGAACTCACTGAATATCATCCACAAACGCACACACTTTACGGACTAGCAAACCGAAAATATCAATAAGGTCTATTATATCAGCGATAGGTAGCGTCCCACACAAATTAGCCGGCACACCAAGCAAAATCTTAACCCTACTCCTCAGTACTATTAGTCCTTCTTCTTCTTCTTCTTCTTCTATGTGCCTTGTCCTTTCAGAAGTAGGCGATCATGCCCTTCTACGTCTCCTTATCCCTGGTGGCTCTGAGCACACTTTCTTCTGTTACACCACGCAACCCCTGTTCTGCCATCCACCTACTCAGGTCCTACAAATATGTTATCCGCTGCTTTCCTCTGTCTCTTTTTTCCTCTATCTAGCCGGTTAGTATCAGGTTCTCCAAGCCCTCCTTCCTCATTGCATGTCCCAGGAACTTTATTTGTCTTTTCCTGATGATCAATATTAATTTCCTTTTTCGTTTCCATCCTTTCCAAAATCTCATCTTTGTTCACATGCTCGATCCATGATATTCGCAGCATCCTTCTGTAGAACCACATATCAGTTGCCTCAAGATTTTCCTTCATCTTTGATGATATTGTCCAACATTCACTGCCATATTGAAGAACTGACACCACATAGCAATCCATACCTTCTTCTTTGTATCTAGCGAAATTGTCCTGTCTCTTAATACTTTACTTAACTTCTGGAACGCGTCTTTCGCCATGCCAATTCTCATTCGGCTCTCTGTGTCACACTTTCCGTTTTCTGTTAGAACACTTCCCAAGTATTGAAATTTCTGTACCTGCTTGATTTTAGTATTTCCCAACTGTGTTTGTCATTTTGGGCTGTCCTTTTTGCCGATGACAATTCATTCGGTTTTCTTGCAGTTTATTTGTAGTCCTTTCTTTCCACTCTCTTCAGCTACCTTCTGTAGGATGTCTCATAGTACGCATAAAAAATTCAGCTTGCATATTTTTGTGAGTTTTATGTGTCGAAAAGTAATTTATTTCTGTTTATATTAAGTGTGTTTTTAATAGTTTTAATCTGAACTGGCAAAATATTTGCTTTTTATGTCAATGCTTTTAAATTTGTTTAGGAGATTAGCTGAACATTTTTTATAAAATATGTATATGAGAGAATCATGTATCATGGATTTTTTAAAAATTAAAAAATTTATTTTAAATCAATCGTCTTTAAAAAAAAATCGCTAAAGACGCTTCTTATAATGAAAGATGGTAGATGAAAGACATTTTCCAACCTCTTCTTTACTTATTCTATTCATATATATATATATATATATATAGAGAGAGAGAGAGAGAGAGATCTTTAATACCAGGTGGTTCAATCACAGGTCTACATTTAAAGTAGAACATTTTAAAAATTGCACAAAATTGGCTAGCCACGTGTAAAAATTTAAATTAAAATATGGAAAAGACCCATGCATAACGTGGAGTATAGTGAAAATAGCCAAGCCTTACAACGGTGGCAAAATATGTAGACTGTGCCAGGAAGAAAAGTTAGCGATTATATTATTTCCAAACAAAAATGAATTATTGAATGAAAGAACAGAAATTATAACAAACTGTAACCATACCAAAAACTACCTATTAGGATCATACAACCATGGATGAAAACGTTATAAATTCTAATTTTGAAAATTGCGCGTTCAATATTTCCCCGTTACGTGAGCGTTCAAAAAAATCCTCGTTACGTGAGCTTTCTTAAAACAACGATAAAATCAGTTTTGTAAATAGCCTGAAGACACCACACGGTAGAAACCTAGGTCACGTAATAACTCGTTAAAAATGAAGACTATATATATATATATATATATATATATATATATAATGTAGAGAAGATAGTCACTTAACTGAGCATGTTATTTTAGTCATGCCGACTAATACGTTTCGTGAAGTGCATAATTCTAATGTCTTCACTCATCAGGGTCCTTTGCTTTTCTGACCCTGAAGAGTGAAGTAATTACAATGATAACCTCACGAAACGTAAAAGCCGATGAATTAACACAGTTCAGCTAAGTAAGAAGTTCATCCACACATGCGCGTTGTGGTGCAGTGGATATCAGCTCGGAACGAAACATCGGAGGGCCGAGCTCGAATTCTTGTCGCGTTCGTTGCATTACGCGGAAATAGTTGTGGGAAACTAGAATCAAGCAAGTACAAAAATTTAAATACCTAAGAAATGTTCTAACAGGAGATGGAAAGTGCGACACAGAGATCCAAAGGCGAATTGGCATGGCGAAGGACGCATTCCAGAAGCTGAGTAAAATACTAAGACACAGGAAAATTTCATTAAAAACAAAGAAAAGAGTGCTAGATTGCTATGTGATGTCAGTTCTTTAATACGGCAGTGAATGCTGGACAATATCATCGAAGATGAGGAAAAAACCTAGAGCGGCGGAAATGTGGTTCTACAGAAAGATGCTGCGGATATCATGGACCGAACATGTGAAAAATGATGAGGTGTTGGAAAGAATGGTAGCACAAAGAAAATTAATAGTGAGCATCAGAAAGAAACAATTGAAGTTCTTGGGACATGCAATGAGGAATGAGGGCTTGGAGAACTTGATACTGACAAGCCAGATAGAAGGAAAAAAGACAGAGGAAGGCAGCGAATAACAGGTAGATGACAGGACGGGAGTTACGAGGTGTAACAGGAGAAAACCAAAAGCCACCAAGGATAGGGAGACGTGGAAAGCCATAATCGCCTACGTCCTGAAAGGACAGGGCACATAGAAGAAGAAGAAGAAGAAGAAGAAGAAGAAGAAGAAGAAGAAGAAGAACCACCTTAAGAAAGGTATTAATCCTTCTCTCTCCAGCTATGGGTTAAATAGAAAGACAGATTGGGTTTTATAGCTTTGATTGGCAACCAGTTTACCGCAGAAAGTAATGGCAACCTACTGCGGGAAAATCTTCTACACGGTCAGTTATGCCTCGAAAGAGACATGATGGCCAAAGCGTGTATCACGTATGGCACTTAACTGACTGACTGAAGATAATAGTTGGAAACATAAGTAAAGCTTCTACTGGGCATAAAGTGGGGAATCGGTTTTCTATTGTTATTAAGTATTAAACTGATCCCCCACTAATTACTTACTACTTATTGATACAATCCGTCTCTTCTCACTTCAGCTATAGTTTAATGAGCAGGATAGAAAATCCTCTGCCCAGTCAGTTTTGTCTCTTTCGAGACATGATCGACCAAAGCGTGTATCACGTATGGCACTTAACTGACTGACTGAATATAATAGTTGGAAGCATAAGTAAAACTTCTACTAGGCATAAAGTGGGGGATCAGTTTTCTATTATTATTAAGTAATAAACTGATCCCCCACTAATTACTATTTATTTATATGATCCGTCTCTTATCTCTCCAGTTATGGTTTAAATAGCAGGACAGAGAAAATCTTCTGCCCAGTCAGCCATGTCTTTTTCGAGACATGATCGCCCAATCATCTATCACGTATGGCACTTAACTATATATATATATATATATTTGAGAGAGAGAGAGAGAAAGAAAGAGAGATAGAAAAGGCAAATGATTTTTGGTTGGTTGTTGTGTTTTTATGTTATATCAAACTCGGCGGGTCATTTATTGCCAAACAAATATAATTTATTTATTGCTGGTACTACCTTTATATAAGTTTTGTGTCTAGCAATACTTTTTTCTTTTCGAGTAACAAGATTCATTGGGATTTGTTTTTAAGGGCAGGGTCCCCAATTACTACCCTTGTTATTTAACCCATAACTGGAGGGAAGGGACGGATTAATACCTTTCCCAAGGATACTAGTGCTTAAGTGAATGCAGGGTATTCAACTGGAATTCGAACTCGGCTCACCGATTTCTCTTTCCGAACCAATATCCATTGCACCACAACGCACATCCGTCTCTATACGCTTACAGCACGTGGTATTTCCAAGCGGTCACCCATCTAAGTACTGACCAGGCTCAACGTTGCTTAACTTCGGTAATCGGGCGAGAACTGGTGTATTCAGCGTGATATGGCCGTAAGCCGAAACCAAATGACCCTGAAGAATGAAGACATTACAATAATACCCTCACTGAAATAAAACTGTTCAACTAAGTGACTAGCTTCATCACATTAATTCTATTAACGATCTATACTTATCTTTGACAGCGAAAACGATATGACAATGAAGTCTGCCTCCTTAAAATGCCACTTCACTCGTAAACTAAGAAAAAAATACCAATTTTGGCACTAAATACATCACTAAAAGTCAACACTATACACACACACAGACACACGAACACGAACACACACACACACACATATATATATATATATATATATATATTATGCTTATAATTTTAGCAGCTGCAGAAAAATTAAATTCACATATATATATATATATATATATATATATATATATATATAAAGAAAAGAAACAATGAAGGGAATTCAACCGTTTTTAAAAGAAAACGGTTGAATTCCTTACATTTTAACATCTCGTAACTTTGCACTACACATGAAGGAATTCTACAACTACAATATTCTGTTAATCTTTTAAAATGATTTGTGAGCGTTTTTATAGTTGCCAACACTGTTTGTTTATAGATACGTAATTTAGAATAAAGCTCATTTCGTCTTTTTGCCTTGATAAAGTCTATCACAAGACGAAACGCGTAGGCGATTTAAAATACAGTTTTCCTCTTGTCTTTATTTTATTTAACCATCCTGTCCTTAATCTCAAATCATAACTGACTACATTTTTACATATATATATATATATATATTTGTGTGTGTGTGTGTGTGTGTGTGTGTGTGTGTGTGTGTGAGAGAGAGAGAGAGAGAGAGAGAGAGAGAGATTTAATTTATCTGGAGCTGATAAAATTGTAAGCATATAAAAGAAACTTGCTACATGTTCAAAAATAACATTTACGCGATTTAAGTGATAATTCCAGCTGTGAGAAATATAATCTGTCAGTTTTTATGTCCTTCTTTATTCCTATCGACGAAAACTGGCAATTCAACATAGAAAAAAACGTAATTTACGAACATATTTACAGAAATAAAACCATCAAGCGACACAAATATAAGTGAATAAATATGTCTGAACACGTTCATATCAACCAGAAAGATAATAAACGAATGATAGTCATGTTATTTCTTTAATAATAATAATAATAATAATAAAGCTCTCAATTTTTCTTTTTTTATATATTGACTTCATAGTCCGTGCGATGAACAAATGTTGAATTTTTTTTTACTATCATTTCAGATTTCTAAGATATCACGACAAAAAACGATATTGTAAGAATTATGTTCCTTGAAAAAAAATTTCCGCCAGGTGGCATTCAGTCAGTTGAGTGCCATACGTGAAACACGCTTGGGCGATCATGTCTCGAGAGAGACATGACTGACTGGGCAGAAGATTATACCGCAGTAGGTTGCCATTGCTTTCTGCGGTAGACTGGTTGCCAGCAAAGGCTATAGAACCAAATCTGTCCTGTTATTTAACCCATAACTGGAAGGAAGAGAGGGATTAATACCTTTCCCAAGTGTATTTGCGCGTAAGTGAATGTAATGAATACAACTGGAATTCGAACTCGGCTCTCCGATTTCTTGTTCCGAGCCGATATCCACTGGACCACCATGCACATCCCAGGTGGCATTACATGTAATAAATCAGTAAAGTTTGATCGTTGTAAGTTATTTCATTAGACTGCATGTTACCGGCACATGTCCAAAGTAAAATAAAGAGGCGAACAAAACTTTTTAAAAATGTATATATCGACACGGAACGAGAAATCGGAGAGCCGAGTTCGAATTCCAGTTGAATTCCTTGCATTCACTTACGCACAGATACCCTTGGGAAAGGTATAAATCCGTCTCTTCTCTCCAGATATGGATTAAATAATAGAATAGATTGGGTTCTATAGCCTTGGCTGGCAACCAGTCTACCGCAGAAAGCATTCGCAACCTACTGCGGGATAATGTTCTGCCCAGTCAGTCATGTCTCTTTCGAGATATGATCGCCCAAAGCGTGTACCACGTATGGCACTTAACTGACTGATATATATATATATAAAACACACACACACATACACACACACACATATATATATATATGTGTGTCTGTGTGTGTGTGTGTGTGTGTGCTAACCTTTCTACCAAATATTCGTTAAATACGCCTGACAAGAAAGGGTTGCTGCCTAAGTATATATATATATATAGATATATATATATATATATATATATATATATATATATATATATATATAAAGAGTACCTAGCGAGCCAGACAACCTACCTAGGTTTTACCTAAACGGATCGTCAGGGAAAGCTGTTGATTAAATTCCTTTTTGTATGTCGTTTGTTTCTTTCCTTGTTAGCCTGCTTTCCCTGACGATCCGTTTAGGTGAAACCTAGGTAGGTGGTCTGGTTCGCTAGGTACTCTTTATATATATATATATATATATATTCTTTATATATATATATATATATATATATATATATATATATATATATTCTTTATTTATTCCGCTTTACCTACGTACTGAGCGCTTTTTTGTTAGTTGATTGCTCGTATCGGGGTTTTTTTCTTTGGGCTCCGTACTGACTCGGTCTGAACTCTTTTGACTGATGTTCATGTACTTAGCTCTTTCTTTTTTTAAAACCATTTTACCCTTCTTCGTAGATCCGTGGAAGGTTTTTCGACACAAGTATAGTTATTATTTCGTTGATATATATATATATATATATATATATATATATATATATATATATATATATATATATAGTGTATCGAGGCAGCAAATAATTTTCTAAACATATACTGTTAAATATAAGAGACAATGAATGTCTATTATGTTTAATCTGAGCCGTTCTAAACGTCGTATTTTGGCTTTAATTTCAGTTGAAAATAAAGACAAAAATTCTCCAACATTTGGATAATTTTTTATTAATTTGCTTCTAAGATTTCCTCTCACATGAGCCATCTTCAGAGAGGTTATTAAGACGGTAACACAATAACATCCATCATCAGCGACGATTTTATTTTGTGTTGACATAAAACTCCGCTAGGCAACGGCAATAGTTACCAAAAATAACAAACGCAGTTCTCAAATTTGCAATGAGGTTTTATGACGTCACACCGCGTGATAGCGCGAAATGACAACAAAACCATGTCTTCAAATGCAATGTAATGTGTTATGTCCGGATTTAAAGGTGATTTTATTAAGTGTTGGTTGTTTAGATTTGATGTACATGGCCTCCAATATCTGAAGGTTCCTCTTACTATGTGTATCAGTAAGGATCACCGTATTGTTGACCAAAATCTGTCTGATATTACCTACATGTTTATGTCTTTCAGAGAAATGTTGTTTAATTGTATTCTGATCAGAAAGATGATATGTAATATATATATATATATATATATATATATATATATATATAGGGAAAGAGAGAGAAAGAGATGTATGGATGTAAATAAGTGTACATTTATGCATACACGCAGGTATATATCTATATGTAAATATTGATGTAGTGCTAATAGAACAGTGCTTAGTGAAATATAACAGAGCTATTAAATATTTTATTAAAACATATACATACTATATTCTATTGCACGACTCGAAGTTTTTTGCGCTACGCACTCATCAGCTGCATATTATGAACTGACTGTTTCTCTACATTTTAATTTTTGTTTTTGATGCTATCGTTGTTTCAGTTCGTTATAAATTATAAATCTGGGGTGCCAATTTTTTTTTTTTTGGGGGGGGGGGCTTTTTTATGAAATGTATAATTTAATTTGGTTTATACCGAAACCTAAAAATAAAATTGGAAAGTAAGAAATCCAAAGGATAAAGTCTAGTCGCAAGATCATATAACTTACATCCTATCTGCTAATGTTAAATCTGTCTACAAAATTCCCAAACATTCATTAATCAACTATATTCACTCCCCACACCACTTTCTTCAAAACTCAAACGGACAATTCACAAGACTTATTCCCTTATCACTAACCCCCACCAACATCCCGCACACAACTCACCAAATATGAGAAAAGAGGCTTTCCATTTCTGTCCACACCACCTGATGAGACATTGTAATTTCAATGTCGAAACAAATGTACGATTTGTAGTGGATATATAAAATATTTGTACATGTTCTAAAATATAATATATATATATATATATATATATATATATATATATATATATATATATATATTAAACATGTCAGATTAAATAAATTGCAAACATTATGTTTGCTTATTTTGAATAAATTCCGTTTATACTCACGGATAATCTTTCGCGTATTACAATCAAAAGATGTCAGAAATGAGCTGTAACGTTGACAGATGTTATTTTCATTCATTTCTCAAGGTACCCAAGTACTTTCAACCTCTTTCCGAGATCATCTTCAGGTGTGTGAGTTTTGGTAACAAATGTAACCAGAAAACTGCGTTGCTAAAATTACTCTACATTTTTTTCTGCTTCAAATATAACGGTTGACAAATTGCTAGCGTTCATTAGAACGTGAAAATTATCCAAAATGATTTTTTATATGTTGTAATGTCAGGGTCATGCACGTGTTGAAGCATGAAAAAAAATATATATATATATATTTCATTTTCTTAATGAGTTATTACGTAACCCAGGTTTTTACTATTTGATGTGTTCAGACGATATATACATATATAGCAAGTGGGTTATTTTTGTACGTAAATTACAAGGGAGAGCACTTTTATTCGTTTTCTATGGACGGACGAAGGCATTGAAAAAATATTAAAAAATAAATTTTTTCACTACATATATATATATATATATATATATATATATATATATATATATATTAAGTAGTAATTAGTGGGGGATTATTAATAACAATAGAAAACTGATCCCCCACTTTTTGCCCAGTAGTAGCTTCACTTATGTTTTCAACTATTATCTTCATTCAGTCAATTAAGTGCCATACGTGATACACACTTTGGGCGATCATGTCTCGATGAAGAGACATGACTGACTGGGCAGAAGATTATCCCGCAGTAGGTTGCCATTGCTTTCTACGGTAGACTGGTTGCCGACTAGGGCTATAGAACCCAACCTGTAATGTTATTTAAACCATAACTGGAAGGAATAGACGGATTAATACCTTTCCCAATGGTATTTGCGCGAAAGTGAATGCAATGAATTCGACTGGAATTCAAAATCGGCTTTCCGATTCCTTGTTCCGAGCCGAAATCCAATGGCGTTAAAAAACTTAAAGACTTGGTATAGTTTACCACATTCTTCATGATATTTCACCCACTGATTACAATTTTTAAGCACATTTTTAGGTGGTAAAACTTTTAGGTTGAAACGAGTGGTGGAATAAGCTTTCAAATGTAAACGACCAATATTTATCTACCTCCGAATCAAGTAAATGCTTATAGACTCAAATATAAATGATCAATATTTACCCATCACCGAATCAAGTAAAAGCTTATAGATTCAAATATAAACGACCAATATTCACCTATCCCCGAATCGAGTAAATTCTTATAGACTCAAATGTAAATGATCAATATTTACCTATCCCCGAATCAAGTAAATGCTTATAGACTAAAATATAAATGACCAATACTTACCTATCCCAGAATCAAGTAAATGCTTATAGACTCAAATATAAATGACCAATATTTACATATCCCCGTATTAAGTAAATGCTTATAGACTCAAATACAAACGACTGATATATACCTATCCCCGAATCGAGTAAATGCTTATAGACTCTAAGATAAATGACCAATATGTATCTATCCCCGTATTAAGTAAATGCTTATAGACTCAAATATAAATGACCAATATTTACCTATCCCAGAATCAAGTAAATGCTTATAAACTCAAATATAAATGTCCAATATTTACCTCCCCAACCCCGAATCAAGTAAATGCTTATAGACTCAAATATAAATGACCAATATTTACCTAACCCCGAATCAAGTAAATGCTTATAAACTCAAATATAAATGACCAATATTTACCTATCCCAGAATCAAGTAAATGCTTATAAACTCAAATATAAATGACCAATATTTACCTAACCCCTGAATCAAGTAAATGCTTATAGACTCAAATATAAATGACCAATACCTCTAAACCTATCCCCGAATCTTAAGCAAATGCTTATAAACTCAAATATAAATGACCAAGATTTAGACATCCCAAAATCAAGTAAATGCTTATAGACTCAAATATAAATGACCAATATTTACCTATCCCCGAATCAAGTAAATGCTTATAAACTCAAATATAAATGACCAATATTTACCTAACCCCGAATCAAGTAAATGCTTATAGACTCAAATATAAATGACCAAGATTTAGACATCCCAAAATCAAGTAAATGCTTATAGACTCAAATATAAATGACCAATATTTACCTATCCCCGAATCAAGTAAATGCTTATAGACTCAAATACAAACGACTGATATATACCTATCCCCGAATCGAGAAAATGCTTATAGACTCTAAGATAAATGACCAAGATTTAGACATCCCAGAATCAAGTAAATGCTTATGGACTCAAATATAAATGACCAATATTTACCTTTCGCAAAATCAAGTAAATTCTTATAGACTCAAATATAAATGACCAATATTTACCTTTCGCAAAATCAAGTAAATTCTTATAGACTCAAATATAAATGACCAATATTTACCTTTCGCAAAATCAAGTAAATGCTTATAGACTCAAATATAAATGACCAATACTTACCTATCCCCGAATCAAGTAAATGCTTATAAACTCAAATATAAATGACCAAGATTTAGACATCCCAAAATCAAGTAAATGCTTATAGACTCAAATATAAATGACCAATATTTACCTATCCCCGTAATCAAGTAAATGCTTATAAACTCAAATATAAATGACCAATATTTACCTAACCCCGAATCAAGTAAATGCTTATAGACTCAAATATAAATGACCAAGATTTAGACATCCCAAAATCAAGTAAATGCTTATAGACTCAAATATAAATGACCAATATTTACCTATCCCCGAATCAAGTAAATGCTTATAGACTCAAATACAAACGACTGATATATACCTATCCCCGAATCGAGAAAATGCTTATAGACTCTAAGATAAATGACCAAGATTTAGACATCCCAGAATCAAGTAAATGCTTATGGACTCAAATATAAATGACCAATATTTACCTTTCGCAAAATCAAGTAAATTCTTATAGACTCAAATATAAATGACCAATATTTACCTTTCGCAAAATCAAGTAAATTCTTATAGACTCAAATATAAATGACCAATATTTACCTTTCGCAAAATCAAGTAAATTCTTATAGACTCAAATATAAATGACCAATATTTATCTATCCTCGTACTAAGTAAATGCTTATAGACTCAAATATAAACGATTGATATTTACCTATCCCCGAATCAAGTAAATGCTTATAGATTCAAATATGATCGACCAATATTTACCTATCCCAAAATCAAGTAAATGCTTATAGACTCAAATATAAATGACCAATATTTACCTATCCCAGAATCAAGTAAATGCTTATAGACTTAAATATAAATGACCAATATTTACCTATCGCAGAATCAAGTAAATGCTTATAGACTCAAATATAAATGACCAATATTTACCTATACCAGAATCAAGTAAATGCTTATAGACTCAAATATAAATGACCAATATTTACCTATTGAAGAATCAAGTATATGCTTATAGACTCAAATATAAATGACCAATATTTACCTATTGAAGAATCAAGTAAATGCTTATAGACTCAAATATAAATGACCAATATTTACCTATCCCAGAATCAAGTAAATGCTTATAGACTCAAATATAAATGACCAATATTTACCTATCCCAGAATCAAGTAAATGCTTATAGACTCAAATATAAATGACCAATATTTACCTATCCCAGAATCAAGTAAATGCTTATAGACTCAAATATAAATGACCAATATTTACCTATCCCAGAATCAAGTAAATGCTTATAGACTCAAATATAAATGACCAATATTTGCCTATCTCAGAATCAAGTAAATGCTTATAGACTCAAATATAAATGACCAATATTTACCTATCCCCGAATCAAGTAAATGCTTATAGACTCAAATATAAATGACCAATATTTACCTATCCCAGAATCAAGTAAATGCTTATAGACTCAAATATAAATGACCAATATTTACCTATCCCAGAATCAAGTAAATGCTTATAGACTCAAATATAAATGACCAATATTTACCTATCCCAGCATCAAGTAAATGCTTATAGACTCAAATATAAATGACCAATATTTACCTATCCCAGAATCAAGTAAATGCTTATAGACTCAAATATAAATGACCAATATTTACCTATCCCAGAATCAAGTAAATGCTTATAGACTCAAATATAAATGACCAATATTTACCTCTCCCCGAATCAAGTAAATGCTTTAAACTCAAATATAAACGACTAATATTACTTGAAGCCAGTACTTCATAATGAAAAAAAAAAATGTGTTAACTTAAAATGTGCAAGAATGTTGTAAATCCTTCAACTGAAACATCAGTCAACGAAAAATATTTATCTAAATGTGTCTATAATTTTAGTGAGGGTTATTTTCTTTTTTCATAAATGAGGTGGAACAAAACAAAATTTATAGAAAATCAAAAATATTGAACATAGCAATCAGTTTATCTTCAAAACTAAATTTACACTTGTTCAACTTGGAAAAACAGAAAACGGTTATTGCGTCAAAAAGCAGTCAGCTTTTTGGTCGGCTTTGATGTCGCTAAGGAAGCAATTGTCTGTCCAGATCACTTGATTCTCGTTCAATATAGTCAACCATTTGCACGATAGCGGCCTTCATCTAGTCCTTTCTAGCGTCTAACCGCTGGTTGGTATTAGTAATAGCAATATTATCTTTATTTTATTTTTTCGATGAGGAAGAGGCTCATCCCTTGTTCCCTGTTTAGGATGTGGTTTCCGGCTTTCTCTTTTCAAATCTTTTCACTCTTTTCTTTTTTTTTTCAATTGGAGTAGATAGACTAAACTAAACTATCACCCGGTTCACACTCCACCCACGTCTATTGAACAGATGAAGAGGCTCATCCCTTGTTCCTTGTTTAGGATGTGGTTTCCGGCTTTCTCTTTTCCAATCTTTTCACTCCTACGTAGCCCCCTGCACTTCAGTGGCGTTACCGCCTTGCTTGGAGTGGTATGATTAAAAAAAAAAAAAAAAAAAAGAGGAACTCTGAAATTTGTATTATTTATTTTTTTTATTTTATCCCACAACTGACGACGAGAGGTTCTCCTCGTCTTTTGAACAGGAGTAGAATTGTAATCCCTTCAAACATCTACTTTAACTCTATACGTCTAAAGTCTCCACCTAAACTGTAAACTATTATTTCCTATTTATTTATTTAATTATTTTTCCTCAGTAGGAATAGATAGGTTCGAGTATTTCCGTGTTCAGACTTCTCCCAATTCTTTTGAACAAGAGGAGATGTTTATCTTTTGTTTACCGTTTCGGATTAGTTTTCCACTTCTTTCTGAAATCTACTTCCACACTATACTTCTAATGTCTTCGCCTCAAAAAGTCAGTTTGTTTTTTTAGGCTTAACGACCTATCAATCCTTATGGGATCATTTTAAGGTCATAACCAGTGATTTTGGGTAAGGTTATTTTATTTTTACAACGTTTTTCTTTTCACGATTCATTGGGATTTGTTTTTTAAGAGCAGGGTCCCCAAGTCCTACCCTTGTTATTTAACCCATAACTGGAGGGAATGGACGGATTAATACCTTTCCCAAGGGTACCAGTGCTTAAGTGAATGCAGGGTATTCAACTGGAATTCGAACTCGGCTCACTGATTTCTCTTTCCGAGCCGATATCCACTGCACCACAACGCACATCCGTCACATATCAGGTGCTTACAGCACCTGGTATTCCAAAGTGGTCACCCATCTAACTACTGACCAGGCTCAACGTTGCTTAACTTCGTTGATCGAGCGAGAACTCAAAAAGTCAGAAATATTCTTTACTATTTACTTTTCCTCAATAGAAATAGATAGCTTCACCTATCATTTGGCTCACTCTCCTCCCAGGTCTTTTGAACAGGAGTAGAGGTTTATCCCTTGTTTCTTGTTTAAGATTTGGTTTCCGGTTCCTTCTAAAGTCTACTTCAACTCTATACATCTAATGTATCTGCCTAAAAAAGTCAGACATTTTATTTACTATTTACTTTTTCTTCAATAAGAGTAGATAGCTTCACCTATCATCGGGGTCACTCTCATCTCTTGTCTTTTGTACAGGAGAAGAGGTTTATCCCTTGTTTCTTGTTTAGGATTTGGCTTCTGGTTCCTTCTAAAATATATTTCAACTCTATACTTTTAATGTCTCCACCTAAATAGTCAGAAATTATTACTATTTACTTTTTCTCCATAGAATTAGATAGCTTCACCTATCATCTGACTCACTCTCTTCATCTATCTTTTGAACAGGAGTAGGGGGCTATCCCTTGTTTACTGTTTAGGATTTTGTTTCCGGTTCTTTCTAAAGTCTACTTCCACACTATACTTCTAATGTCTTCGCCTAAAAAAGTCAGAAATTTTATTTACTATTTACTTTTCCTCAATAGCTTCACCTATCATCCGGCTCACTCTCCTCCCAGGTCTTTTGAACAGGAGTAGATGTTTATCCCTTTAACTCTATACTACTAATGTCTGGAATCTCTAAAATTCATACTATTATTGGCTTTCTGATTTCTTCTAAAGTATTTTCCTCCTCCTTCAATTTCAGTAGCCTCTTGAGTCTTAGTGGTGTTTAGCCCTTCTTGGGGTGAATTAATTTTAAAAAATGATAAATCATTATCGACTGTTGTTATTATTCTTGACTAATACGTTCAGCTTAATTTTATTTAATTTTTTATTTATTTCTGAGATGAGTAATTTTCAATAATCTTGGAATTATTTCGAACTTTTGTTCTTATCTTGGTTATTATAAGTATTATAATAGACAGAACGTTTCGACCAAGTACCTTCTGGTCATCATCAGGTGTCCATAGATGAGAAAAAAGTTCGAAATAATTCCAAGATTAATTTAATTAGTTTCTTATGATAACATTTGTATTCAGACGGTCAGTCGACAACAGGGTTCGGCTATATTTTGGAGGGAGTTGGCCAGACAGATATACAATGGCCGTGATATCAAAAGAACTATAATAAATTGTCTACACTTCAGACTACTGCGCCATGAAGTCTGCCTTCTCTAGTTGTTTGAAGAAAAAACAATGAAGTTAATGTTAAACTAGCTGATCCCGTGTAAAAAATTCCCGGATCATATAATATTATTTACATAATTTTAAATAAAATTCAATGGATGTTGTTTAAGTAAATGATATTGTTTAGTTGTGAATGTGTATTAATATTTTTTCATCACTCCTAGTATTTCTATTATAATTATTTTGCTTCATTTAAATGTGATTTCAAGCAAATTTTATTTCCAGATTCCTATATTTTACAATTCTATCAAATTTTTTAGCCGATATATTTTTATATCTTCTTCTTCTTCTTCTTCTTCTTCTTCTTCTTCTTCTTCTTCTTCTTCTTCTTCTTCTTCTAATTATAATTATAATTATAATTATAATATTTTATTAATCATATTAATACTAACTTAACTAACTTATCTATTAATACTAACTATACTAACTTATTTACTTATTCAACATCCAGTAAATTTTATACTTCTTAACAAAAGCGTGACACACGTAGGTACTACAGTATTATTATATAAATTATTTAAACAAGGCTCCTTATTTTAGGGCGGGAATAACAGGCTAACAACAAATACAATCAACGAAAAATGTAAATTCCTTCATACGATTCAGTTGGCGGGCCGTTCAAAAACTCTTCATAGGTCGCACGTGGGCTGAGAGGGGATGTCAAACACTAATCTATAATGTTTGACATTTGTTGTCCTTTAATTGATTTTTTCACTATTATTCTCTAATGGAGAAAAAATCAAGTCCAGAATGGCCGACCCATATCAGTATTTTTGTAAAATATTTGCAAAAAAAATGGGACATGGAATTAGAAAGGGGATGAAGAATAACTGGTCATCACTTTTCTAAAAGGGAAATGGTTCTCACGGAGGATGGGAATGTGAAATTCAACCCGAAGGCGAATTTGAATAGTGAAAGAATTCTTCCAAAATATTAACAAATTATTAAGAAACCGGACAATTTCCACAGAAACTGAGAAAATAGTACCAAGCAGTTATCTAATGTCAGTCCTCATCTATGGCAGTGAATACTAAACAATCTCTTTATGTCTTCGAAAAACTGAACAAAGAATTAAGGAACAGGAAGATGTCGTTAGACCAAAAAAGAAGAGTGATGAACTTCTCCGTAATACCAATGCTTCTACAAGGCAATAAATGCTGGAAAATTTCCTCATATCTTCCAAAAGATAATCAAAGTATTAAGAAACAGGAAGATTTCGTTAGAAACAAAGAAAAGAGTGATGAACTTCTATGTAATATCAATCTTCCTATATGGCAATGAATGCTGGACGTTCTCCTCATATCTTCCATAAGATAAACAAATTATTAAGAAACAGGAAGATTTCGTTGGAAACAAAGAAAAAAAAGTGATGAACTTTTATGTAATATCAATCTTCCTATAAGGCAGTAAATGCTGGACAATCTCTTCGCAAATGAAGAAGAGACTTGAGGCAACATAAATCTGGTTCTACAATAGAATGCTGAGAATTCCATAAACTATAGATAGGAAGTCTATGGAAATTAGTTTTAAGGAAATTAGAATTAAAAAGGGACAACTGAAGTTTCGTGGACTCATAATTGAGAAAAGACTGCTTGGAGAACGTAACAATCACAATATATTTTGACGTCAAATCGAAGGCAAAGGAAGACAGCAAATAACGAGCTTGAATAGCAGAACGTAGATTGGGAGAGATAAGAAAAATTTAAACGTTGATAAGAACTATAAAGAAGTTGTGGAGAACAATGCTCGCCTACATCCCGAAGAGATACAGCACATATAAGAAAATTCACACTCACTGATCTATTTATTCGGTAATTTTTACTTTCAATCAGAATCCACAATTTCACTACCCATCCCTATAGTAGACAAGGGGTAATGACTGGTTACTCGTTTACTGAGATGTGCGTTGTGGTGCAGTGGATATCGGTTCGGAACGACAAATCGAGGTGCTGAGTTTGAATTCCAGTTGAATTCCTTGCGTTCACTTACGCATAAATACCCTTGGGAAAGAAGATTTTCTATCCTGCTCTTTAAACTATAGCTTAAGGGAGAAGAGACGGATTGTATTAATAAATAGTTAATAGTGGGGGAGCAGTTTATTACTTAATAACAATATGAAACTGACCCCCACTTTTTACCCAGTAGAAGCTATCTTCATTCAGTCAGTTAAGTGCCATACCTGATACACTCTTTGGGCGATCATGTCTCGAAAGAGACATGACTGACTGGGCAGAACATTATCCGCAATAGGTTGCCATTACATTCTGCGGTAGACTGGTTGCCAGCCAAGGCTATAGAACCCAATCTGTCCTGTTATTTAATCCATAACTGGAGGGAAGAGAGGGATTAATACCTTTCCCAAGGGTATTTGCACGTAAGTGAATGCAATGAATTTAACTGAAATTCGAACTCGGCTACCCCAATTTCTCGTTCCGAGCCGATATCCACTGCACCATAACGCACATTTTCTGTGTAAGTTTCGCAAAATCTAGCGCGGTCAGTATTTAGTGACAGAAACAGGAAAGAAATCAGACCAATTGATTCTTTTCTTAACTTCTTTTAGATAAATCCCAGGCGTTATGTTGAATTATTCATTAATGTTAATTAAATTGCGAAAATCGCCCGTTTTATGGCAGTTTGAGTTATTAATAACCAATCGTTTTCATGCCAATTTTATTTGCTATCAAGTAACGTTTAGTTCGGTAGATATTGATTAGAACAGCGATTCTCAAACTGGGGGAAAATTGAAGCTACTGAAATAATTACACTACCTACTAAATAAAAAAAAATCTCAGATGGATTTTCTCATGTCTAAAAGAGAGAGAAACCGACTGGAGGTGGAATGTGACATACGTTGCACGCTTGCCAAAACTAACCCCGGTATTGATACACTGGTGCACAAGAAGCAGCATCATCCTTCTCACTAATTTAATTCTGAAGTAGAAGAGCAAACAAAAGTTCATTTATTTGTTACTAACCGCTCTCTATGGCTATGCTTAGTTGTTACTAACTGCTCTCTATCCACTTTACTCTGTAACTATAAGTTTATCAGTATATTGAAAATCCTCATTCTGTTTTCCACAACCTACCTTTGTGAGTCAGGATTTTCTACTTTACTCTCAATCAAGCCCAAAGCATTTAATTTAATTCTGAAGTAGAAGAGCAAACAAAAGTCCTTTTATTTGTTACTAACTGCTCTAAGATCTCCTACAGAAGGTAACTGAAGAGAGTGATAAAAAGGACTACAAATAAACTGCAAGAAAACCGAATGCATGGTCATCAGAAAAAGGGTAACCCAATATGCCAAATACAGGTCGGGGATGCTAGAATCAAGTAGGTACAAAAATTTAAATATCTGGGAAGTGTTATAACAGAAGACGGAAAGTGCGACACAAAGATCCGAAGGCGAAATTGGCATGGCAAAGGAAGCATTCCAGAAGTTAATTAAAGTATTAAGAAATAGAATAATTTCTTTAAAAACAAAGAGCGTACTGGATTGCTATGTGCTAGTTCTTCAATATGGCAGTGAATGCTAGACAATATCATCAAAGATGAAGGAAAAACTTGAAGCAACTAAAATGTGGTTCTACCGAAGGATGCTGCGAATATCATGGATCAAGCATGTGAGCAATGATGAGGTTTTGGAAATGATGGAAACGAAAAGGAAATTAATACTGAGCATCAGGAAGAGACAGCTGAAGTTCCTGGAACATGCAATGAGGAAGAAAGGCTTAGAGAACCTGATACTAACAGGCCAGATAGAGGGGAAAAGAGACAAGGGAAAGCAACGGAAAACATATTTGAAGGACCTAATCAGGTGGATGATAGAACGAGGGTTGCATGGTGCAACAGGAGAAGGCGTGTTAAAAGCAACCAAGGATAGGAAGACGTGGAAAGCCATGATCGCCTACGTCCTGAAGAGACAGGGCACATAGAAGACGAACAACAACCGTTCTTTATGGCTATGCTTAGTTGTTACTAAGTTTATCAGTATATTTGTACATTTGAAAAATAAATTAGTAAATAGTCTCAGTTTGTTTTAACTACTCTTTCTCTCATACACATGAAGGGGAAAATTTGGATGATTGAATTTGGTGCAGGAGGAAATGACAGAAAACAGGTTAGGAACCACTGGATTAGAGCAAGTATTATTTAGGATGTGCGTTGTGGTACAGTGGATAGCGGAACGAGAAACCGGGGAGCCGAGTTCGAATTCCAGTAGAATCCATTGTATTCACTTACGCGCAAATACCCTTGGGAAAGATATTAATCCGTCTCTTCCTTCCAGTTATGGGTTAAATAACAGGACAGATTGGGTTCTATAGCCTTGGTCGGCAACCAGTCTACCGCAGAAAGCAATGGCAACCTACTGCGGGATAATATTCTGCCCAGTCAGTCATGTCTCTTTCGAGACATGATCGCCCAAGCGTGTATCACGTATGGCACTTAACTGACTGACTGACTGAATATAGTAGTTGGAATAATGATTAAGGCTTCTACTGGTCTTAAAGTGGGGGTTCAGTTTATTACTTAATAACAATAGGAAACCGATCCCCCATTAATTACTACATAATAATATAATACATTACTTTCCCCTCTAGCTATAAGTCAAATAACAGGACAGATTGGGTTCTATAGCCTTGGTCAGCAACCAGTCTACCGCAGAAAGCAATGGCAACTTACTGCGGAATAATATTCTGCCCAGTCAGTCATGTCTCTTTCGAGACATGATCGCCCAAGCGTGTATCACGTATGGCACTTAACTGACTGACTGACTGAATATAGTAGTTGGAATAATGATTAAGGCTTCTACTGGTCTTAAAGTGGGGGTTCAGTTTATTACTTAATAACAATAGGAAACCGATCCCCCATTAATTACTACATAATAATATAATACATTACTTTCCCCTCTAGCTATAAGTCAAATAACAGGACAGATTGGGTTCTATAGCCTTGGTCAGCAACCAGTCTACCGCAGAAAGCAATGGCAACCTACTGCGGGATAATCTTCTGCCCAGTCAGTCATGTCTCTTTCGTGGCATGATCGCCCAAGCGTGTATCACGTATGGCACTTAACTGACTGACTATTTGTTCCGCGAAAGTATCTGTTCTTCTAAAAGCCTCCCTTTCTAACCTGCAAGTTGTACGTGCAAAAGATGTATCTGTGGAAATACTTCTTTAAGAACCGGTTGGTTAAATAATGGAATGTTATGAAGAGTGAGAGGTTGCTGGGGGTGTCAGGAAGAGAGTAGGAGAGGGAAAAGAGTGCTGATGAGAGTGGGGTGGACGAGGAGGAATGTTATGAAGAGTGAGAGGTTGCTGGGGGTGTCAGGAAGAGAGTAGGAGAGGGAAAAGAGTGCTGATGAGAGTGGGGTGGACGAGGAGGAATGTTATGAAGAGTGAGAGGTTGCTGGGGGTGTCAGGAAGAGAGTAGGAGAGGGAAAAGAGTACTGATGAGAGTGGGGTGGACGAGGAGGAATGCTATGAAGAGTGAGAGGTTGCTGGGGGTGTCAGGAAGAGAGTAGGAGAGGGAAAAGAGTACTGATGAGAGTGGGGTGGACGAGGAGGAATGCTATGAAGAGTGAGAGGTTGCTGGGGGTGTCAGGAAGAGAGTAGGAGAGGGAAAAGAGTGCTGATGAGAGTGGGGTGGACGAGGAGGAATGCTATGAAGAGTGAGAGGTTGCTGGGGGGTGTCAGGAAGAGAGTAGGAGAGGGAAAAGAGTGCTGATGAGAGTAGGGTGGACGAGGAGGAATGCTATGAAGAGTGAGGGGTTGCAGGGGGTGTCAGGAAGAGAGTAGGAGAGGGAAAAGAGTACTGATGAGAGTGGGGTGGACGAGGAGGAATGCTATGAAGAGTGAGAGGTTGCTGGGGGTGTTAGGAAGAGAGTAGGAGAGGGAAAAGAGTACTGATGAGAGTGGGGTGGACGAGGAGGAATTTTATGAAGAGTGAGAGGTTGCTGGGGGTGTCAGGAAGAGAGTAGGAGAGGGAAAAGAGTACTGATGAGAGTGGGGTGGACGAGGAGGAATGTTATGAAGAGTGAGAGGTTGCTGGGGGTGTCAGGAAGAGAGTAGGAGAGGGAAAAGAGTACTGATGAGAGTGGGGTGGACGAGGAGGAATGTTATGAAGAGTGAGAGGTTGCAGGGGGTGTCAGGAAGAGAGTAGAAGAGGGAAAAGACTACTGATGAGAGTGGGGTGGACGAGGAGGAATGATATGATGGGTGAGATGTTGCAGGGGGTGTCAGGAAGAGAGTAGGAGAGGGAAGAGATTACTGATGAAAGTGGGGTGGACGAGGAGGAATGTTATGAGGAGTGAGAGGTTGCAGGGGGTGTCAGGAACAGAGTAGGAGAGGGAAAAGAGTACTGATGAGAGTGGGGTTGATGTAGAAAAGAGCGAAAGAGAGGATGTAAGTTAGTGAGACAAGAGATGACTATTGACTTTACATTTAAATTCTTGGAGATTGTAACTGTCAGGAAAGCAAGTATGCGGAAGAGAATTCCACAGGCGGGAAGTTCGAGAAAAGAATCTGATAGAGTAGAATTTGCGTTTACAATTTATTGGCTTCACAGTAAAAGGGTGGGACCTAGTTACTAATCTTGTGGCTCGAGGAAATTCGCATAAAATTTCATCAGACCCAAGGGACTCCTTTTCCCAGAGGTGGAATCCATCTAAATTTTCACATTACAAGACACGTTTTTGTTTGTTCCTAATCTTTTAACAACTATATTGATGAGATGAAATATTGTAACTATTCAAACTATTGTATGAACTGTTTGTTTTTATTGTCATATTTTTGACGTTTCGGCCGTTGTATGTTCTGCTCCTTATTCTGGTGATATTTCTTGGAATTTTGAACCAATCGGGGTACTGAACTCATAATTCTTTCAGCCAAGTCACTTTGGAATCAATCAACGAAAGATTTTATATAAGATTTTATCCATGTGCTTTGGGGATATTAGTGGGTAAATTTTGTGGACTTATAAATCAGGAAATTTTTGTAGTCTAGCATATACAGTAGCGGCCATAATATAAGGAACGGAAACAACAAGGTTTGCTGGCGGCAGTGTCATGGTGTAGTGAATGATTTCATCTGCAGAAGTTTGACCCTATCATCCGCGTACATGGCAATATCAATGCTGAGATTTACAAAAGGCTTTTTCAGCAGCATGTGGTTCAAAGATTACCCCATAATCTTTATGAATCTCCTATTTGCATGCAGGACAATGCACCTTGCCACAAGGTTCAGAAGGTTATGCCTTTATTTAAAGAAGAAGGAATCGCCCTAATAAAGTGGCCAGCCCAGAGCCCTGACCTGAATCCAATAGAAAATGTTTGGAAAATAATTGAAGAAAGGAATCAGAAAAGAAACCCGAAAAACCAGGATCACCTACGGGAGTTATTGAAAGATGAATGGGAGAGAATTACTGCTGATTTTTGCAAGAAATTAATTAGATCATGTGGTCGACAATGCAGAAGAGTCATTGAAAATAAAGGGATGTTTATCAAATATTAAATTCCGTTGATATTTTGATCACAATCAAGTATTAACACAATCAAGTATTGACAAGATCGTTCCTTAACTTTTGTCCAGTAGCTTATTTCCTTTGTTTCATTTAATCTTTATTTAAAATAAAGCTGTGATGTAAATTTTTGTAACATTAAGTAATACACATATTTATGTCTTTGTTGTTTTCGTTTCTTATATTATGGTCGCTACTATATATATATATATATATATATATATATATATATATATATATATATTGTTAAATATAACAGACAATGAAAGTCTATTATGTTAAATCATGAACCGTTCTAAAAATCGTATTTGAGGTTTAATTTTAGGTGAAAATAAAAACAAAAAATTATCCAATATTTGGATATTTTTATATTATGCTGGTTCTAATACTCACACATGCACACAGTAAACAAAACTTCAGATATTGGAGGCCATCTACATTAAATCAAAGCAATCCACCCTTCATAAAATCATATTTCAATCTGCTCACAACAGTCTAAATTTTATTTAGACATATGGTTCTGTTAACATTTCGGTCTCTCACGTGGAGTTACGTCATAGAACCGCATTACAAACTTACGACCTGCGTCTGCTATTCAGTGACTGTTATCTTCGCATAGCAATGTTTAATGTCAACACAATATAATATCATCTTTGATGGTGGTTGTCTTTATGTTAACGACCCTGTAACCTCTTTGAAGATGGCTCATGCAGGCCGAAAGCTTAAAACCAGCATAATAAAAAATATCCAAATGTTGAACAATTTTTGTCTTTATTTTCACCTGAAATTAAAGCCAAAATACAACTTTTAGAGCGACTCATGATTAAACATAATAGACATTCATTTCCTGTTATATTTAACAATAAATCTTTAGAAATTTATCTGCTGCCTCGATACACTATATATGTATATATCTAAACTTATTTATAAATGGAACTTTGTCTGTGTGTGTGTGTGTGTGTGTCTGTGTCCGTTACCTATAGACTCCGAAACGGCTAAACCGATTTTCTTGAAAATTTACACAGTTGTACTATAAACGTCAGCGAGTGTTCTTAGCTAGGTTTTGTGTCGAGGTACCCCCCGATAAATATCGATAATCGAAAAAATCGGGTTATAGAAGGAGTGGTCCGATTTTAATCAAATTTCATACACTCATAGACAAAGACATAAGAAACGATATTCAGAAGTTTCAAGGTTGCAGTTCTTACAGTAGTGCAGAAAATCGATAATATATATATATATATATATATATATATATATATATATAAAGCAAGATGTTTGTGTGTGTGTCTGTTTATCTGTTTGTATGTCTGTATTTTTTTCAACCCTTTTATTTTAGGTTTTGCTTCGGGCTTGGCTCTTAGTAGGTATAATTGTATTCCTTATTCTCAGCCATGATACCATTTGCTCAGAGGACTTATTTAGCCTTCAAAATTCAATTTACGACGAAAAAAGCTTTTGATATCGATACCAGGAAATCAAAATTTGATTTACATCCATTCATTTTTCTTTCAGTCTACGGTTTCGCTTTACCTGGAAACAACTATTGCTTTTTAGTCTTTCGTGCCAACGTCCAAAGAGTCTGAGCTCCAGGACCATGGATTAGTTTTAATGCTTTCATTACACCCGAGCAACGCCGGATATTGTGTATGATGTGGCCTTTTAAAACTGTTTGTGAGAACAAAACATATCATTATTTTTATATTCAGCTATTCCGTTCTATCCGAGAAGTGCAAGAGTTTTAATAATGCCCAGAATAAAAGAATCGTAAAACGAAGAATATACTTTTCTTTCTTAGATCTGTAGCTATTGGGAGATTGTTAATGCTTATTTGATTCGGCCTTGTGTCATACATAACCGAACTCTCTACAGCTTAGGATTTATTCGTTATCATCTTCAGAAGGTTATCATCGTTATCATCAGAAGGTTGGTTGGTAGCAGGTTGGTTGGAATGTGTACATTTGTGGATGTGCGGAAGAATATAAAATTGCATTTCGCATGTTAAAATAGAAATTTACTGATAGAAAAGAATAACATGAGTTGTCGAAGTTAATGTTCAATGAGAAAGTTAAGGATATCAAGAGTTCATAGTAGTGTGTGTGAATGTATGTTATCGTTGAGTAGGAATATTGATTGAGAATGGAGAAGAAGAAGTAAAATGAATCAGCACACGAGAAAGAAGAAGAAAAAGAACGAATGTGCGACTCGACCTTACTTCTGGAAGTTTCTCCTTTGTTACATTTTAGTGTGTCGTCTTGCTGCTCCTTGACTGGCTGACACTGACCGATGCGTTTTATAGCCATTTAGCTTGTTCGTATAGGATTGCTAACTCTTCTCAAGTCTTGGAAATCGCTTCCATTGGTCAGACAATCAATTTAACATCTACTCGCGAAATCCGGTTTTGACTTTTTCTTTAAGCCTGTGGTCAATCTTTTTTCTATTTGGCAAAATACACTGCGCCTCCCCGGCCTTGCGTTCTCTTCTGATCTCAAATGGAACCACTACATTGAATCCATAGCTAAATCCGCTGCTAAGAAGGTTGGGTCTCTGTGTCGGGCCAGGATGTTTTCCCGCCTGAATCCATCCTGCATATATACAAATCAGTCATTCGTCCGTGCATGGAATACTGCTGCCATATATGGTCAGGCGCCCCTGCCGTTCATCTCAGTGTTCTCGACAGGCTCCAAAGGAGAATCAGTAATGTGATAGGTACTGACTTGGCGGCTTGACTACAGCCACTTCACCACCGACGAAATGTGGCCTCCCTTTGTCTGTTCTATAAATACTTTCATGGCTTCTGCTCAAACGAACTGGTGCCTCCTCAACAGGTGTTTACTCGTGCAACCAGATTGGCAACTGGGTCCCACCCATTCACAGTCAGGTTAGCCAAATGCAGACGACAATTCTACTCCTGCAGCTTCTTCTCTCGCACTTCCCGCCAGTGGAACTCGCTCCCATATTCTTGCTTTCCTAACGGCTACAACCTCCAGGAATTTAAATTCAGTGTCAATACTCATCTATTAACCACTTGACTCTAGCTCTTTCCCCACCCCGTATATCCTCTCCTTTCTCTCTACCTTTGAAACTGTCATCACACCTGTATTCTCATCCCTCTATTGCTCCTTTTTAACTGGTTCGTCTTCCTCTTCACTCTCTTCTAATTAATCTTTTTACTCTTATGTAGTTCCCTGCACATCAGTAGCATTACCGCCTTGCTCGGGGTGATACGATTAAAAAAAAAACAGGATTTCACACGACATTGGGATTTTTTGTAAAAGTGAAGAAGAAATTTGCTTTCAATTCTTTATTTTTTATCCACCACGGATCACTTTCCATTATACAGTGAACTGAAGCAAAATTTTGAATATTACTCTTTTTTGGAGATCATCAGCGAGAACAAAACGTTAAAAATATACCTCGTACAAAGCAAATAATTGTTACAGAATGCATAAGCTGACCCAAGATGGCAAACTACTGGCCAGAACTGTCACTACCTGGACTGATTAGTTGATCTTAACTCCGTGGGCGTAGAATTCTGACAGGGATGGGTTGTCTTAATTTAAGTTTTGATATTAGACCAAAAGCCTGTAAATATGATACGTCTCCAAGAATAGAACGATCAATATATCTGACCGCACCCAAATTCAGTTGTGAGACAAGCCAATGCGTGGTAATTGGTAGTTGGTCAACTGGTTGCTACTATGAGTGTCCTCAATTAAATAAAGTTAGTAAAAAAAAAGTTAGTGATTAAACGCTTCAATGTGGTACAACGGTAAGTTTGTGGTGCAGTGGATAGAGACTCGGAACGACAAATCGGGGAACCGAGTTCGAATTCCAGTTAAATTCCTTGCATTCACTTACGCAGAAATACCCTTGGGAAGGGTATTAATCCGTCTCTTCCCTCCAGATATGAGTTAAATAACAGAACAGGTTGGGTTCTATAGCCTTGGCTGGCAACTAGTCTACCGCAAATAGTAATGACAACCTACTTCGGGATAATCTTCTGCCCAGTCATTCATGTCTTTTTCAAGACATGATCGCCCAAAGCGTGTATCACGTATGACACTTAACTGACTACATCAGACCTACGCTTAGCATATCACTGGACCCTTCGACGTGGTCTAATGGTTAGCAGGTTTGTTTCGCTAAATCAATTATGACTGAATAGTGGGTTTAATCGTTACTGAGTGCTCCATACTTTGCATCTGTGCCGCATCTAAAATACGCTTAAAAAACCACCATTTAGTTTGTGATATAACGACAGGTAAGAAGAATTGAAACCAGAGATAACACGAAACACAACAGAACGCAATGTCTGCTTGTAATTTTATAAAACAAAATCATAGTTAATATATATTTAATTAAACCTATTTTAATTTTTAATTAATTTTTTCGGGGAAAATTATCATTATTATCTTGTAGCATGGTATTTATTTACATTGTTTACATTGTTCGGGCTGTTGTTCTCACCTTTATTGCCTTTTTTCATGACGTTTCGGTCGTTGTACGCTTAGACACTCTTCAGGTAACTGGAATTTTGAACTGAAACATTTGTTTCGACCACTGGAGTAGATTGTTCTTGATCCATGAGTCATTCTACTTCAAGATGTCTTATTTATCTCACTTTTACTCGTCCTTCTAAGGTTTTTTTTCTCCACTGCTCCAGACAGGTATTGAACACCCAACACTTTAGGCCAAGTCACTGGATCTAACCAACGCTTTTATCCACGGGGGCTGAAGAAGGTCGGAGCGTACAACTGCCGAAACGTAGTGAGTATGGTAATAAAGATTATAACAACAATCCGAACAACGAAAAATAGTGTAAATAGTTGCAAAATCTCATCTCAGAAATATAGACAGAAGTAGAAGGTGAATATGGTGAAGGAAATTATCTTGGTTTTCCTAAGTGAAGAAATATAGCTTATTCCTTATTGAAGGTGAATATGGTAACAAAGATGAGGACAAAAGTCCAAACAACCAAATCGTGTAAATAGTTGTAAAATCTCATCTCAGAAATATAGACAGATGTAGAAGGTGAATATGGTGAAGGAAATTATCTTGGTTTTCCTAAGTGAAGAAATATAGCTTATTCCTTATTGAAGGTGAATATGGTAACAAAGATGAGGACAAAAGTCCAAACAACCAAATCGTGTAAATAGTTGCAAAATCTCATCTCAGAAATATAGACAGATGTAGAAGGTGAATATGGTGAAGGAATTTATCCTGGTTTTCCTAAGTGAAGAAACATAGCTTATTCTTATTCCCACGTGGGTTAGTAAATAAGATTAAAACGGGTCGCTATGTAAAGCGGAACGGAGAAATGAAATGAAGGAACGAACGCTTGTTCCCACAGTGACTTTTATGAAATATATATTGTGCCCACACGTGAAGAACCACATATTCATCATATCTAAAACAATGCAAAGTATCAGAAGAAACAAAAAGAAAAAAATCTTACTTGAAGATACTTCTTTTTTTCTTTTTTTTTTTTTAATAGTATCACCCCGAGCAAGGCGGTAACGCCACTGATGTGTAGGGTGCTACGTAATAGTGAAAAGATTGGAAAAGAGAAAGCCGGAAACCACATCCTAAACAGGGAACAAGGGATGAGCCTCTTCACCTGTTCAATAGCCGTGGGTGGAGTGTGAACCGGGCGATAGATAGATCTATCTACTCCAATTGAAAAAAAAAAAGAAACCAAAGTGAGAAGATTGGAAAAGAGAAAAGCCGGAAACCACATCCTAAACAGGGAACAAGGGATGAGCCTCTTAACCTGTTCAATAGACGTGGGTGGAGTGTGAACCGAGCGATAGATAGATCTATCTACTCCAATTGAAAAAAAAAAAAGAAACCAAAGTGAGAAGATTGGAAAAGAGAAAAGCCGGAAACCACATCCTAAACAGGGAACAAGGGATGAGCCTCTTAACCTGTTCAATAGACGTGGGTGGAGTGTGAACCGGGCGATAGATAGATCTATCTACTCCAATTAAATTCTGTTCGGCCATTGTTATAACTTCAGATTTGGATGTACCAAAGGGATACGGTAGGCTTCTTTTTTTTTTTTCACCGAGACGGCAGGAGTTTTATGTTTCAGCGGAACATGGCGGTAGGCAGATTCTGCCTCGGCCTTTGGAACAACCTTCTTCCTCGATTGCTCTTAGCTGGAAGAGTGTGACTAGCTCTTGGGTCACTATCAGGAGTGACGTCACAAGCAGTTGTCATGTAATCACGTAACGTTACCTCAACCAAAGAGAGATAAGCACCTTTTGTATCCTTACAATGGCAACAAAGATGAGAACAACAGTCCGAATAATGTAAATGATGTAAATAATTACAATACCTAATCTCAGAAATATAGACAGATGTTGAAGATGAATATGGCAACAAAGATGAAGACAGCAGTCTGAACAACGTAAATAGTGTAAATAATTACAATACCTCATCTCTGAAATAAAGAGAGATGTTAAAGATGAATATGACAACAAAGATGAAGACAACAGTCCGAACAATGTAAATAGTGTAAATAATTACAATACCTCATCTCTGAAATATAGACAGGTGTAGAAGGTGAATATGGTGAAGAAATTTATCTTGGTTTTCCTAAGTGAAAAAATATATCTTATTTCTTATTTAAAGAAAGAATATTAAGTGCCATACGTGATACACGCTTGGGCGATCATGTCTCGAAACAGATATGACTGACTGGGCAGAACATTATCCCGCAGTAGTTTGCCATTGCTTTCTGCGTAGGTAGAGGTCTCAAAAATTTTACCGCCAAATTTCACTACAGATAAGAAAACACTAGCGTATATATATATATATATATATATATATATATATATATATATCCCTAAAGACGAAGGTTTGGAGGATACCGACGGCAACGTGACATATATCGCAAAGAGTAGATAATTTTTATTCTTAGTTCGCATCAAGACGCCCCACATTAAAAACATTGACACATCCCTCCATCGGGGAGAAGCGAATCAATAGCCGAGTGTAAAAGTTATGTACATTGAAACGGCAAACGAAGGATATTGTATTGAAAACACAAGTTTTCTCTATCTGATGACTGAGCGAATGATTAAGCAAATCCAGTTACTTACAGATAATGAGTTTAATCCCGAGCTCAGATAGTGAAAATTGTCAAGTTCATTAATTTAACCACAAAGATATTAAATGTAACAGTGCCTTTTTCTTATCCAGATGCCAACTCACAGGTTATTTAAATTTTCTTTTATCAAATTATTTTCTATCCTTCTTAGAACGAAGCTAAAGACTTAAACGAGTTGTAACCAAGATTTGATCTAGAACCAATCGCTCTCGGCCAATAACAGTGTTCTGATGTAACCGGTATTTGTGGCCATTCTCTAACCATATTTCGAACCGACTGAATAAAATTGGAATCACTGACGAATTAAGTCAAGAAGGCCAATGCCAGTAACGCCCGGATGTCTGGCTTGCTTGCCAAGCATTATCTAGTTAGCTCAGATGACGACGGTCGAGGTCGGGAGGTTTTCATTTTGGGAGCTCTGCCCAACAATCTCCATCAGCCAACGGCGAACACTAAGAAAGTCCAATATCAATATTACATATTTACTTACATTTTTACATACACTCATGTTTGAAATAATATGAAACCTCATACAATTTGAGAAAAAAATCCAGTGATCGGTTGGATATTTTCTTTAACGACAATCGGATTGTCAAATATCAAATAAGTTATTTAATGCCGAAATCTAAATCTTTTTTACGCTGGTTTTGTTTTGTTTTTATTTTTTTAGTGGTGGGGATGATAATGACATAATGATATAAGTCTTACAAATTAACCAATAGGTAGGGAAGAAAATTTGAATTCAAACATTTCCCAAGAGTATTTGTGCGTAAGTGAAAATAATGAACCCAACTGGAATTAGAACTTGGCTCTCCGACACCTGGTTTTACAAAGCGGTCACCCATCCTAGGTACTTAACGTTAGTGATCCTACGGGAATCGGTGTTTCAACATCACGTGGCCGTAAGCCTCGAATCCGGTGAGTACACAAAAAAAGCAGAAAAAGAAATAAGAGAAGGGAGCAAATTTATTCAACCTGTACAGCGAAACGATCCGAAGGAAACTAGAAATCTTACCAGGATTTATTATCGTTGGAAATAATCTTAACAACTAAGATAAGAGCAAGACACTGATAGCAGAAACAAAGTTTTTTTTACTAACTTTCTCGCAATAAATTACTCAATAACCACTTATTGTAGGAGTTTATCAAATAGAGATGTTGTTTGATCTATAGGGGGTAATGATTGCATATAACGACGATATGTAACACAGATAACAATCTAAAAAGGACTAAAAGAAAACATACAGAATGTAAGGTAGTCAGCAAAAGAGGAGACCCAAGATGTGAACAACATATTAGGGACGTCAATAAATAATGGACTAAAGAAATAAGACAGAAAGTAAATTAGTCAGCAAAAGAGACACCCTAAGATGTAAACTATATAATGGGGACGTCAAAATAAAATGGACTAAAAGAAAACATACAGAATGTAAAGTATTCAGCAAAAGAGAAAACCCAAGATGTGAACAACATACTAGGGACGTCAAAAAATGAAGGACTAAATGATATCAGACAGAATGTAAATTCGTCAGCAAAAGAGACAGCTTAAGATGTAAACTACATAATGGTGACGTCAAAATAAAAAGGACGAAAAGAAATCATAGGGAATGTAAATTATTCAGCAAAAGAGAAAACCCAAGATGTGAACAACATATTAGGGACGTCAAAAAATAAAGGACTGAATGAAATCAGACAGAATGTAAATTAATCAGCAAAAGAGACAGCCCAAGATGTAAACTACATCATGTGGACGTCAAAATAAAATGGACTAAAAGAAATCATAGAGAATGTAAATTATTCAGCAAAAGAGAAAACCCAAGATGTGAACAACATATTAGGGACGTCAAAAAATAAAGGACTGAATGAAATCAGACAGAATGTAAATTAATCAGCAAAAGAGACAGCGCAAGATGTAAACTACATCATGTGGACGTCAAAATAAAATGGACTAAAAGAAAACATACGAAATATAAAGTAGTCAGCAAAAGAGGAGACCCAAGATGTGAACAACATATTAGGGACGTCAATAAATAAAGAACTAAATGAAATCAGACAGAATGTAAATTAGTCAGCAAAATAGACACCTAAGATGTAAACTACATAATGGGGACGTCAAAATAAAATGGCTTGGAAGAAAACATACAGAATGTAAAGTAGTCAGCGAAAGAGGAGACCCAAGATGTGAACAACATATTAGGGACGTCAATAAATAAAGAACTAAATGAAATCAGACAGAATGTAAATTAGTCAGCAACAGTGACAGCCTAAGATGTAAACTACATAATGAGGGCGTTAAAATAAAAGGGACGAAAAGAAAACATACAGAATGCAAAGTAGTCAGCAAAAATGACAACCCAAGATGTGAACAAAATATTAAGGACGTCAAAAAAGAACGAACTAAATGAAATCAGACAAAATGTAAATTAGTCACTAAAAGAGACAGCCTAAGATGTAAACTACATAATGGCGGCGTCAAAATAAGAAGGACTAAAAGAAAACATACCGAATGTAAAGTAGTCAGCAAAACAGTCAACCCAATATTTGAACTACATATTAGGGACGTCAAAAAAGAACGCACCAAATGAAATCAGACAGAATATAAAGTAGTCAGTAAAAGCTAAAACGTAATATGTAAACTATATATTGGAGACATCAAAATAGAAAGGGTTAAACGAAAACAGACTGTATATAGTAGTCTAGAAAAGACACCGCTAAAGATGTGAACTACATATTGAGGACTTCAAAAAAGAACGGACTAAAAACAAATCAAGCAGAATATATAATTGTCAGAAAAAGGGACAACTGAAGATGTAAACTACATATTTGGCACCTCAAAATAGAAAAGATTAAAAGAATACACAGGGAGTGTAAATGTGTCTATAGAATATGCAGCCCAAGACGTGAAATACATATTGGGGACGTCGAATATAAATGACTGAAAGAAAACAGACAGAATGTTTAATTGTCAGTAATAAGTCAATAAATCCCAGACCCTGGCACATAGATGGTGCCACTAATGAAAATGTGATGTGGCTTCCCTCTGTCTTTTCTAAATGTATTTTCATGGCAAATGCTCTGACAAACTTTTCGCCCTTGTTTCCAGACGTCATGCTAATAGAGTGGCATCTAGGTCCCACCCTTTTATCTTCAAAATAGTTAAATATAACCACCACTTCGACTTTAAGAGTTTCTTTTCTCGCACTTCCCGTTTGTGGAACTCTCTTCCGTTTGCTTGCTTCCTTGATAGCTACAATCTTTAAAAGTTTAAATGCAACGTCAATTGCTATTTTCTATCTACTTGTTCTACATCCATCTCTTTTTTTTTTTTCGACATCCCCTGTACCTTTTTTCTCTCACTGTAACCCCCTGCGCACAAGTGGCAGTCCTACCTTGTTTGGGGTGAAATGATTATAAAAAATAGAAATAAAATGCCTCATTCAGTTAATCCCTAGCTTAAGTATCTCTTTGGCCTCGTACTGGGTGAACATTTAGTAAAAAAAAAAAATAAAAGATTGTATATATTTACACTCGCGAAATCGGGGAGCCGAGTTCGAATTCCAATTAAATTCATTGCATTCACTTACGCGCAAATACCCTTTGGAAAGGTATTAATCCATCTCTTCCTTCCAGTTATGGGTTAAATAGCAGGACAAATTGGGTTCTATAGCCTTGGTCGGCAACCAGTCTACCACAGAAAGCAATGACAACCTACTGCAGGATAATCTTCTGCCCAGTCAGTCATGTCTCTTTCGAGACATTTTTTTTAATCGTATCACCCCAAGCAAGAAGTTAATGCCACTGAAGCGCAGGGGGCTACATAAGAATGAAAAGGTTGGAAAAGAGAAAACCGGGATTGGAAAAGAGAAAGCCGGAAACCACATCCTAAACAGGGAACAAGGGATGAGCCTCTTCACCTGTTCAATAGACGTGGGTGGAGTGTGAACCGAGCGATAGTTTAGCCTATCTACTCCAATTCATGATCGCCCAAGCGTGTTTCACGTATGGCACTTAACTGACTGACAATGTTTGGAATATTTTCCCCATCTTTATTACCATATTCACAATATTTCAGCCAGTGTTTTCTTCTTTGGGTGACGTTAGTCAGAATTTCAAACTTAACTTTTTATTTAGTCCACGGTTTGGTGGGTAGGTAGATTGTTCTAATTCCACATGCCATACCTTTGGATATCTTAATTTCAGTTAATTCCACTTGATAACTCAAATCTGCAAGATTTCGTTCCATCTGTTGTGACCAGGTATCGAACTCACAACTTTTTGGGTCAAGTCACTTTTGGAATCAATCACCTAATGATTTCATCCAGTCTTTTGGGAGATCAGTGAGTGAATTTTGAGGATTTATAACCCTAATGTCTCAGTAACTATTTCTTGGCAGAGCTCATATTACAATTTTTTGTAATTGTTGTTTTTCTCTAGCACTGTATTACTGGTTTCCATACAGTATTCATGCCTTTGCATGGCCAGCTCAGATTTTTGCGCTGATTTCTTAAGTTTTCATATTTTCCAGTAACGTTCACTATTATTTCAACTTCATTATTATTTCAACTTCATCCCACAGAGGGCGGTGATATTCATTTTCCCTCAGTATATTATGAAAATAATAATAAACATGATGACAACAGTCCTAACAGGTCCCCGTGCAAGGCAGTATAACCAATGAGGCACAAGAGTTTCTTTTTCTTCTATGTGCCACGTCCTTTCAAGACGTAGGCGATCATGGCTTTCCATGTCATCCGCTGCTTTCCTATGTCTCTCTTTCCCTCTATCTGACATGTGAGCATCAGATTCTCCAAGCCTTCTTTCCTCATCACATGCTCAAAAAACTTCAGCTCTCTTTTCCTGATGCTCAGTATTAATTTCCTTTTTGTCTCCATCCTTTCCAAAACCTCATCATTTCTCACATGCTCAATCCATGATATATGCAGCATCCTTCTGTTGAACCACATTTCCGTAGCTTCTTTGGTTATGATCCATGTCGAGATTCCCAACCTCCCCAGTTTATTTTTTGGACTTTTTCTCCATTTTGACTGGGTCAGACTTTGATTTTTCCCGATTCCATTTTTTATTTTATCCTTTTGGTGATTATGTTTCTTGATTTTGCGTATTGACAGAATACACTCGCCATTCTTCGTTTTGAGGGATGGACAGGTCTTACTAACATTTCTGATTTCTAGTTTGATGATATTTTCCAACATTCACAGCCATATTGAAGAACTGACATTACATGACAATTCAGTACTCTCTTCTTTGCTTCTAACGATTTTTTCTGTCTCTTAATACTCTGCTCAGCTTCTCGAATGCGCCCTTGGGCTTTCCATTTTGCCTTTGGATCTCAATGCCGCACTTTCCGTCTTCCGTTAGAACACTTCCCTAGTACTTACATTTTTGTACTTGCTTGATTTTAGTATTCCCAACCTGTAATTGGCATTTTGGGCTCCTCTGTTTGCTGATGACCATACATTCGGATTTCTTGTAGTTTATTTGTAGTCCTTTCTTTCGACTCTCTTTATCTACCTTTTTTAGGAGGTCTTATAGATTTCTTTCCGTCACGGCTATCAGCACTGTATCATCTGCGTATCTTATATTATTCTGATTGTGGCTGCCGATGATGAATCTTGGCATAACTTCAACTCAGAGTTGTCTCGCTGTACAAGCTGAATAGATCCGTTAAAAAAAATACATCCTTATCTTACGCCCCTTTTTATCTTTGTATATCTGCTAAATTCGTTTCCTGTCCGTATGCAAGCGGTTTGCTGACACTAGAGATTCTTGATTACTCTGATGTCTTTGCCAAATATGTCAAGGTTGCTGAGCGCTTCTATCAATTCTATGTGGCGTACTTTGTCGAACGCCTTGGCATAATCTACAAAACACAGGTAAAATTTCTTTTTCATTTGTACCGCCCTTTCTGATAGTATCGTAAGCATAAACATCACATTCCTTGTTCCAGTGTCCTTGACGAAACCGCACTGTTCTTCTCCTATTTCTGGTCTGATTCTGCTTCGCGTTCTATTCATCAGGATTCGGATAATGCGTTTCGTTAAGTGGCTCGTCAAACTGATTGTTCGGTGGAGTTCGCATTCGATTGTACCTGGCTTCTTAGGCAGAGTTTTGAAAATTGATTTGCTTAGGTCATCCGGTATTGCACCACTGTTGTAAATTTCATTTATTATTTCCGAAATTTTCTCTTTGTCGAAATCTTCCAAGGTTGTCTGCATCTCTATTACAATGCCGTCTGGTTCCTATTCAGTTCAGCCATTGTAGCTTTCACGTCGGATCTTAATATTTCCGGTCCGTCAGCATCTATCGGTTGGTCTCTCTTCTCGTGGAAGAGATCGTTTATATATTTTTCCCATCGCCGGAGTATTTCCCCTTTCTCTAATATGATCGTTTCACGAAAATCACATAAACCCCTCAACATTCCCTTCATTAACATCCGTAGTATGCGTATCAACTTTTACCGTGTGGAATCTTTTCTTCACGAAAGGTACCCAGATATCTTAGTCTATGCGAAACTAACCTGAACCAAACAATCCCCTCCTCTGATTTCTCAGTCCAAGATTAGCTTCCTCTCTTTAAGAAGGACTCCAGCATCTACATGCATGGTCTGAGAGTTTATGTCAGCAAACATCTCCCTGTGGATGAGGAGGTTTCTCTTGAATCTCCTGAACATCCATACATGTGAAGATCAGAGCAACCGCTCAAGACGTTTCACTCTACTAAATGCTATCGTTAGCTATCTCTTCTTTCTCTGCCGCTCCCCCACTTCCTCTTCTGACTGTTCCTTGCTTGACGGTATCTCAGATAATATAGATAAGAACATTGCCTCTCACCTGTTCGCCAACATATATGTGTTCGGTGACTTTAATGCCCACCTTGCCAAGTGGCTGAAAAACTATGTCATTGATCTTGCTGGCGTCCACAACTTGAACTTTGCAATCAGCCACTCTCTCGCGCAAGTGGTGGACTTACCCACACGTTTTCCCGTATGCCTGAAGGACAAGTTTCTCCGCTAGATCTCTGCTTCATTTCTATTTCTGAGTCCTGCCATGCCATGCAGTTTGCCCTTTTGGAAATTCTGATCATGATGTAGTTTCTGTTATTATCTCTCTCCACTCCCCTTCTCCCAGGAACCTCCGATCAGCAGAATCTTTTACTGCTAACAAAGGGCGAACTGGGAGGCACTCAGAGATTTTCTGTGCGATGTCCCTTGGAAAAAAAGTGTTTAGTCTCCCCGTTGAAGACTGCGCCTCTGAGGTCTCCTCTTGGGTGAAAGCTGACATCGATGCTTTCATCCTAGCCAAAAAGTTTCATCTTAAACCACATTCGCTCCCCATGGTTTTCACCTGCTTCCTCGGCCGCCATAGCTCACAGGAATCACTTTTTCCGGCTTTATCGGAATCACGCGTCTGACCATGATAGGAGCCTTTTCGCCTCTGCTCGTAATGAGTGTAAGAAGATGCTGGATGACGCTAATCTGTTGTTTGCTGACGGAATAAAGCAGCATATAGCAGCCCGCAATTTCGGCTTTAAAGAATACTGCTGAAAATCGGATCTGATAGAAAGCGTTCGATATCGACAGATTCCAGAATCAAGGTGGTTAACTGTAGCAAGTTTGATTCGCGTGAAAGAACTAGCCTTGAGTTCCTTTTTTAAAGTCTCCTTTTGGCACAGTCAGTTGTGCCAGACGTGATACACGCATTGAGCGATCATGTCTCGAAAGAGACATAACTGACCACAGTAGGTTGCCATTGCTTTCTGCGGTAGATTAGTTGCTAGCCAAAGCAACCCAATCTGTCCTATTATTTAACCCATAACTGGAAAAAGAAAACGAATTAATATCTTTCTCAATGATCAGTCAGTTAAGTGCCATACGTGAAACATGCTTGGGCGATCATATCTTTCGTTTTGAGGGATGGACAGGTCTTACTAACATTTGTTATTTCTAGTTTGAATGTTTTGTTATTGTTGGGACGCCCGCGCCTATTCGGCTATAATGGACTATTCCATTACTATGTAAAGTAATGGTGGCATCTACGTAAGAGAGTGTGCCGAGCAGCCGATCGACAAATCAGTCGTAGACTTCCGGTGACGACCCGGAAGTACCCATTGCTCATACTACGTCTTACGACGGTTGAGACGATTAACCCTTATTCTTGTATTGGATACTAATAACCTTTGTAAATACTATTTTCACGGAATACAACAATTAACCTATTCCTGTTGTTGAGTTATTTATTCTTACTCACGACATAACAGTTATATGTTTAGTTTGTTTTGGGGTATTCAGCCCCTTTCCCTCTCATTTTCATATAAATTTTTAGGTATATTTTTGTAAATGAAAAAAAATAAATTAATTTAAAAAAATGAAAAAAATATTGTATATAAAACAAAAATTTTTATAACATGTCAATTTTCTCCATTTTTAGGTCCCTCGGTGAATATGCCGTATTATGATATATGTAAGATTGTAAGCTGATGGACGAATTCTTGAGGTGAATGAGCGTATTGTAATGAGTGATTGGGTCTTGAATCTAATTAACTAGGTCTATGATTGTGACGCCGCCCTCGGGTTGCTGGTAGTCTGTTGGCTTCGACACAGTAGCTGGTCTTCAAGACGTCTATTATAACGGCGCTCCCCTTTGCCCACGCTGTGAATTCTGATCCAAGGAAGGCACGCCGAAATCTTGCTAGCTGTATTTTTTACAACGTCGAACCAAGCCGGACGCGCGCGTACATTTGGTTAACAAAAAAAAAAATACGGCACCAAAAAAACAAAAATAAATAAATAATTTCGAGAATGGCTGAATAAGTTGCAGAATGAGTCTTTATATATAAAAAAAATAAAAATAAATAATTAGCAACAGAAGCAGAGTATACAGTCGTCGAATTAAATTTTCACAACGGAGCGAAAGCTTTCGTTTAAGAATAATCAGAGCTATCAATTTTCCGACTTTTTAAAAAGTCTTTTCCGGGCTTTTTACCGAAACTTTACGGAAACGTCCGAAGTGGGGTGGTGGGTAGCGACAGCGGCAGTAAATTCGTCTTGTCTCTTTCGCTCGGCAGCTCCTACTGATTTGGCCCTGCGAGGTCTCAATTTTTATACTTGTCCCAAATTCTCTTGGGAGATGCGGAGAGACCGGAGGTTTCTATGCAAATCAAATCTATGACAAATGAGATTACTTCCACCTTTACATTTTGTAGTGGGAGTTCGGTTCAACCAATGAGGCAACAATATTTCCTCTGACCTAATTTCTCTTCTTGATTCAACTGATTACGTCAGCAAATCTAGCTTCCAGCTTGGAAGTCCCAATTCCAGTAACATTTATAATTTGTTTTTATTCCCATAGTTAAAACTTTAACCTTTTTAACCTCATTAATAAGATTTTTGACAATCTTGTTGTGACTACCGCTATTTTTCATTTTCACCGGCCCAAAGCTTCTGATCGACTTTTGAATAAACAATGCAAAAATATATTTTTCTTTTCTACTCTCTTCGATTTTCAACTAGTTTTTCTATTTTTCACATTTTACAAGCATACAAGTATTTTATAAGTATTCTTAACTCAACTCATATCGCGATTGACAATAAACTGCAAAATCAACAATACTAGTATTTCTTTCGCTCCGTCATATTAAACTAACGATTACATTTCTTTCTTTTCATGCAATTTTTACAAGGCAATTAAGTATCTTAAGCAGGGCAATTACGGGTTTACAGGATAGAAAATCTTGACCTGCATCAACCCTCCCATTTCTACATTAATAAATATTCATTCCAATAAGCATTGGAACCAACACATAGCAGTTCAGCCTGGTTTTCTTTGTTTCTTTTTAAACTCTTATTTATTCGTACTTTACTTAGCTTTTGGAAGGCATCTTTTGCCATCCTATTTGGATTTTGGTTTTATATTTCCCATCCTCTTTTAAAACACTTCCAAGACATTTAAATTTTTATACTTGCTTGATTTTAACATTTACAATTAGTAGTTCACATAATATTAGAGCCAGTCAGCTAAGTGCCATACTTGATACACGCTTGGGCGATCACGTCTCGAAAGAGACATGACTGACTGGACAGAAGATTATCCAGTAGTAGGTTGCCATTGTCCTATTATTTAACCCATAACTGGAGGGAAGAGATAATACCTTTCCCAAAGGTATTTGCGCATAAGTGAATGCAAGGAATTCATCTACAATTCGAACTCTTCTCCCCGATTCCTCGTTCCGAGTCGATATCCACTGCACCACAACACACATCCATTATTAGAGATCTCCACAAAAAATATAATGCCTAAAGTTTAAATTAATTTTTTAAAATGAAAAATCTTTCTTGAAGCTTTTATTTTAGTTAAAATTTTAGATTTTTAGATTAAATTTTTAGTTAATTTTCAAGTTAATAGATTAAATCTAATATTACCAATAAGCAAAATACGTTGCGGCATTTCTGTTGTGGATCTTCGTCGCCAATTTGTTGTGGTGTTGTGACGAAACTTCACCGCAAAGTTGTAGTGACCGGTTTGTGCCGGAAGTAAGACACAGAAAACAGAAGGTAGGTTCAAGGCAGTCTGTTAGTATAACAAGAAGATATGTAAAAGGTAAGTGTGTAGTAATCAGTAATAGAAATAAGTCCGAACGGTATAGTTACGCTGTGTATTTGTAGCGTAGGGAGCTGGTTAAATGTTTCTTTAATTCGGCCTTGTGTCAGACTTAACCGAACTCTCTACAGCTTACAGGGTTTATGCAGAGTTATAATCATTATAAGAGTTATCATCAGAAGGTTTTCATCAGAAGGTTGGTTGTCGGCAGGTTGAAATATGTAGAATTGTAGAATAATAAAATATACATCTTTCATGTTAAAATAGCAATTTATTAAAAGAAGGAATAACATAAGTTGTAGAAGTTAATGTTCAATTAGAAACATTATTAAGAAATTAAGGGTAGAGTTCGTACAAAATGTTCTAGTGATAATTGCTGAAATAGATAAAGAGAAAAAGAAAGAGGACAACGTCCGGGTCGTTTGAAGATTGGAGTTACATTTTAGATGTGTCTTTCTCTTTCGCTGCTTCCATCTCTGATTTTGACAGACGCCGAAGTCATTTATATAGCCTTTTTGAATTTCGCGCTGGATCGCCAAGTCCTTCCAAGACTTACAAGTCGCTCCCATTGGTCAAAAATCATTTTAACATCTACTTGCGAAATCTGGTTTCGGACTTTTTCGTTAAGCCCATGGTCAATCTTTTTTCTATTTGGGAAAACCAGGATTTCACACATCGTTGTAATTTTTTGTAAAAGTGAAGAAGGTTGAATTTAATTAATTGCTTATCCGCTACATATTGTTCGAATAGTAGCTTTAACTGCTGTACTTTAATTGCCATCCCACTTAAGACAAAATGTGGCACAAGGCCTTTTTAATGTGATCAATCCGGACCCGAGCAAAAATTAATGTCTTATTTTCCCCAGACGAGCCTCTACCCTTCGACGGAGCCTCGAAGGCAGAGAGTTCGACAGTACGCGAGACGGACTTAACTGCCGTCAACTGCCTTTCGGAAGTCAGGTGATTATTTATAACCAGAGAAAGAGTCCATTCCTCGTAGGAGGAGGCCATAACAATTTTTTAAAAATAAGTTTAATAGGGTGCTTTATGTACACACAGCAACTATACTTTTAAAGTCTTGGACTCTGACCTTTTTCACGTTACTAACTACCTGATGGTAATACAAAAATACAGGAAAGCGTTAATAGTGGTTGGTAGAAAAGAATTTTTTTTTTTTGCTAAAATTACCACTCATTTTTAGTTGTCTTTCATTCTAATGTGATTCTCTTTATGAAAAAAATCTTCCAAAAATAAAATATACTGATCTGAAACTTTATTTGAGGAATAATAACTGATTTAAAGTATAATTTGATTTTTAAAAATATTACTTTAAGATTTAAATATTACGGAAATACAGTTTTAACCTATCAGTAGCTGTTCTGACGGTCTGATGAGAGATATAATGTTATTCTAGATTTTATCTGTAAAACATGATAGAAGAAAATGACGTGAGCACCTTTCTTATATCATTTTTAAATAATCAGTAATCTTAAACATTGAGGAAAGTATTTTTTGTAACCTTTTTTAACTGAATTTGAGACATTTTGACTTTTAATTTACTAGTCATCACTTAAATATATTTTTTTCTTAATCGTATCACCACGAGCAAGGCGGTAAGGCCACTGATGCGCAGGGGGCTACGTAAGAGTGAAAAGATTGGAAAAGAGAAAGCCGGGAACCACATCCTAAACAGGGAACAAGGAATGAGTCTCTTCACCTGTTCAATATACGTGGGTGGAGTGTGAACCAGGCGATAGTTTAGTCAACCTACTCCAATTGAAAAAAAGAAAAAAGAAAAGAGAAAAAGATTGGGAAAGAGAAAGTCGGAAACCACATCCTAAACAGGGAACAAGGGATGAGCCTCTTCACCTGTTCAATAGACGTGGGTGGAGTGTGAACTGGGCGATAGTTCAGTCTATATACTCCAATTGAAAAAAAAAAAGAAAAAAAAGAAAAGAGTAAAAAGATTGGGAAAGAGAAAGCCGGAAACCACATCCTAAATAGGGAACAAGGAATGTGCCTCTTCACCTGTTCAATAGACGTGGATGGAGTGTGAGCCGGGCGATAGTTCAGTCTACCTACTCCAATTGAAAAAGAAAAAGAAAAAAGAAAAGAGTAAAAAGATTGGAAAAGAGAAAGCCGGGAACCACATCCTAAACAGGGAACAAGGGATGAGCCTCTTCACCTGTGCAATAGACGTGGGTGGAGTGTGAACCGGGCGATAGTTTAGTCTATCTACTCCAATTGAAAAAGATAATAAAAAAAGAAAAGAGTGAAAAGGTTGGAAAAGAGAAAACCGGAAACCACATCCTAAACAGAGAACAAGTGATACAAGGGTGATAATTCTGGATCCCAAATTTTTTTCTGTGAATTTAGGAGCCATTTTTTTTTAAACCTTAAATTTTTTATCAATGGATATCTTTTAGATTATCACTGCCAACTAGAACAAAAACCATCGATGACCCCTCACCATTGCACTCTGTTCTGGGCTGGTCCATTGTCATCAAGGCTTCTGTAACTTATCTTATTTTACAGAGAGGAGTGATAACCTTACGCAAACATCTTTATTCTTCGGGTGAGGTGGTTCCCCTCCAGACTTGTTTTAAATTCAGAGTTTTTCTTTCTCCTAGACGGGTTGCCACCCAAAGCTATAGAACCCAGTCTGTTCTACTATTTACTCATAGCTGGTGGGGAAAGATGGATTCATACCTCTCCCATAGGTATTATCACATAAGTGAATGTAATGAACTCGACTGGAATTTGAACTTGGTTCTCCAATTCCTCAATCCGAGTCGCTATAATTTTTACTCTCCTCTGCCTTCTCAATGGATATAGACTGACCAATAAATAAGTTCTGTAAACTTGTCATTTCAGCAAGCAGTTTGCATAAAATTGTGCAAATACGCTGAATTTCATTATTGAATAATAAAATTCCAAATGCCAATAACAAGTTTGTAGCCTAAAAATGTCACTTTCTTTTGACAATTTTAAAGATTGTGACCGAGTTACAAATTATGAAAAAAGAATGCCTTTTTTGTTGTTGTTGTTGTTGTTGTTGTTGTTGTTGTTTACAGCATAAAATAAATGTATTTTTTTTTAATGTTTTCTTTTTCTTTTTTTTTCTTTTTTGCGAGTAGTAAATTCTACTAACAAATTAGTTAAAATATTAATATCATAATTGAATTTTAAATTTCATTGGCCAAAAAGGTTTTTCATTTACGTTGTTTTTAAAATTTAGCAATATTTATTTCTTGAATTATCTCTGATGTAATGAATTTAAAATGTCAGATTTTAAAATCATTGTTTATGCATGTGTACCATGTACAGGAGTTTTAAAACCTTAGACAGAGAGTTTAATTGGCTGCTTTATGTACACAAATCAACTACAGTTTTAAAATCTTGGACTGTGACCTTTTTCACATATAGCTGTTACTAACTACCTAATGGTTATACAAAAATATAGGAAAGCGTTAATAGTGGTTGGTCACTGCTCACTGGAAATTTAATATGGAATTTTTTTTTAAAAAGTGAAAATTATAAAAAAATTTACATATATTTTTAGACAAGCAGAATTTCTGAAAAAAAAATGGTAACAATAAAAGTTTATTGGACTTATCTAGTTCTGATGAATCTAGAGTTAGTCAAGAAGAAAAGTGTACGGAACTTTTATTAATTTATTGAAAAAGAAAAAAAAATATATATATGTGTGTGTGTGTGTGTGTGTGTGTGTGTGTGTGTGTGTGTGTGTGTGTGTGTGTGTGTTAATCACATAAAGATTGCTGTGATGCATGAAATTCAGTCATGAGTTAAACAAAGGATATGAATATATATGTGTGTGTGTGTGTGTGTGTGTGTGTGTGTGTGTATATATATATATATATATATATATATATATATATATACGCACACACACATCATGTCATCAACATAGACAATATGTAGATTTAGTAATATATACATAATATAGCTCTGTTCATACATTGAGCAGTTTTATAACACCTGAATAATAATACTATACATATGTGCACCCTTCTCATATGTATATTTATTAATTCATATATATGTTGTGTTTCATTGAATTAAGTGCCATACGTGATACACACCTTGGACGATCATATCTCGAAAGAGACATGACTGACTGGGCAGAAGATTATCCCGCAGTAGGTTGCCATTGCGGTAGACTGGTTGCCGGCCAAGGCTATAGAGCTCCACCTTTTTTGTTATTTAACCCATAACTAGAGGGAAGAGACGGATTAATTCCTTTCCAAGGGTATTTATGTGTAAGTGAATGCAAGGAATTCAACTGGAATGCGAACTTGGCTCCCTGATTTGTCATTCCGAGTCGATATCCACTGCTAGCACTTTATAAAAAACAAAATTAGTGCTAGAGAACTCAGAATTCTAAAACTGTTAGTTCTTTCACCTGGATATATATATATATATTAACGAAACTTGGTTATAAGCAACGGACAATTTGTAATGAATTATTTTGAACATTATTTTTACCGATACTCGTATTTAAGTAGATATTCTGTTTTTAATAAAACAGTATTTCATATTTATATCTCCCGGCCTGATTATTTTACGATAAATTTTATTGCGAAAATGTGTGCTATCCAGCAGGATATATATATATATATATATATATATATATATATATATATATATATATATATATATATAGGGTGTTCATTAAGCTTGTGTGCACTTTTAAAAAATTATAACTTTATTTGTATTTGCAATAGAAATAATATGTAAAAAGGATTAGAAAGAAGTAAATTTATATTTTTTAAGGTTTTATTGAAATTTATCTAAGTTTCCACATGTCCTTCATCATTAGCAATACAAAGGGTAATACGATCTTGTAGTTCATGAAAAACATTTGCCAACTGATTTACAGTAATGCCTGAAATCACATTAGTTATTTTAGCTTTCAAATCTTCTAATTAACTAGGTTTGGTTGCATACACAATTGTATTCACATGTCCCCATAAAAAAATCGAATGGAGTCAAATCTGGCGAACATGAAGACCAATAAAATGGCCCACCTCTTCCAAGCCATCTGTTTACTTATCTAAAAATTGTTGCAAATTTTGTGTTAAAGAATTATTCAATAATTATACTTAAAACTAAGTACATTAAACTTTATACCATTTTTTACAGATTATTTCTATCACACATACAAATCAAGTTATAAAATTTTAAAGCACACACGGACTTTATGGACACCCTCTATATTGCATATAAAAATTCAAATTTTTAAATTTAACCATCCAATTCGTCAGTGAGGCCCAAGCATTATGGGAAAATAAATTCATTTGTTTGTATGTGTAAAAAACAGAAATAAAGGTAGTGAAAAAGAAAGAAAGAGACAAATAAAAATAAAATAAAGAAGAAACGGGTCAGACTAAATTATGGCTTTTCAAGGCCACTCTTAAAGGGTCAAATGGGTAGTTAAATTTACCAGTTATAAGAAAATTTAAATTTTTATATGCAATAAATATTGATTCTGTAAATAAATAAATAAATAAATAAATAAATTTAATTACATTGAGCCCTCTGGCAGGATCAATCCTATTTTTTTCAGATTTAACAGAAATAAAAGGCCCATAGCTTAGAAGTGAATTGCTGACTGATGTCAATTCAGTCGGGATTCAATCCTGGCTAGAATCAATCGGATGTCTAATCGCACTGATAAGCTTGGATACAACAAAACAGGACTGTCTGCGAATGACTATATATATATATATATATATATATATATATATATATTGTGTGTGTTTTGGCAGCATTTTTTCATTAATGCAGGTTTCATTGAATAATATAGACAAGTTTTGTCTATTAATTTTGTGTAGGATCCGTTCATACCGTATGATATACTTGATAGTGATATCGTTGAAAGACAAAAAATCACAGTAATTGTTGATTTTTTTATCGAGGTCTAAGCTTTCGGCTCACATAAGCCATTATCAAAGAGTAAATATTAACACACAGTAAACATATTTACTCTTTGATGATGGCTTATGTGAGCCGAAAGCTTAGACACGATAAAAAAATCAACAATTACTGTGATTTTTTGTTGTCTTTCAACGATATCACCATCAAGTATATCAGACGGTATAAACGGATCCTACACAAAATTAATAGACAGAACTTGTCTATATTATTCAATGAAACCTGCATATATATATATATATATATATATATATATATATATATATATATATATATATATATATATAGTCATCCACAGACAAATCCAACAACATATATAAAATAAACACAAGGGAATATGAAAAAAAGATAAATGAGGAAATCACAAAATCTTATAAAAAAGTCCCGGATTCATATATTGAAAACATTAACAAGGAAGCTAAAATTATTACAGATAAATTAAATTTAAAATATACAACTTTTAACAGGCAGACAAGCTTTCATAACAATCAAAAACCATAAAGAAGATTTCCCCAACAACCCACCATACAGACTTATAAATCCAACAAAAACAGAAGTAGGCAAAATAAGCCATCAAATATTAAAAAATATTTGTGACTTGCTGAGAAAAGCCACACAAGCTAACAAGTGGAAGAACACAAATTTCATTTCCTGGTTCCGAAAAATCAAATGCAAAAATAAATACATGTTCATTAAATATAACATAAAAAAAATTTTATTCATCAATTTCTGAAAAGGGTTTAGTGGAAGCATTTAATTTTGCTAAAAGGTACATAAAAATACCATCTGAACATATTGATATAATCCTACATTGCTGCAAATCAATACTTTTCCACAAAGGTAAAGCATGGATTAAAAAAACTTTTACCCATCAATTTCTGAAAAAGGTTTAATGGAAGCATTTAATTTTGCTAAAAGGTACATAAAAATACCATCTGAACATATTGATATAATCCTACATTGCTGCAAATCAATACTTTTCCACAAAGGTAAAGCATGGATTAAAAAAACTTTTACCCATCAATTTCTAAAAAAGGTTTAATGGAAGCATTTAATTTTGCTAAAAGGTACTTAAAAATACCATCTGAACATATTGATATAATCCTACATTGCTGCAAATCAATACTTTTCCACAAAGGTAAAGCATGGATTAAAAAAACTTTTACCCATCAATTTCTGAAAAAGGTTTAATTGAAGCATTTAATTTTGCTAAAAGGTACTTAAAAATACCATCTGAACATATTGATATAATCCTACATTGCTGCAAATCAATACTTTTCCACAAAGGTAAAGCATAAATTAAAAAAACTTTTACCCATCAATTTCTGAAAAAGGTTTAATGGAAGCATTTAATTTTGCTAAAAGGTACATAAAAATACCATCTGAACATATTGATATAATCCTACATTGCTGCAAATCAATACTTTTCCACAAAGGTAAAGCATGGATTAAAAAAACTTTTACCCATCAATTTCTGAAAAAGGTTTAATTGAAGCATTTAATTTTGCTAAAAGGTACATAAAAATACCATCTGAACATATTGATATAATCCTACATTGCTGCAAATCAATACTTTTCCACAAAGGTAAAGCATGGATTAAAAAAACTTTTACCCATCAATTTCTGAAAAAGATTTAATGAAAGCATTTAATTTTGCTAAAAGGTACATAAAAATACCATCTGAACATATTGACATAATCCTACATTGCTGCAAATCAATACTTTTCCACAAAGGTAAAGCATGTATTAAAAAATCAAGCAACGACACATTTGATGTACCACAAGGATCGTATGATGGAGCAGAAATTTCACTCATCAATTTCTGAAAAAGGTTTAATGGAAGCATTTAATTTTGCTAAAAGGTACATAAAAATACCATCTGAAGAGAGATATAATATCAATATATATCAAATAAACCCAAGAGAATATGAAAAAAGATAAATGAGAAAATCACAAAATCTTATAAAAAAAGTTCCAGATTTCTACATTGAAAACATCAACAAGAAAGCTGAAATTATTACAGATAAATTACATTTGAGCTAAAAAATACAAATCTTAACAGGCAGACATAAAAGAAAATTTTCTCAACAACCCATCATACTGATTTATAAATCTAACGAAAACAGAAGTGGGCAAAATAAGCCATAAAATATTAAAAATAACTGTGACTTGCTAAGAACAGCCACTCAAGCTAACCAGTGGAAAAACACAAGTGATTGCATTTCCTGGTTCCAAAAAATCTTAATGCAAAAGTAAATACACGTTCATTAAATATGACATAAAAAACTTTTACCCATCAATTTCTGAAAAAGGTTTAATGGAAGCATTTAATTTTGCTAAAAGGTACATAAAAATACCATCTGAACATATTGATATAATCCTACATTGCTGCAAATCAATACTTTTCCACAAAGGTAAAGCATGGATTAAAAAATCAAACAATGGTACATTTGATGTACCACAAGGATCGTATGATGGAGCAGAAATTTCAGAATTGATGGGCATATACATTTTAAATAAAATCAACAAAATAATCCCTATAGACAACCACAGATTATAAAGAGATGGCGGATTAATGACAACAAAACCAGACAACAAAGAGAAAATGAGAAAATAAGGAAAGAGCTTTTGAAACTATTCAAAAAACTAGATTTTGATATAATAGTAGAAACAAATAGAAAAGTAGTACAATATTTAGATGTGGAATTTAATTTACAAACTGGCAATGTCTCGCCATACATGAAAACAAACACTAAGTTAAAACACAAAAATCAACCACCCCAAAAGTATAATTAGGCACATTCACAAAGGAATAGAATACAGACTATCAAATAATTCATCAAGCAAAACAATATGTGATGAAAAGAAAAATATCTATAAAGATGCACTAAGAAAATCTAGCCATAAAAACATTTTACAATATAATTAAACAAAAAACAATAATAGAAAACGAAACATTATCTGGTTCAGCCCAAAATAGGAAAAATATTTTTTAAACTGATAAATAGATACTTTCCAAAAAGCTCAGAACTTAACAAAATTTTCAACAGAAACACAATCAAGCTAAGTTATAGTTGCACTAGTAATTTAGATAATAGTTTTATAAAAAACAAAATGCCAGAAATTTAGAGAGCATTGTACGAAACAAAACCACTAATAAAGACTGCAACTGCACGGACAAAAATAAATGTCCACTTCGCGGATTTTGCAACACAAAAGAAATCATTTACAAGGCAAAGGTACATGACTTAAATGGCCAAAAATAAAATATATTTGGGTTCAACCAAAGACACCTTTAAGACCAGGTGGTTCAATCACAAGTCTACATTCAAAATAGAAAATTTAAAAAACTGTACAATATTGGCTAGCCATGTGTGGAAATTAAAATCAAAATGTGGAAAAGACCCAGACAATACGTGGAGTATAGTTAAACCAGCCAAGCTTTACAATGGTGGCAAAATATGTAGACTGTGCCAAGAAGAAAAGTTAGAGATTATCCTATTCCCAAACAAAAAAGAACTATTGAATGAAAGAACGGAAATTATGACTAAGTGTAACCATACTAAAAAAGACCTCTTAGGTTCATACAACCACGGATGAAAATATTATAATTTATTGTAATTTTTAAAATTGTGCATTCAAAAATTCCTTGCCACATAAGCGTTCAAAGAAAATACCATTACGAAAACATTCTTATAAAAAAAAAGGGTAAAATCAGTTATTGAAAATTGCCTGAAGACACCACCCATGGTAGAAACCTAGGTCAGGTACTAACTCGTTTACAAATGGAAAATATTCAAAAGTTCTACAATAAAATTGTATTAAACACTTTTTAATACAAATGTGCACTGGTCTAATTTTATTATGACCAAAAACTAAGTAATTAAACAATATATATATATATATATATATATATATATATATATATATATATATATATATCTCCCAAGAACCTGATCCTAAATAATATTTAAAATTTTCATAGTAAAAATGATACAGGAGGAGAGCTCAATGTAATTAAAATTACAGAGCTAATATAAAGTGGAATAAATTTTCAAAATTCAAAAATGCTAAATGAACATTTCGACATAAAATCCCTAAGAGAGATATTACGTCTCCTCAGCAACGTCAGTCTTTCAAAATGGAAATAAAAAATAAAGAATAAGAATAAAAAAAGAGAGAGAAAAAAGGTAGAAAAAATTAAAATTAAAATTAAAATAAAAAAAGACGGTTAAGATTTGAGAAATTTACGTTACAAAAAATTCCGGAAGTAATTCATGTCTAATTTTAGATTTTAACTTTTAGATAGAGTTTTAAGTGAAGAAATGGAAAATTTGGATTTGTCTGGCTTACAAAGGAAAGGGGTTGGGGGTGGTGTTAAATTGAGAATAGGGTCAAACAAAATGGAAAGGGAAGTAGGGAGGTAAGAAAACTAGAAACAAGGAAAGAGAAGAATAGAAGGGAAAAAAGGGGAGAAAAAAGAAAAAAGAAAAAAATTTCACGTGTCAAAACAAAAATAACCTTATACATGGGTTAAAGAAAGTATTAGAAATAAGAGACTTTTTTCTTTTCAGGACATAAATCATGTAAAAATTATCTGAATGTTTTATTTCTCCAAGCGCTTTCGGCTATACTTTTGGCCATTTTCAAAGATGAATTTTATTTTACTTTTAACTAAATATATACGGTGATTTTGTATACATATACAGTCATAGTTATTTTTTATATTGCAAAAACAGTGAGAAAATTGTGTTGGAAATTTACAGATATAACAGGTCTCCTGATTGGCCGAAGACCCGAACCTCGTCTTGGACTTGAGGCGGGCCTTTACGCCAGAAAGAGGCTCGCGCCTTTTTTTTTAGTTTTTTCCTTTTTTTCCTTCCTTTTGGACGGACTTGCTGGCTCGGTTGGCACTTGAGGCGGGCCTTTACGCCAGGAAGAGGCTCGCGCCTTTTTTTTTAGCCTTTTTTCTTTTTTGCACCGACTTGCTGGCTCGGTTGGCACCAGTTTTTGCAATAAAAGCTATGTGAGAAATATTCACACATAACTCAGTGCTTAGGCAGTGGAAGGAAACAGTCAGACAAACAAGACATACCTGATAAAGTAAAACAATTTATTGTCTTGCAAAAACTGATTTTGCGGCTACTTCGTAGCCTGGTATAGTCCTTCTCGCTGCGTAGCTTGTTAGTTCCTTCGTCTGAGAAGGGTATGGGAAAACACGAGGAACGGCGGTCCGCGACGTACAGGAAATTCTGGGGTCAGCTTCTTCTGCAGTTCCATTCGGTCGAAAGTCGATAGTTCTTGGAGAATTTTTCTCTCAGATGGATAGGCATTGCCCAAAGGGTTTCCTTATAAGAAAGGAAGGATGTCGAGATATTTTCTCTGATAAGGTTGAGGCTGTTAGCCCAATGGGTCTCCAATACTATGGAGAGATGGTCTCGATATAGCGAGACATGAGGGTGCCAATTGTTGGCCCCGCTGGTTGAATCTCGGCACGTAGATCTCCGAAGCTGTCCGTGCCAACCGAGCAAGCAAGTCCGTCCAAAAGGAAGGAAAAAAAGGAAAAAACTAAAAAAAAAAGGCGCGAGCCTCTTTCTGGCGTAAAGGCCCGCCTCAAGTCCAAGACGAGGTTCGGGTCTTCGGCCAATCAGGAGACCTGTTATATCTGTAAATTTCCAACAATTGTGGCCATGTTCATAGTTGATATTACTGAGTTTTGGATTTTTCTTTTTTACTAATAATGCTTCCATTATTTTTAGCCTTTTCTTATATTTGTATTAATAATGAGTATGTTACAGATAGTGTCTGATAGGCCACCACATGTATTTTTTTTTTTTTTTTTTTTTAATCATATCACCCCGAGCAAGGCGGTAATGCCACTGATGTGCAGGGGGCTACATAGGAGTGAAAAGATTGGAAAAGAGAAAGCCGGAAACCACATCCTAAACAGGAAACAAGGGATGAGCCTCTTCACCTGTACAATAGACGTAGGTGGAGTGTGAACTGGGCGATAGTTTAGTCTATCTACTCTAATTGAAAACAAAAAAAAAAAGTGAAAAGATTGGAAAAGAGAAAACCGGAAACTGCATCCTAAACAGGAAACAAGGGATGAGCCTCTTCACCTGTTCAATAGACGTGGGTGGAGTGTGAACTGGGCGATAGTTTAGTCTATCTACTCCAATTGAAAACAAAAAAAAAAAAAGTGAAAAGATTGGAAAAGAGAAAACCGGAAACTGCATCCTAAATAGGAAACAAGGGATGAGCCTCTTCACCTGTTCAATAGACGTGGGTGGAGTGTGAACTGGGCGATAGTTTAGTCTATCTACTCCAATTGAAAACAAAAAAAAAAAAAGTGAAAAGATTGGAAAAGAGAAAACCGGAAACTGCATCCTAAATAGGAAACAAGGGATGAGCCTCTTCACCTGTTCAATAGAAGTTTTTACATAGAGAAATTAAGAACCACCAATAATAATTATATAGCATTATTGGTGTGTTTGAAGAAAGAAATCGCCAAAAAAACGGCCAAAAATGAAGAAGAAAACGATCTTTAACCAAGACAATTGCAACGATTTAAAGGCCAACTAAGCATCTAGCTAAACAAAATTAATCATGAGCATTGTAACAATGCTCTAAAGCACCTATAACAATACATCTGTATAATATCTAAATTGTAATTTTTTTAAAACACCTTGTAATTTTCAAACAGGTATCTTGTGTTCCTACTCGAACAGTTAAACAATAAAAGATTTTCATAATGTACAACTTTTCATGATTGAAAGTACTTGGGACTGTAGAAATAGAAAATAAAACTAATAAAAAAAGAATACAGTGCCTTCCTTGCTATTTTTAATCACCATAGCAAGAAACTTATTCATGACTTAAATAAAAAGAAATGCAATATCTCTAAATTATTTAATCAAACACACTTATATATTAGATACATCCACTAATTTTTGATACCGAGGTTTAAAATGAATTCAAAAATTAAAGAGCATTCTTGAAGCTTTTATTTTAGCTAAAGGATTAAATTTACTATTTATAGTACGCAAATTATATTGATTGAATATTTTATTTTGTTTTACTAAAAATAGCTGATTAGCACCTTTTTTTTAGTCATCTTTCATCAAAATGTAATTCTACATATTAAAAAAAATCTTCTAAAAAATAAATATAGTTTTCTTAAACTCTGAAAAATATTAGCTGATTTAAAATATAATTAATCTGATTTGTAGCAAATATTATTTAAGTTTAAAATAACACAGAAATGGATTTTCAAAACAAACAGTTGTGGTGATGATATACTTGCTTAAATAACTGACAAGCACTGATATGATGTTGAGTTTTATCATTGTTCTACAGTGACTTTATCTGTTAAAATATATAATTTAAGAAAATTCCCTTTTTATAAATATATAAATTTTAAGTACTCAGTAATTTTGGAAAATATTCTCCATAATTAAGTTTAATATAGTCATCAATCTTATTTTCTGATAATGTTGTGTATGGTCACGTTTGTACACATAAAAAAATAAAAATTATTTTAAAATCTCAGTGCATGATTTGTACAAAGCTTTCAACTTTTTATTAGTAAATATAATCATCACTTAATAACTTAAATGAAATTAAAGTTTTGCAGAATTTTTAAGATTTGAAACTTTATAAATAATTATAACAAAAATGAAAATTATTGTAAAATATTCATCACAATTATTTTTTCTTCAGACAACAATGTCATGAATATATATTATTTATAAAAGCAATAAAAAGCTTATCTAATTAAATAATGAAAGTTTTATTGCATTTTTTTATTTTACTATTCAGTGCAAATTTTCAGAAAATTTCTAAAAATGTGTAACTGTTTGAAAAAAAATAGACAATTTACGTTCTGATTTTAACTAATAAAACAAAGTTTGTGATTAGAATTTAATTTCTAAAAATTTCAGGAAATTAAGTAGGGAATAACATGTGTTAAAAAAAATATTACCAAGATTTTTTAAAAATAATAATAATAATAATAATAAATTAATTCATTTATGAAGAAGTCCTGAATGTTTCATTAAAATCTGACAATTATTTGATTTTTGCAAGATTTTTGCAAGATTTTTCAAAACAATGTGATGACACTAAAACCTTTTATAATCACCTTTGTTACTCCACTGATTAAAAAAAATAAAAAATTAAAAAATTAAAAAAAAAGAGCAAACAAAAAAAAACAAGGTTTTAACCAAAATTCTAAACATGTTAGAAAAAAAAAAATTCAATAAAATAAAAAATAATAAAAAAAACTTTGGTTCTTCCTCTTAATAATAGGATAAACATTTCTTTGTTTTTATTAAGTTTGGGGCCTTTTTTGATCACACTATGCTGTTTTTTTCAGTGTCTTAGTGAAGGTACCTTATATATATATATATATATATATATATATATAGAGAGAGAGAGAGAGAGAGAGAGAGATAGATAGATAGATAGAGAGTGTGAAAAGATAGGTGCGTGTGTGTATGTAAGGAGGTAAAAAGTATATATATGTGTGTGTATACAAGTGTATATATATATATATATATATATTATATATATATATACATCATATACTTTCTTTTCTGCTCAATTGGCCCCAACAGTGGATATATCGGCAAATCCGGTAATAGTTTTAGATTTCACTTCAATAATCACAAACTAAATATACGACAAAAAAATGTATACTCCCCAATTGCAGCCCATTTTAATCAACCTGATCATACTTTAGAAAATTGCAAATGTTTACTAATAGACTCCAATTTTAGTTCTACATACACACGCAGAAAGAAAGAAAAATACTGGATTTTAAAATTAAATACACACAAGCTAGGGTTAAATAGGGACTTAGGTGTGTTGAATCTTTACAAATATTTCAATAGCTAAAATTTTTTTTCAGATATTCCAAGAAATTTTTATCTAAAACAAACAGACTTTCTCTACGGACGTGCTACATGTTGTGAACAAACACACCACGTGATGTAAACACAAAAAATATTCAAACGCTATCGTGAAATACGTTTCTAATTCAAATTTAAAAATCACTCGTTTCTGATGAAGGACCGAGGGCGGTCTGAAATATAAAATACAATAATAAAAATAAACAAATACTGTCCAAAAAAAGTACATTTTTAAATTCAAAACTTTTTATTAATATTCTTTCCTATACATAAGACAGTATACGTGGATCATCACTATGTCATATATATACATCAATATATAAGTATTAATCAGGTGTAAATGGAACAGTGTTCAAAGCAAAAACATATATTAATAAATGTACATATTATCCTACATTTTATGCACGACTGAGTTACATGCATTTCAGCAATCCTTGGGTGCTTATCAAATCAAACTCTTTGTGCTTATATATATATATATATATATATATATATATATAAGCACAAAGAGTCTGTCACTTTAACTGAGTTGGTTCATGCTAACTTTGAAGTTTCGTGAGGACACCTTTATAATATTTTATTCATCAGCCCTGGGAAAGCAGCCCAAAACAAGTTATGAAATCATAACAGTGCTCACACGAAACTTCAAAGTCGGCATGAACCTGCTCAGTTAAAGTGACAGACTCCTTATGCTTATAAACACTTTATCACCACCCCAATATTGAGCACTTTATGATAAAAAACCTGCTTGCCAAAAATACATTTTATCAGTAAAACCACTGAAAAAACAACCTTGGTGCTAAACATTATCATCACACGCACACATACACATTATATGATGTGCAGGGGGCTACATAAGAGTGAGAAGATTGGAAAAGAGAAAACCAGAAACCACATCCTAAACAGGGAACAACGGATGAGCTTCTTCACCTGTTCAATTGATGTGGGTGGAGTGTGAACCGGGCGATAGTTTAGTCTACCTAAAAATAATCATTTAAAGTCTCTATATCTTTACAGAAACCTTCTCTCTGCCATCAGAACAGCAGAAGGATTTTGTAAAGTCTCTGAATTTGTTCAGGGATATTTTTTTTAACTGTCCCTCGCCAATTATTTATGCGCGAATTCCTCTCCCTTCCCCTCGTTATAAGTATATATATATATATATATATTTTATTGTGTTTCCCTCCTTTTTGCTCATCATTTTCGTCATTACTATTCATTTCATTTAATTTATTTTCCAACAATTTTTTCTCCTGATGAGATGTTGGACGAAAGGGCCTTAAAGACTGTTAATAAATTCCTTGCTTTTAAAATAGTATATAAATTTCGTACTTCCAAACATTTCTTTATATATATATATATATATATATATATACATACAGAAAATCTATGCAAGAGGCAACAAACCTACCTAGGTTTCACCCTTCGGCTTGTCAGGGTAAACTGGAGCCAATTTACCCTGACGAGCCGAAGGGTGAAACCTAGGTAGGTTTGTTGGCTCTTGCATAGATTTTCTGTCTTTGTTTCTCTACTTTCGTATTGAGCACTTTAGTGTTAGGGTTTTTGTCTTGCGGTCTTTTTCTTTCCTACTTTTTGACTTTTTGTTCATGTACTTCGTTTGTTTCTTTTTTTACTTCCCCTCATTTTCCTTCCGAGTTCGTTCTCGGTGGGTTATTCAAGACGATCTAAATTATAGTATAACTATTACTAGTATTAGCAGAATTATTTCTGTTACTATTAATATTATTATAATTACTATAGTCATTATTTTATATATATATATATATATATATATATATATATATATATATATGAGATAGATAAATACTCCTGAATTAAAACTATTCATTATGAAGATAACTAGTTATTTTTCCAAGGTAATATAAGAAAAAAAAAAGTTTGATATTTTTTTAGCCTGTTAATTATTGCATTTAAAAAGAGAAAAAATGACTGCAAGTAACATTGAAACAGTGACAAATAAAATAAAAATAAACATAAAACAAGTTATATTTTTTTTATTATTCAATAATTCAGTTTTTACAATTGAAGCAGAAAGAAAGAAGGGATAACAACCAATTACTTTGATTCAAGTGCTTTGCCTGAACCAGAAAATGCTTCAAATTTGCTTTTCAGATCATCCTACAAAGAAAACAAAAAAGAAAGAAATGTCACCAACAACGCAACTACTACAGATCCATTTCAAATGCTTTCATGAGAATAAAATACATTAAAAAATCTTTTTATTTAGTTATATATATTTTTTACAATGATGTTCACCTGCTCAAGGCCTAAGAGCCACTCGAGATAGTGAGTTACTGAGAAAGAAGCACTGCCCCAAGCAAGGAGATAATGCCACCAAGATGCAAAGGAAAGTAAAAAAAAAAAAAAAAAGAAAAGGCTTTAAAAGAGAGCAGAAAGCCAATCCTAAACAGGAAACAAGGGATAAACCTTTACTCCTGTTCAAAAGACAGAATAGGAAATAAACCTCTACTCCTCTTTATAAAAAAAAAGAACAATTGAGGTGTGAACTGGCTTGAGACTGACAAATATTTACTTTTTAGAAATGAAAACATTACATCGTTTGCAATTTGTTGCAGTGCATTTCTATTGAAAATAACAAATAAAATTATAAAAAAGCAAAGAGACACAAAAAAAAACAGAAAAAACATCTTACATTTGTCTCATTTGGACGTCGCCCAGTTCTGATGAAAGATATTGTCCTTCGTTTATAGTCATAATTCGGAATACCACTTGAAAATAAAAAAAAAATTTTTAAATTAAAATTAACAAAATAGAATTTCATATGATCAAGAAATTGCTGAAAAGTTCCTAACCCAATTCCAAATTCTGACCAAATCAAATTTTTTTTTTGGTTTCTTGGTTTTCATCATCCAAGTGTTTTTCACTGTCTACAGATACTATTTTTTTAAAAATCTTGTTCACTCAATACAAGGCCCAAGATCAACTCAAGGTAGAGAGATACTGACTGAAGTTCTTGTAAAGGCAGTGGAAAGCAGGAAGTATGATTTATAAGGATATCTACGATATATAATGGTAGACTGGAAGTGGTTAACCCTCTAGGGCCATTCGTATCATATTTGATACAGTATTTCCCTATAAGGAAACATTTGGTATTTCCCTATAAGGAAACATTTGGTATTCATTGACTGAGCAGTCAGTACTGCTTTCATTTGAAATTTATAAAATATTTCTCTTAAAAAATTTTTCAGGAAAATATTTCTTTCAAGGCTTGTTTTCATACTGTATCAAATATGATACGAATGGCCCTAGAGGGTTAAGATTGTGGTGGTTAGGGAAATTTTTTTTTCCACAAAATAACAGTTCTTAGGAAAAAACTAGCTGAGTGAAACACAAAGGGAATGGGATATAAGAGTTGCAAAGTCGAGAATAAACCATTATTTACAATATGTACAACATTGGTAGACCCAGGAGGTTAGGACTGTGATGGTTAGGGAAGCATCCTCTCGATATTTTGTTGCACAAAGTAATAGTTCTAAGAAAGAAACTGGTTGAGTGGAATTTACACTTTACTAAAGGAACACAAGGGTGTAGATTTACCACCCTGCCATCCCCCACCAACATGGCATGGCAAGTCCTAATAGGGGAGGGTCGGAACTGGTGGGAATAAAGAATCTAACTCATTAGAACATATCATAGTAAGAACAGGAGTGATAGGCAAGCAACATTTCATCGCAGAGATATAAAGCTTGCAGGGGAGAGACTAATTCATCATCAGAGCTGTGTAATAACTTTTAACTTTGTCATGGCTGGACAGTGAGGAGCGGGCAAACATGGTGGCAATACTCCAGGGTGGTGGTTATTAGTAAAGAAAGTGAAATTAACAAGATGAGTTCAAGTTGCAACCTAGTCAGTTGCATTCACTTTCACACAAATGCCCTTGGAAATTCATGTCTCTGCCAACCAGCTAACTGTACATGGAATACTGTTGTCATATCTGGTCAGGCACCCCTGCTGTTCATCTCAGTGTTCTCGACAGGCTCCAAAGGAGAATCTGTAATGTGATTGGTCCCGACCTGGCAGCTTGGCTCCAGCCACTTTTTCATCATCAGGATGTGGCTTCCCTCTGTCTCTTCTGCAAAAATTTTCATGGCTCCTACTTCGAAGAACTTTGGTCACTGGTGCCCCCTTTACAAGAATTTACTTGGGCATCCAGATCCCACCCTTTTACAATTAGATCAACCAAATGCAGGCAACAATTCTACTCCAGCAGCTTCTTTTCTCGCACTTCCAGCCTGTGGAACTCCCTTCCATATACTTGCTTTCCTGATGGTTACAACCTCCAAGAATTTAAATACAAAGTCAATTTCCATCTCTTATCCACTTAACTCCAGCCCTTTCCACATCACCCCGTGTATCTTGTTCTTTTCCTTTCTCTCTACCTTCGTAACTGTCTTCACTCCTGTGTTCACATCCTTCACTTGCCCTTTCTCTTTCACCCCCTGTAGCTGGTTGGTTTTTGTCTTCGCTCTCATCCTGTCTAAAACTTTAAATCCCTGATGTAACTCCAGCCCTTGCCACATCACCCTGTGTATCTTGTTCTTTTCCTTTCTCTCTACCTTCGCAACTGTCTTCACTTCTGTGTTCACATCATTCTCTTGCCCTTTCTCTTTCATCCCCTGTAGCTGGTTCATCTTTGCCTTCATTCTTTTCCTGTCTAAAACTTTAATCCCCTTATGTAGCTCCCTGCACATCAGTGGCGGTACTGCCTTGCTTGGGGTGAAATGATTTAAAAAAAAAAAAAAAAGCTCTCTAGGGTTGGGTTGGGTTGGGTTGGGTTGGTTTTAAAACTACTTCGAATGACTTTCTTTACTAATAACCATCACCCTGGATTATTGCCACCATGTTTCCCCACCCCATTTAGAGGTAGAAGCACACAAATGCATGCTGGGATTTATTTCTAGCCAATAAAATAGGCCAGTTCTTAGTTTCAACTGACTAAGTTCCAGTCTGTTTTGATGATAGAATGCTACGTTCACAAGTCTATACTTGCTTGTGTGTCTGTCAACCCCAATTCTTAGTCTATGAACTTTTTGTCATATATTACATTTTTTATATAATCATTCAGCAAGGTAGGACTGCCACTGGTGTGCTGGGGGTTACAGTGACAAAAAAATAAACACAGTACAGGGGATATTGAAGAAAGGATAAGAGAAATATGGGAATCAAGTCAAATAGTAGATGGCAATTGACGTTACATTTGAAATTTTTGGAGATTGTAGCTATCAGGGAAGCAAACAAACAAAAGGGAGTTCTACAAATGGGTTTGAGTTTTGTTTAACGGCATATCAACCTCTGTGGGTTATTTAATGCCAAAAATGTGGGGTATTAAGGTCTTTGATTATAGTGATTTAGTCAGATTTTAATGAAAATTTTTTGTTTTTATTCTTTTTTTTTATTTTAGAAAACTGAAGATGTCTTCTAGTTTTGTATTCAAAAATGTTTTGCTGAGAATATTTTTTTTTCCATCAAAAATGTACATTTTTTTTATTAAAGTCTATTTTTATGTTTATATTTTTATAAAAGTGTATTTTTATACTTTCATAGTGTTTTGACTCCAGTTTGGGGGTTAACTATTTGCCCATAGCTGGGACCCTAACAGGTGCTACCACTCCGGGTCAGGGGGGACCTGAGAACAACAGCAATTAAGAGGTGGTTCTATGCTCCTCACAACGTCCCAATCAGAGGCCTTGCTGCTGAATGCAGTTTACCGTTATTACCAGGATTTCTACAAATGGGAAATGTGAGAAATGAAAGCTACTGTAGTTAAAATGAAGAGGCAACTACATTAAACTATTTCAATAGTAAAAAGGTGGGACCTAGATGCCAATCTAGTAGCACACACAAATGCATGTGGCCAGAGAATCAAGAAAAAAATCTCGTCAGAGCAGATGCCATGAAAAGACTGTTGTTTTGCCTTATTACTGTTAATTTGCCTTGCATCTATTGTTTGCTGACTTTGTATTGTTAACTAAAATAAAGACAAGAGGAAAACTGTATTTTAAATCGCCTACGCGTTTCGTCCGTGATGGACTTTTTTTTTCTTTTTTTTACTTTGTATTATATTTTTTTTGTTGTTGTTTATTGCAAACTTTTTCAATTCTGTTTGTCAGACAGTTCTGTTACCTATTTAGCATTTAACCATGGCTACTCACTCCAGTCATCCAATTTGTTGGTTGTTTTGTTTTTATGGCATATCAACCTCGGTGGGTCATTTATTGCCAACTAAATTTTTATTTATTTATTACTGGTAATACCTTTTTTCTTTCAACAATTTATTGTTGTTTTTATATAAGTTTTGTGTCTAGTAATACTTTTTTCTTTTCGAGTATCAAAATTCATTGAGATTTGTTTTTAAGGGCGGGGTTCCCAAGTCCTACTCTGTTATTTAACCCATAACTGGAGGGAAGGGATGGATTAATACCTTTCCCAAGGGTACCAGTGCTTAAGTGAATGCAGGGTATTCAACTGGGATTCGAACTCGGCTCACCGATTTCTCTTTTCGAGCCGATATCCACTGCACCGCAACGCACATCTGTCACTAAACGCTTACAGCACCTGGTATTCCCAAGTGGTCACCCATCTATGTACTGACCAGGCTCAAAGTTGCTTAACTTCGGTGATCAAGCGAGAACCGGTGTATTCAACGTGATATGGCCGTAAGCCCAGTCATCCAATAAGGGAGAAGAACAATTCTGAATTTAAGACTGTAGTAAAGACAACAGGAAACCACTACACTACTTAGTGATGGCAATACAACATTCATACATTTCACACACACACATCCATATTTCAACACATATTTGTTTAATATTATTATATTCACTCTTTCACTCCTACACAATTTAAATAACGTGCACGCTTTCATTTGCAAGAGACGCTATGTTAGCAGGTAGTGATTAGTCAATCTGAACTGGTCATCCAGTGTTCACACGTTTAGAATTATATTAGAAATTAATACAAGGTGATGTGGTCACCGAAATTATCTGACAGCCATGACAGGATTCTCCTGCTTGTGTGGCATGGTTGCCAGTCATAGGGTCTTCCAATAGCCACCCACTTCATACTTACAGAGTGAGTAATCACCAAAACAGAGGTTGGGAATAATAGTATATCAACAAGTACAAGACTCGCACGCTGCATGAAGTAGATACACTGATAGTGAACTATTAGTAAGTATAATCACTCTTTCTACTCCAATAGTGTCCATGTATTTAAGAGAATAGGAACATTCCATTCCAGTATACTAGGTATACAACACTACTAATAAAACAATTTCACTAATACCTTGTTACAATAATTCCTCTTACTGTTGTAGTATAGTAGTATCTGAGTAAAAAATAATACTATAGAGTTGGGCGAGACAAAGTAAACTGTTAGAATAAAATTAGCTTACAGAGTCCTCAGAGTGACTTGAACACTGCATGAAGTAGGTGAACTGCTAATCAGTGTAATCATTCTGTATTTACCACCTCTCCACTAGAACGGATGCAACACAAGATCAATGAAAGGGATTGATTCATTTTATAAAGTGGGGGATGAATTTTATATTACAATCAATATATAAACTGATCCCCCACTTTATGTCCCCAGTAATTCCTGTACATTTATATTCCAGGGAATTATTTTATGAGATAATAATGATTTAGTTATACAAGTCTTACTAATTAATCTATTGTTATAACACTAAAAGGTTACTGCGTGAGTAATCACCAAAACAGAGGTTGGGAATAATAGTATATCAACAAGTATAAGACTCCCATGCTGCATAAAGTAGATACACTGCTAGTGAACTGCTAGTCAGTGTAATCACTCTATTTTCCACCTCTCCACTAGGGCGGATGCAACACAAGATCAATGAAATGGATTGAGTCATTTTATAAAGTGGGGGATGAATTTTATATTACAATCATTATATAAACTGATCCCTCACTTTATGTCCCCAGTAATTCCTGTACATTTATATTCCAAAGAATTATTTTTTGAGATACAAGTTATACAAGTCTTACTAATTAATCTATTGTTATAACACTAAAAGTTTACTGCGTGAGTAATCACGAAAACAGAGGTTGGGAATAATAGTATATCAACAAGTATAAGACTCGCACACTGCATGAATTAGTGGTGTGAATTTATTTCTTACACACACATTTCCCAATACAAACTCCAATGGAAACTCAACTCAATTACTGTATGTCATTTTCCTAACACACTAACCTGCTCCCATTCTATCAAACACTCTTCCCATCTGCCCAACCCTCATCCTTGGTATCCTTACTCATCTGTCACCTTCCTCCTGACATTCCCTATGTCTAACCAATCCTTCTCTTTACCTTCCCCTATGTAGCCCCATGCGCAATAGTGGCAGTGGAATGCCTTGCTTGGGGTGAGATGATTTTAAAAAAAAAAAAAAAAGTATAATACCTTTCAGAATTTTATTACAACCAACCTTTCATTGACTTTCTTCCTTTGAACATTTTACGTCTCTTTATCAGATCAAGACAGAAAACTTCTTCCTCTATTCACATGCTTTCTCTATCCATAATTTGTATCTTTGTTAATACATGTTTATTCCAGTTACTTTGGTGTCATCGTTGTATCTTATTTCCTGTGTCATATGTCTGATTGATCGTACGACGTGTCGGATCTCAAACATAAATATCATAAAGGAACCAGTATCCCCTACAGCAGTTTACAAATAATAAAGTTTTGTATTGCCAAGGTGGCAATACAATATCAGATGAGGTGTGCTGAAGTATCTACAGCACAATATCCATGCAAATAAATATTAAGTACAAACAAGACAAACACAAATAAGAGAGGACAACAATAATTGGAAAAAGAGGAGGAGTTAAATTGTTAGAGTCACAGAGAGTAAGTCTGTTAATAATCGTCAATGACACTTCGAATTTTTTACGACCTCACCACACCGGCAGATGCAAGAGGTAGATGTGACAAAAGGCCAATTAATGTTGGTAAAATCGAGCCAGAAATTTTTGTCTGCTTTTCCCCAGACAAGACTCTACCCTTTGGCAGAGCCTCGTCTGAGTCCCTTTCCGCACGAAAGCAGAGGGTCTGACAAAGTGAATGACTGACGCACACAGTCAATCCCCTCAGAATGTCAATGACACTTCAAATCCCTGACCGCTATTAATCTTAGAGGGCACTAGAGGGGTGTCAGCTGCTCTACAAGATAAAGAAAAGGAATGTGTGGAGATCTATCACTGTCATGGAATTTTTTTTAAAAATTACAAAAAAAAAAAAGAGTTTGTAAGGTCCAACTGTTTGAGTTATATCCCTTGGATTCATAGCTTATACTAAGAGATTTTCAAAGCCAGGCATAAAAATCAGCTACATTAAAGAGCATTATACAACAATAACAAGTAGAAAAATATTCATGTATACCGTAAACACTGTTAATACCCATGGTAAACTAGTTATTAGAGATATCCAGGGATAATAACTTTAAAAGCAAGTCTTGGCAATTTCAACCTATCAGAAAACTAATCATTCAACAAGAGAATTTCATTTATGACTGGCTATGTAAAAAAGAAACGAGTAAAAAAATTTCTTGAGATTCTTCACTTCAAACTAAAATATGATTTAAATGCTAAATGAAATTCTCACAATGTTCTCTGCAAACAACAATCGTCTTGTCCAACAAACGATGAACAGATATATATAAAAATATAAACTTATATTTTTATTCTTTGTTGGTGGCAGTTATGAGTAGACGAATGTAAGACGAACCAGCCAAAGAGAATTAAACACATATGAAGGAGTTATCTGGAGTCGTTAACCAGTGGAAGTTCTCTTCTCGCATTCTATTTTCGGGCAGGAAACCCAAAACTTATATAACCTGAAATTTCCATGCATTTTTGCCTTCTCGGGTTTTTGCTTGTATCATTTATGGCCAGGCACATCTGTTAATCATCTTCATCTGCTATTGTCTTTCAAACCGGCTGGCTTTCATTTCAATCATAGCCCCGTCAGCCATTGCCCACATTTACCACCTGTGATGTCAATCCTACTTTTGTCAGCCACTGCTTGTGTTCTTTGACCTTTGAGGTCAATCATATTTCTGTTAGGTCACAGTAATATATTACAATACTATTAAAATCAATTATTAGTGCAATTCATGTCTTAATGCATTTTTGTGGTTTTTATTGTAAATAAAATTTGTCTTTATAATTTCCATGAACATTGATTGTTGTCATCTGTTTCCTTTGCCGTCTTGTTTACATTGTCAACCTTCATATCAGACATCTTATTGCTTGTTCCCAAATAAAAGAAATTTCATGAGAACAGACTACCAAGTTGCCTTTGTTTATTTGGTTGTTTCTCTGTGGCAGACATAAGATAGAACATGGGACGAGCACAACAAAGAGCCTTCTCCCCAGCCATTTTATATCTTTGTATCCAATGGGGGACTGTGGCAGGCATGAGAGAGAACCTGGGATGAGCACAACAGTTTGCTATTTACCATGTCCCCACCAGAAAAAAGCCTGTATTTGCTGAGCATGTAAAGCTACTGCAGTTAAAATGAAAGAGAAAGAAAAAGAGCACTAACCGCTCTGCCATAATTCATCCTCAGCCAGATAACGTAAAAGAATAAGGGGGGACTTGCATTGCATTTTTATACAATAAAAATGCAATGCATTATGGGATCACATGAAGACGCAAAGGATTATGGGTATATGGACAAATATAAAAGCAACTAATTTTTCCCAGTGCGGGGTTTTTTTGGAGGAACGTTCACAGTTGGCGGCTGAAAAGTCTGTTAGTGCGATTTTAAGACAGAACTCAAGAAAGAACGACTCTAGGTTGGAATACCAGCCAGGAGAGCCACAATTTACTCGCTGGTTGCTGTTTTCACTTTATTTCCCCACATTCTCATACCATCATCCCAGAAATGTTTGCAATTTCCCCACATTCTCATACCTTCATCCCAGAAATGCTTGCAATTTCCCCACATTCTCATACCATCATCCCAGAAATGCTTGCAATTTCCCCACATTCTCATACCTTCATCCCAGAAATGCTTGCAATTTCCCCACATTCTCATACCTTCATCCCAGAAATGCTTGCAATTTCCCCACATTCTCATACCTTCATCCCAGAAATGCTTGCAATTTCCCCACATTCTCATACCTTCATCCCAGAAATGCTTGCAATTTCCCCACATTCTCATACCTTCATCCCAGAAATGCTTGCAATTTCCCCACATTCTCATACCATCATCCCAGAAATGCTTGCAATTTCCCCACATTCTCATACCATCATCCCAGAAATGCTTGCAATTTCCCCACATTCTCATACCATCATCCCAGAAATGCTTGCAATTTCCCCACATTCTCATACCATCATCCCAGAAATGTTTGCAATTTCCCCACATTCTCATACCATCATCCCAGAAATGTTTGCAATTTCCCCACATTCTCATACCATCATCCCAGAAATGTTTGCAATTTCCCCACATTCTCATACCATCATCCCAGAAATGTTTGCAATTTCCCCACATTCTCATACCATCATCCCAGAAATGTTTGCAATTTCCCCACATTCTCATACCATCATCCCAGAAATGTTTGCAATTTCCCCACATTCTCATACCTTCATCCCAGAAATGTTTGCAATTTCCCCACATTCTCATATCTTCATCCCAGAAATGTTTGCAATTTCCCCACATTCTCATATCTTCATCCCAGAAATGTTTGCAATTTCCCCACATTCTCATATCTTCATCCCAGAAATGTTTGCAATTTCCCCACATTCTCATATCTTCATCCCAGAAATGTTTGCAATTTCCCCACATTCTCATATCTTCATCCCAGAAATGTTTGCAATTTCCCCACATTCTCATATCATCATCCCAGAAATGTTTGCAATTTCCCCACATTCTCATATCATCATCCCAGAAATGTTTGCAATTTCCCCACATTCTCATATCATCATCCCAGAAATGTTTGCAATTTCCCCACATTCTCATATTATCATCCCAGAAATGTTTGCAATTTCCCCACATTCTCATATTTTCATCCCAGAAATGTTTGCAATTTCCCCACATTCTCATATTATCATCCCAGAAATGTTTGCAATTTCCCCACATTCTCATATTTTCATCCCAGAAATGTTTGCAATTTCCCCACATTCTCATATTATCATCCCAGAAATGTTTGCAATTTCCCCAGATTCTCATATCATCCCAGAAATGTTTGCAATTTCCCCACATTCTCATATTTTCATCCCAGAAATGTTTGCAATTTCCCCACATTCTCATATTTTCATCCCAGAAATGTTTGCAATTTCCCCACATTCTCATATTTTCATCCCAGAAATGTTTGCAATTTCCCCACATTCTCATATTATCATCCCAGAAATGTTTGCAATTTCCCCACATTCTCATATTATCATCCCAGAAATGTTTGCAATTTCCCCACATTCTCATATTTTCATCCCAGAAATGTTTGCAATTTCCCCACATTCTCATATTTTCATCCCAGAAATGTTTGCAATTTCCCCACATTCTCATATTTTCATCCCAGAAATGTTTGCAATTTCCCCACATTCTCATATTTTCATCCCAGAAATGTTTGCAATTTCCCCACATTCTCATATTTTCATCCCAGAAATGTTTGCAATTTCCCCACATTCTCATATTATCATCCCAGAAATGTTTGCAATTTCCCCACATTCTCATATTATCATCCCAGAAATGTTTGCAATTTCCCCACATTCTCATATTATCATCCCAGAAATGTTTGCAATTTCCCCACATTCTCATATTATCATCCCAGAAATGTTTGCAATTTCCCCACATTCTCATATTATCATCCCAGAAATGTTTGCAATTTCCCCACATTCTCATATTATCATCCCAGAAATGTTTGCAATTTCCCCACATTCTCATATTTTCATCCCAGAAATGTTTGCAATTTCCCCACATTCTCATATTATCATCCCAGAAATGTTTGCAATTTCCCCACATTCTCATATTTTCATCCCAGAAATGTTTGCAATTTCCCCACATTCTCATATTTTCATCCCAGAAATGTTTGCAATTTCCCCACATTCTCATATTATCATCCCAGAAATGTTTGCAATTTCCCCACATTCTCATATTATCATCCCAGAAATGTTTGCAATTTCCCCACATTCTCATATTTTCATCCCAGAAATGTTTGCAATTTCCCCACATTCTCATATTATCATCCCAGAAATGTTTGCAATTTCCCCACATTCTCATATTATCATCCCAGAAATGTTTGCAATTTCCCCACATTCTCATATTATCATCCCAGAAATGTTTGCAATTTCCCCACATTCTCATATTATCATCCCAGAAATGTTTGCAATTTCCCCACATTCTCATATTTTCATCCCAGAAATGTTTGCAATTTCCCCACATTCTCATATTATCATCCCATAAATGTTTGCAATTTCCCCACATTCTCATATTATCATCCCAGAAATGTTTGCAATTTCCCCACATTCTCATATTATCATCCCAGAAATGTTTGCAATTTCCCCACATTCTCATATTTTCATCCCAGAAATGTTTGCAATTTCCCCACATTCTCATATTATCATCCCAGAAATGTTTGCAATTTCCCCACATTCTCATATTATCATCCCAGAAATGTTTGCAATTTCCCCACATTCTCATATTATCATCCCAGAAATGTTTGCAATTTCCCCACATTCTCATATTATCATCCCAGAAATGTTTGCAATTTCCCCACATTCTCATATTATCATCCCAGAAATGTTTGCAATTTCCCCACATTCTCATATTATCATCCCAGAAATGTTTGCAATTTCCCCACATTCTCATATTTTCATCCCAGAAATGTTTGCAATTTCCCCACATTCTCATATTATCATCCCAGAAATGTTTGCAATTTCCCCACATTCTCATATTATCATCCCAGAAATGTTTGCAATTTCCCCACATTCTCATATTATCATCCCAGAAATGTTTGCAATTTCCCCACATTCTCATATTATCATCCCAGAAATGTTTGCAATTTCCCCACATTCTCATATTATCATCCCAGAAATGTTTGCAATTTCCCCACATTCTCATATTATCATCCCAGAAATGTTTGCAATTTCCCCACATTCTCATATTATCATCCCAGAAATGTTTGCAATTTCCCCACATTCTCATATTATCATCCCAGAAATGTTTGCAATTTCCCCACATTCTCATATTATCATCCCAGAAATGTTTGCAATTTCCCCACATTCTCATATTATCATCCCAGAAATGTTTGCAATTTCCCCACATTCTCATATTATCATCCCAGAAATGTTTGCAATTTCCCCACATTCTCATATCATCCCAGAAATGTTTGCAATTTCCCCACATTCTCATATTATCATCCCAGAAATGTTTGCAATTTCCCCACATTCTCATATTATCATCCCAGAAATGTTTGCAATTTCCCCACATTCTCATATTTTCATCCCAGAAATGTTTGCAATTTCCCCACATTCTCATATTTTCATCCCAGAAATGTTTGCAATTTCCCCACATTCTCATATTATCATCCCAGAAATGTTTGCAGTTTATTTTTCCAACATATAACAATTGTATAAAAGAACATTTCTCATATCATCATTTTGTTCAATTTACCAAAAAGAGTTTTTTTTTAATCATTTCACCCCAAGCAAGGTGGTACCACCACTGATGTGCAGGGGTCTATATAAGAGAGTTAAAGTTTTAGACAGGAACAGAGTGAAGACAAAGACGAACCAGCTACAGGGGGTGAAAGAGAAAGAGCAAGAGAATGATGTGAACACAGGAGTGAAGACAGTTGCAAAGGTAGAGAGAAAGGAAAAGAACAAGATACACGGGATGATGTGGAAAGGGATGGAGTTAAGTGGATAAGAGATGGGAATTGACTTTGCATTTAAATTCCTGGCGGTTATAGCCGTCAGGAAAGCATGTATCTGGAAGGGAGTTCCACAGATGGAAAGCAAGAGAAAATAAAGCTGCTGGAATAGAATTATCATCTGCATTTGGTTGATCTAACTGTAAAAGAGTGAGACCTTGTTGCCATTCTGGTTGCCCAAGTAAATTCTTGTTGAGGGGGCACCAGTGACCCAAGTTTGTTAGAGCAGAAGCCATGAAAATATTTATAGAAGATTGTTATATATTGTTTTTAAACAATCCACTTTTCAGTTTTACTGAAAAACATACTTGGCTTCATTTTGCCACCTGGAAAAATACTTGAAAATATCAAAACTTTGATAATGGATCATTTTAATTTTATATTATTATTATTATTACTAGCAGAACCCGTGGAATTTCCACGGAAGGATAATTATGATTTCCTGGAAAAATTTTACTTTGTCATACTACAAATGATAGTAACGTCTTCAAACATAAAGGTATTGGATAATAAAATAACGATAACACAGAATGTAATTTTATTAAAATATCTATAAATGTAACGTCCATAGAAGCTACTTTACTGTAATCTTATATATTATATTAAGTGGTATATGCACAGACCATAACCAAAATACTGTATGCTTTTTGGTGAGAGATTTTGAAAAAGAAAATGTTTTTTTTTTTACTGAAAAATCATGGCTCCTGTGTCCATTGTAAACAGAAAACACCAACTAAGCAATGTTCAAGGGTGTAAAGGCCAGAAATTTTGTTATTAGGTCGCAAGATACAAACAACAAGCCTATCTACTTTTACTATATTGTACTGTACACACACATATACCTACACACACAATTACTGCTACAACCACCGGCTTAAGCTGCTACTGATACAGTAATGCTATAGGCTCTCTTCCCCTACTCTCTCACTCTTTACTACCCTTCCGTTTGGCAAAGGTGAGTGAAAGGCTGAGGAGAGTAAAAAAAATAGAGGGGAAGGAAAAGCTCGTGTAGAGAGTGTGGTGTAACAGACAGACGAACTAAGTAACTAAGGAAGGAACAAGTAGAATTATTATATGATTATCATTATGAATAATAAAGTCATAATGACAAGAAATAAAAACAAACATTTTCAAAAGTAATAATTCATACCGCCTGACAATGTTGCTTATTGTTGTTATTGGTTGGCTTTCATTGACTTTCTTTTTTCCATCCAAACGATTACCCTCACCAGCAAATGCCTGACGCAGAAGAAGAAAATGTTGAATCACTTAGAAACATATTCCAATAACATATTTTGATTGAATTACAAAAAAGAAAAAGGTTTATTGTATAAGTGAAATTATGGAATTGATATCCTATTTCATAATAAAAATTTTCATTTTTAAAAATTTAATTCTATATTGTGAAAGAAAAGAACATGCTTCTACATTATAACAGGAAATGACCAAAATTGTGCAAAATTCCGAAAAGATTGACTGCAGTATGAAAAGAAACATTTAAATTTATCAAACAAATCAGTTGATTACAGCTCTTAATTTCTTATTCATATTTTACTAATATTTCTTTCATTATTTACATTGTCGTCCTCATCAAATAATGCCATGTTTACGACGTTTCGGCCGTTGTATGCTATAGCCTTCTTCAGGTGCTCGGAATTTAAAACCGAACTCTTTATTTCGATCACAGGGGTATATCATTCTCATTCCATGTCCAATGCCACTCACGGTAGACATATAGTTATCTCCCTTCTCACTGTAGCCTGGTATTGGACTCACAACTCATTGGAGCTAACCAACGCCTATATCCGCTGGGCCAGGTGTCCTTGTAAATACTTTCTCAGAAGTATAGACAAGTATTTTTTTTCATCATATTTCTCTTGCTTTTACACCAAGTAGTAATAAACTTAAGTTATTTGAATTTCTCATATGAAGCATTTCCAATTGTTAGTCAGTAAAGTGCCATACATGATACCCACTTGGGCAATCATGTCTCTTTTAAGACATGACTGACTAAGCAGGAGATTTTTCCTGCAGTAGGTTGCCATTTGTTTCTGTGGTAGACTGGTTACCAACCATGGCTACAGAACCCAATCTGTCCTGCTATTTAATCGATAGATGGAGGGAGAAGAGATGGATTCATACTTTTCCCAAGAGTAGAAGTGAATGCAATGAATTCAACTGGAATCTGAACTCAGCTCTTCAATTTTTCATTTAAACTGATATCCATTGCACCACAATGTATATCATTATTATTATTAATTAGACAAAAAAGACAAATATTACTAACAGCTAAATGGCATAGGAAGTTGTGGAGAGACATAATCATCTGTCTTAAAGGGTTTCAACACACAGAAGAAGAGAGAAATGTCTTTTGGTAAATAAAAAGAAAAACTTTCATACCTGGAATGGATCAGCTGCATCGACAGCATCAAACTCAATCTAAAAAGAAAATAAAACAATTTTTCATAAGACCTAATATTGATTCATATCTCTCATTCTTAAATGTCATCTTTGAACTGAAATTTATTTATAAACAGATAAAAAAATTTTTTTCTTGAAAGAAACCACGGAAATGGTTTTATAAAATATTTTAATTAAAGATTTAAATTTCCTGGGTCATCAAAATTCTCAGATTTTCGTAAAATTTTCATGCATTCAAACTGAATTCTATCAGTCAGTCAATAAATTTGAAACATTTGATAACCAAAACTTTATAAAGTTATTTGACAAAGATTTCTTCTGTAAAAGAACTTTAAAAACTTCAACTTCTTCATATTTATTACAAAAATGACAGTTAAGTATTAGTCTTCTTTTTAAAATATTTTTAAGTTCACTCACTAATGTCACATTTACCAAATTACACTTTTAAAAAGAAAAAAGAAAAAAAAGAAAAAGGGTGAAAAAATTTAACTGAAGATTCAAGGATCCCTGATGTCTGTTTAACTTACAATATACAGGGTATAATGAATAAACTGTCACCATTTCATATTTTTAATTTCAGGCATGCACACTTTGATTTTGTTGACCGCACAGAATAGTAGGGTCAGTTGGGCACCATCTGTGAGAAAAACATTACTATGATGTAATTCACTCTGCCAGAAATTTGGAAACATCATGCTGTACTGTTGTCTACGGCTATATCGTGTTGAATGTACCGGTTCCCGTCCAATCACCAAAGTTAAGCAACATCAGTACTTAAATGGGTGACCATTTGGGAATACCAGGTGCTGTAAACGTAAGGATCAAGAATGGTCCACCGGTCCTTCAGGTTAGGGGGTTGGGTGCCAGGCTAACAACCCTGCCCCATAAAAAACAGTTTGTTACAGAAACAGCAACAAAGAGTTACTGCTCTATGCACCATTGGGTGTGATGATGGATAAATGATGATGATGCTGTACTGCTTGGTATTCATGCTAGAACGTTCAATATGAATATTTCAGTGTTTGAGTGTCAATCTGAGGACAGTGCAAAGAAATCAGAAAGAGTTGAATGAGTCTAATGGTGATTATGAAGGTATGGCAGCACCCCAAAAAAGAAAAGAACTTCCAAATTTGTTAGTGAGGGACACAAACTCAATACAAAGGCCTATGTCAAGTGCATTGAGGAGGTACTGCTATCCTGGATCAAGTGGGTGGCTACTGGAAGACCCTATGACTGGCAACAGTATTGCACCATGCCAAACAAGCAGGAGAATCCTGTCATGGCTGTCAGACAATTTCTGTGACCACATCACCCTATACAACTGGCCACACTGCAACTCCTTTGATTATTATTGTTGTTACCTGAAAGGTTACTGCGTGAGTAATCACCAAAACGGAGGTTGGGAATAATAGTATATCAACAAGTACAAGACTCACACGCTGCATGAAGTAGATACACTGATAGTGAACTATTAGTAAGTATAATCACTCTTTCTACTCCAATAGTGTCCATGTATTTAAGAGGATAGGAACATTCCATTCCAGTATACTAGGTATACAACACTAGTAATAAAACAATTTCACTAATACCTTGTTACAATAATTCCTCTTACTGTTGTAGTATAGTAGTATCTGAGTAAAAAATAATACTATAGAGTTGGGCGAGACAAAGTAAACTGTTAGAATAAAATTAGCTTACAGAGTCCTCAGAGTGACTCGAACGCTGCATGAAGTAGGTGAACTGCTAGTCAGTGTAATCATTCTGTATTTACCACCTCTCCACTAGGACGGATGCAACACAAGATCAATGAAAGGGATTGATTCATTTTATAAAGTGGGGGATGAATTTTATATTACAATCATTACATAAACTGATCCCTCACTTTATGTCCCCAGTAATTCCTGTACATTTATATTCCAGAGAATTATTTTTTGAGATACAAGTTATACAAGTCTAACTAATTAATCTATTGTTATAACCCTCTAAGGTTACTGCGTGAGTAATCACCAAAATAGAGGTTGAGAATAATAGTACAAGACTCGCACACTGCATGAAGTAGTATAACTCTAGAGTGTGGGGAAAATCTTCTGCCTAGTCAGTCATGTTTCAAAAGAGACATGATAGCTTGAGTGTGTATCACATATGGCATTTCAGTCAAGTGCCATACGTGATACACGCTTTGGGCGATCATGTCTCAAAAGAGACATGACTGACTAGGCAGAAGATTATCCCACAGTAGGTTGCCATTGCTTTCTGCAGTACACTTGGTTGCCAGCCAAGGCTATAGAATCCAATCTGTAATATTATTTAACCCATAACTGGAGGGAAGAGACTGATTAATACCTTTCCTAATGGTATTTGTGCGTAAGTGAATGCAAGGAATTCAGCTGGAATTCGAACTCGGCTCCCCGATTTGTCATTCTGAGTCAATATCCACAATTGGCAATGGTTCATATAAGAAATTCAGAATACTTAAATTTATTACTACATTTTTTTTTTAATCATATTACCCCAAGCAAGGTGGTAACGCTACTGATGCGCAGGGGGCTACTTAAGAGTAAAAAGATTGGAAAAGAGAAAGCCGGAAACCACATCCTAAACAGGAAACAAGGGATGAGCCTCTTCACCTGTTCAATAGACATGGGTGGAGTGTGAACCGGGCGATAGTTTAGTCTATCTACTCCAATTGAAAAAGATAAAAAAAAAGAAAAGAGTGAAAAGATTGGAAAAGAGAAAACTGGAAACCACATCCTAAACAGGGAACAAGGGATGAGCCTCTTCCCCTGTTCAATAGATGTGGGTGGAGAGTGAACCGGGCGATATTTTAGTCTATCTACTCCAATTGAAAAAACAAAAAGAAAGAAAAGAGTAAAAAGATTGGAAAAGAGAAAGCCGGAAACCACATCCTAAACAGGGAACAAGGGATGAGCCTCTTCACCTGTTCAATAGATGTGGGTGGAGTGTGAACCGGGCGATAGTTTAGTCTATCCAATTGAATTCTCCAATTGAAAAAAAAAAAGAAAAGAGTAAAAAGACTGGAAAGGAGAAAGTCGTTGGTATAAAATCAAAAGAAATACTTGTCTATATTTCTGTGATGAGATAGTGTCCACATATTTAAGAGGATAGGAATATCTCATTCTTGTATATAGGCAGGTATACAATTATGTGTTGGGTACAGTTGAGTGAGAGACCAACAAAACTCCTTGTAACACCAAAGATGAACTGAACACAAGGATTATGGAATGTGTATAAAAAGGACAGATTTTCTGTTGGCACTGCTATTACTGTGTTCTCTTTTGACTCCCTCAGCAAAATGTTAATTCACAGAATTATAAAAATATGTGAACCAAGTCAAATGTATATCATTTACTATTTTACAAAGAAATAAATTTGAAAACCAATACTTTTATTAAAAATTTTAAAAAATTATAAAATATGTGAACAATGCAATACTCATTACTTACCATTTTATAAATCATTTTTTTTTTCAATCATTTCACCCAAAGAAAGACAATAAAACCACTAAGACACAAGGAATTATTGGATGTTAGAGAATATTAGGAAAAAAATTATTAAGAGAGAACAATAAAAAAACAAAAATAAAGACAGACATCTGAGATTGCATTTAAATTTTAGAAGATCAAAGTTAACTGAGAAGCAAGAAGAGAGTTCAGTAGGTGAGAAATACTAAAAAGCTGTTAACATAGAAGTTATAGTTACATCAACCGCAAAATGATGAGACCTTGCAGCCAATCTAGTACTGCACTTAAATTCATTAAGTCTAGCTGCCATAGCGAGAACTTTATCAGAACTAACTATAAAAACAATATTTACATTATTCGGACTATTGTCCTCATCTTTGTTGCCATTTGTACGACATTTCGACCGTAAATTGCTGGGTTAGAGGGAGATAACTCATGACTTCCAATCGAGGCTTTATGCAAAGAATGAAATTCATATACCCCAGTAATTGAAATAAAGGGTTCAGTCCGAAATTCCTAGCACCCGAAGAAGGCCGGAGCATACAACGGCCGAAACGTCGTACAAATGGCAACAAAGATGTGGACAATAGTCTAAATAATGTAAATACTGCTATAAAAACAAGTTTTGTAATCATAGTTTTATAAAAATTCTTTATGAAATTTGAAACAAGAAAATCTAAATAAACATAATTTTTCAAGATATTTTCTTCTAAGATTATTTCTTTTAATTTTTTCATTTTCTTTGCAATCGTGATCTTGGTTGAAGGGTCTATAGAAATCTAAGCCCTCAAACTCCATCAATTATAGGTTATACACACACACACACACTCTCTTTCTTCCTGCTCCTCCTGTAAAAATATCATTTTTAAATATGTCTAAATTTAGTGTGTTGTGCCAGAAAATTTTCCTGTTCAGAATCTATCTTTCACATTTATAAATCTACCATTCGTCCGTGCATTAAATACTATTGCCATATCTGGTTGAGTGCTCCTGCTAATCATCTCAAGGTTCTCGTCAGAATCCATCTTGCACATTTATAAATCTACCATTGAACACCGTTACCATATCTGGGCAGGTGCTCCTGCTTTTCATCTTGAAGTTCTTGACAAAATCCAAAGAAGGATCTGCAATGTAATCGATCTGACTTGGCATCTCGACTTCAGTCGCTTTCTCACAGACATGATGTCACTTCCCCGTCTTTTCTAGAAATATTTTCATGGCAACTGCTCTGGTGAGCTTTTTTCTCTGGTACTTTGACTTCATGAATTGGCATCTAGGTCCCATCTTTCTACCACTGAAATAGTTAAATCTAACTGCTACTTCTATTTTAACAGTTTCTTTTCTCGCACTTCCCACCTGTGGAAATCCCTTTCATTTACTTACTTCCCTGACAGTTACAATCTTGAAAAATTTAAATTCAACATCAATCACCATTTTCGGTCTAACAGAACCCTATTTCTTTTTGGTCCTTTCCTCAATACTCAGACTTCTCATTCTTTTTCACTTTCGGTGAAACCCGCTGCATTCTAAGAGAATTGCCACCTTGCTTAGGAGTGAAATGATTAAAAAAATATATATAAAATTTCTCTCTTAATCTAATAGGATTTATTATTTTTGTGGTCAATTCTCAAGAACAAAGAAAATGTATAAATTCAGTCTCAGATGTTTGGTTTTTAATCAAAATTTTAATCACTATGTTTTAAAACGTTAAATATTGCTGAGGAATCCAAAAGTATATTCAGTAATAGTGGTGTCAAGGGAATAACCAATATAAAATGGTAAATAATAAATCTTTATAAAAGATAAATAATAAATATCACTTTGTGCTGGGTTAACATATTTTTATAATCTTGTAAATAAATATAACTGAGGGAATCAAAAGTGTTTCCAATAATAGTGGTGTCAAGGGAATAACCAATATAAAATGGTAAATTATAAATTTTTATAGAAGGTAAATAATAAATATTGCATTGTATTTGGTTCATATATTTTTATAATCTTGTAAATAAACATTGCCAAGAAAATCAAAAGTGTATCCAATAATAGTGGTGTCAAGGGAATAACCAATATAAAATGGTAAATAATAAATCTTTATAAAAGTTTAATAATAAATATCGCATTGTACATGGAACACATATATTTATAAATAAACATTGCCAAGGGAATGAAATGTATATCCAGTAATGTTGGTGTCAAAGAAATAACTTTCTTTTTTTTTTTAATCATCTCACCCCAAGCAAGGCATTCCACTGCCATTATTGCGCATGGGGCTACATAGGGGAAGGTAAAGAGAAGGAGTGGATAGACATAGGGAATGTCAGGAGAAAGGTGACAGATGAGTAAGGATAGCGAGGATGAGGGTCGGGCAGATGGGAAGAGTGCTTGATAGAATGGGAGCAGGTTAATGTGTTAGGAGGTGTGTATTGACCTTACATTTAAACTCCTGGAGATTGTAGCCGTCGGGGAAGCAATCGTTTGGAAGAGAATTCCACAGTCGGGAAGTGCGAGGAAAGAAACTGTTGGAGTAGAAGTTACGGCTGCATTTTATCGGTTTCACTGTAAAAGGGTGGGATCTAGCTGCCAATCTAGTATCTCGTGCAAATTCGTATTTAGGGGGCACCAGTGATCCAAGTTCATCGGAGCAGAAGCCGTGAAAGTATCTATAGAAGAGACACAAGGAAGCCACGTCTCGCCGGTGGGAGAGAAACTGCAGGCGGTCTGCCAAGTCGGTATCTATCACATTACAGACCCTCCTCTGAACCTTATCGAGAAGCCCAAGGAGAACAGCAGGGGCACCCGACCAGATATGGCAGCAGTATTCAATGCACGGGCGGATGGTAGATTTGTAAATGTGCAGGATAGATTTAGACGGAAAAAACTTCCGGGCCCTACACAGAGAACCGACTTTCATAGCAGCGGATTTAGCAATGGATTCGATATAGTCATTCCATTTGAGGTCCGCAGAAAGTGTGAAACCAAGGAGGCGTAGTGTTTTACTCTCTGGGAGACAAGCCTGGTCCATGCTAATAGGAGGTAGGTGAGATTGTCGATGATGGTTAATTGACAGTAGCTTCGTTTTAGAAGCATTAAAATTTACTAGCCATTTCTTACCCCAGTCCAATATGGATTGGAGGTCTTTTTCAATCTCGGCTGCGAGTTTAGCTTTGACACCTACACCAGATTTTTGTTGGAGGCGAGAGTAAACTGTGGTGTCATCGGCGTACAAACCTATTTGGGTTCTTATGGAATCAGGGAGATCATTAATATATATCAGGAAGAGTGTAGGACCTAAGATGGAGCCTTGGGGGACACCTGCGTTTGTATGGTAGTTCTGAGAGGCATGTCCGTTTAATACTACTTTCATTGTGCGGTTAGAGAGGAATGACTGGATTAGTTCAAACAAATGTCCAGTTATACCATAGCTCCGCAGTTTACATAGAAGGCCAGCATGCCAAACTCTGTCGAACGCCTTAGATATATCCAATGCAACGGTTCGAGCTTCGCCATTCCTGTCGAGTGCCTGGTATATGTACTCGGTGATGGTCGTTAGCATATCAGCAGTAGACCTGGTGAAGCGGAAACCATATTGCTTGTCCGAGAGGAGCCTGTGTGCTGTGAGATGCTGAACCACCTCGGCGTTGATGATGGCTTCGAACACTTTGCCAAAGATCGGAAGAAGGCTGATAGGGCGGTAATTTGCAGGGTCAGAGGGTTCTCCAGTGTTTTTAAATATAGGAACTACAGAGGAAGATTTCCAACAGGCAGGAAAGCAGGAAGCAGATAGGCAGAGGTTGTAGAGCTTAGAAAGGATAGAGGAGAGTTCAGGGGCACATTTCTTTAAGACTATGGTTGGGATTCCGTCACCACCGCTCGCTTTATGAGGGTCAAGTTTTAAGATTATCTTAGACACAAGCGAAGGTGTAATGTGGACATCATTCAGTTGTGCCTCGGTTCTAGGTGAGAAGTCGGGTGTAAAAACTCCAGATGAGTCCAGACTCGAATTGTTCGAGAATCTGCGGGCAAAACATTCAGCCTTATCTGCTGGGGAGGTGAGGACCTCGAATTTGTTGATTAGCGGGGGTATTGTGGACTTGCTCTTGTTAAGTACTCTTTTACAGAGTCGCCAGTAGTCTTTAGAGCCGAATTTAGAGCATGCTATGTGTTGCTTCATTCTGGCAGCAAACAACATCTTAGCTTCGTTAAGTATCCTTTTACACTTATTACGAGCTGAAGTGAAAAGGCGCCTGTTTTGTTCCGACGCATAGTTACGATAGAGTCGGAAGAAATGATTCCGGTGGGCAATGGCAGCCGAACAAGCGGGTGAGAACCATGGAGACGAATGAGATTTAAGCTGGAATTTCCTAGCAGGGATGAAGGCATCGATGCCAGCCTTAACCCAGGAGGAGACCTCGGATGCACATTCTTCGATGGGAAGACTAAAGACGTTGTTCCAAGGGACGTCACAGAGGAAGTCTCGGAACGAATCCCAGTCTGCTCTTTGATAGCAGTAGGATATTCTACTTGTCTGTGTTTCATGGGTCGGGCGGGAGTGGAGTGAAATATTGACGGACACTACAGTGTGGTCAGAGTTTCCAAGTGGGCAGAGTTGTCTGGTAGTGCAAGAGTCTGGGATGGAAGTGAAGCAGAGGTCTAGAAGTGAGTCCCTTCCGTTAGGGTTGTCGGAGAAACGCGTGGGGAAGTCCACTACTTGCGTAAGGGATTGGGTGATTGAAAAGTTCATGGTGTGGACACCAGCAGCGTCAGTGACAGCATTCTTCAGCCACTTGGTGTGGTGGGCGTTAAAGTCACCAAACACGAATACATGGGCAGAGGGATGGGTAGAAATGGCTTTGTCAATATTGTCAGAAATGATGTCAAGTAACGAACAGTCAGGGGAGGAAGGAGAGCGGTAGAGAAAGAAGAGATAGCTAATCGAGCTGAGAAGTGAGAGGCGGAAGCACATGAAAGAATGATCTGGGGATTCTAAAGATGACACCCTTGCTAAAGGAAGGTGTTCGCTGACATAGACACCAAGCCCATGCATATGAACATTGGAGTCCTTCCTGAAGAGGGGAAGGTAGCCAGGAACGCAGAACTCAGATGAGGGGATAAAAGGGTTAAGATTAGTTTCACATAGGGCTAATATATCAGGTGAGTTATTATGGAGGAAAGAATCTACGCTGGGGAAGTTGGTGCGGATGCCGCATATGTTAGTGAAAGAGATGCAGACAGGTTTAGGCGTTTTCAAATGAGCTGGTTTAGTTTTGTTATTATGTTTGCTTTTTTCCATAGTAATTCATTTAAGGAGTGGTCTTAGAATAGAATCAGTCGGTCAATCATTTGCAACTTGTGAAGGATGGAAACTGGCGCGGCCTACAACATAATGTGGCCTCGGGGTTGCCCACCAAACGTTCATGCAAGGACGCCCGTCCATGCGCGATATGGCACTACAAGAACCCCGGTATTATTCAACTGTTGATCAGAGCAGCCTCTCAAGACGCTACGCAAGAGTTCGGGCTCCTAACTACCAGTCGGAAGCAGCAACCAGGAAACTGCCAACCCGGTACCCTCAGAATGTAAAGACGTTGCCACCATACTACGTAACTGCAAAGAGCTTCCAGCTGAACTAACACCAAGACCAGAGAAAGGGGATGAACCGGGAACCCCTTCCTAAACAAGAAACAAGGTGATCACCTCTAAACTCATTCAAAAGAAGGGGGTGGAGTGTGAGACCGGGCGATAGTAGAAACTATCTACTCCAATTAAAAAAAAGAAGAAAAAAAAAACAAAGAAAAAGTGACTGATGTTTACAAAGTTTTAACTTAGTAAAAGTCAAAAATACCCTTGAATAGCAAAATTATTTACACAAATTAAGTGACGAAAAAAAAAAAAATCAAAGACGACCAAAAGACGAAAAAAATAAATAAAAATAATTTCCAATAATTAATAGAAAATAGTAAATGATAAATGTTTATAAAAAGTAAATAATAAATATTGCATTGTACGTGATATAACATGTTTTTATAATCTTGTAAATAAATATTGCCAAAGGAATCAAAAGTGTATCCAGTAATTGTGGCGCCAAGGGAATAACCAATATAAAAGGATAAATGATAAATCTTTATAAAAGGAAAATAATAAATATTGCATTGTACTTGGTAACCAATATTTTTATAATATTGTAAATAAACATTGCCTAGGGAGTCAAAAGTGTATACAGTAATAGCGGTATCAAGGGAATCAGTCAGTTAAGTGCTTGGGCGATCATGTCTCGAAAGAGACATGACTGACTGGGTAGAAGATTATCCCCACAGTAGGTTGCCATTGCTTTCTGCGGTAGACTGGTTGCCAGCCAAGGCTACAGAACCCAATCTGTCCTGTTATTTAACCCATAACTGGAAGGAAGAGACGGATTAATACCTTTCCCAAGGGTATTTGCGCGTAAGTGAATGCAATGAATTCAGCTGGAATTCGAACTCGGCTCACCGATTTCTTGTTCCGAGCCGATATCCACTGAACCACACATATCCTCAAGAGAATAAACAATGTAAAATGGTAAAAAATAAATATTACATTGTATTGGGTTTGCATATTTTTATAATCTTGTAAATAAACATTGCCAAGAGAATCAAAAGTGTATCCAATAATAGTGGAGTCAAGGGAATAACCAATATAAAATGGTAAATAATAAAGATTTCATTTTACTTGGTTAACATAAATTTATAATCTTGTAAATAAACATTGCCGAGGGAGTCAAAAGTATATACAGTAATAGCAGTGTCAAGGGATATCCATCTTTTTGATACAATGTATTGGAGAGTGGGGGCCAAAGATGAAACTTTACCACAGGATTAAATTAAAAGCACTGACTATACATAAGAAAAGACTTATTAATATAGAATCACCATTAAAAGACATAAAACTGAGTTTCTACTACCATTTCAGCTTCCAATGCAAATCAGATTCCAATTTACAAATTTACAGGCAAGTTTCAGCCAAACAGATTTTAAATCCTTTACTTTAAATTTTGACTCATGGCAAACTAAATTAAATCTTTCCATAATCAAATACAGTTATAGTCAAGAGTCATACATGATACACACTTGGGCAAACATGTCTCTTTCATATAATTGATTCATTTACTTCCATTTGAAGGTTATTTAAAGCTAAAAAATGCTTTTAGATTGTAAGAATTTTTTTTTAGATAATAATGGCTTAACAACTTTCTATATTTCTCAGAGGAGGTATTGTAACTATTTAAATTGTTCAGACTATTCTCCTCATCTTTATTGTCATATCCACAGTGTTTCGGCCATTGTGCACTATGGTCTTCTTCAGGATCTATCTATATTTCTTAGATAAGGTATTCTAACTATTTATATTATTCATATTCATTCTTTCAATGTTTATAAAATAAATCATTTTGAATAAGCTAAAAACAATCTTGGCCTGACCCTTCACTCAGCACATCAAACAAGCTAATTTCTTTATGAAAACTAGTCTGATAACAAACCAAAAACAAAATGTCTTAAATTACATCATCATCTTCTTCATTTGTACTCATTTTCTGCAATGAATCTGGTTCTTCATATCCAATTGGAGCTGCAAATTCAACCTTAAAAGAAAAAAAATGACAGATCAATAAATGTAATTCAAAATACTGATCATCTTTACAAACAAAAGAAATAAATTTTTCATAGTTGCATGAATTATAAACAGACAGCAATCATTCACTTTCTACTTGTTAAACTTATTAAATGTTTGTATTTCTGAGATGAGGTATTATAATTATTTACACTATTTACATTGTTCAGACTGTTGTCTTCATTTTTGTTGCCATATTCACCTTCACCATCTGTCTATATTTCTGAGATGTGGTATTGTAATTATTTACACTATTTACATTATTCGGATTGTTGTCCTCATCTTAATTGCCATATTCACCTTCAATATCTATTTATAATTCCGAGATGAGGTATTGTAATTATTTACACTATTTACATTGTTTGGACTGTTGTCCTCATCTTTGTTGCCATATTCACCTTCACCATCTGTCTATATTTCTGAGATGTGGTATTGTAATTATTTACACTATTTACATTATTCGGATTGTTGTCCTCATCTTAATTGCCATATTCACCTTCAATATCTATTTATAATTCCGAGATGAGGTATTGTAATTATTTACACTATTTACATTGTTTGGACTGTTGTCCTCATCTTTGTTGCCATATTCAACTTCAATATGTCTATATTTCTGAGATGAGGTATTGTAATTATTTACACTATTTACATTGTTCAAACTGTTGTTGTCATATTCTAACATAACATTTGTATTTAATATAATATCGATGCATGTGGGTCATGTTTGCTTTTATCTTGAAAATGTTTATTGCTTGATTAGCATTCACATTTTTCTTTAAAAAATAAAAAAAAATGTAATGTAAATTGTGACATATTTCTCTTAAAGGGTTTTTTTTTTTCTTTAGCATATGTAGCAAAGCAAAAGTTATTAAAATGGAACTTACATTCATATCACATTCGATTATAGAAACAGCACTGCCTGGTTTTGTCTCCAAGACACAAAGATCATAATTCTATTAACGAGAAAAAGAAAAAAAAAGTCTTAGAATTTTATGTATAATTAACATTTAAAAATATTTTTAAGAGAGGATGAAAGCAAGATAAAATAAAAAGATATCAGATCAAATATTAGAGAATGGCACCCAATAGAAGCATACACGAAAAAGAAAGGAAAAAAAAAAAGAAAAAACAAATAAAAAGCCAAATGAAAGAGAAAATAAAGAAAAAAACAAAAAAGAAATGAAAAAAGAGAAAAGAAACAAGAATGAAAGAGAAAGAAAAGGGAAAAAAAGGAAAGAAGAAAAGAAAAAAGGAGGAAAGTAAGAAAAAGAAAGAAAAGGAAAGAAATAAAAAAGAAAGGAAGGAAGAATGAAAAAGAAAAAAGGAAGAAAAAGAAAAGGATAAAGAAAAAGGAAGGAAAAAGAAAGGAAAAGAAAAAAGAAAAAGAAAAAAGAAAGAAAAAGTCTGTAGTAAAATACAATAAAAACAATTAAAAAAAGAACTAAAGCAGTTAAACCAAGTCTTAGTGAATAATGACAATTTTACAGTCAGAATTTCCAAATTTACATTTCTAATAAAAGATCATTAAACCAATAGGCTGCAGGTTCAAATTTCAACATTGATCATTTCATGATTTTTAACAGATATATGATTGTAGTAAAAGTAATTGTAAATAATTCTAGAAAACTTTGGTGCCTAAGAGTCAGTCAGTTAAGTGCCATACGTGATACATGCTTGGGCGATCATGTCTCGAAAGAGATATGACTGACTGGGCAGAAGATTATCCCGCAGTAGGTTGCCATTGCTTTTTGCGGTAGACTGGTTGCCGGCCAAGGCTATAGAACCCAATCTGTCCTGTTATTTGACTCATAGTTAGAGGGGAAAGAAATGTATTATATTATTATGTAGTAATTAGTGGGGGATCGGTTTCCTATTGTTATGAAGTAATAAACTGATCCCCCATTTTATGACCAGTAGAAGCCTTAATCATTATTCCAACTGTTATATTCAGTCAGTCAGTTAAGTGCCATACGTGATACACGCTTGGGCGATCATGTCTCGAAAGAGACATGACTGACTGGGCAGAAGATTATCCCGCAGTAGGTTGCCATTGCTTTTTGCGGTAGACTGGTTGCCGGCCAAGGCTATAGAACCCAATCTGTCCTGTTATTTGACTCATAGTTAGAGGGGAAAGAAATGTATTATATTATTATGTAGTAATTAGTGGGGGATCGGTTTCCTATTGTTATGAAGTAATAAACTGATCCCCCATTTTATGACCAGTAGAAGCCTTAATCATTATTCCAACTGTTATATTCAGTCAGTCAGTTAAGTGCCATACGTGATACACGCTTGGGCGATCATGTCTCGAAAGAGACATGACTGACTGGGCAGAAGATTATCCCACAGTAGGTTGCCATTGCTTTTTGCGGTAGACTGGTTGCCGGCCAAGGCTATAGAACCCAATCTGTCCTGTTATTTGACTCATAGTTAGAGGGGAAAGAAATGTATTATATTATTATGTAGTAATTAGTGGGGGATCGGTTTCCTATTGTTATGAAGTAATAAACTGATCCCCCATTTTATGACCAGTAGAAGCCTTAATCATTATTCCAACTGTTATATTCAGTCAGTCAGTTAAGTGCCATACGTGATACACGCTTGGGCGATCATGTCTCGAAAGAGACATGACTGACTGGGCAGAAGATTATCCCACAGTAGGTTGCCATTGCTTTCTGCGGTAGACTGGTTGCCGACCAAGGCTATAGAACCCAATCTGTCCTGTTATTTAACCCATAACTGGAAGGAATAGACGGATTAACACCTTTCCCAAGGGTATTTGCGCGTAAGTGAATACAATGGATTCAACTGGAATTTGAACACAGCTTCTCGGTTTCTGAGTTCCAAGCCAATATCCACTGTACCACAACGCACATCCAAAAAAAAAAAAAAAGAGATTTTTCTGTGATTTGCTCAATGTTGCCACATTTTAAAAAAATCTGTTCTATAAATTTTTTATGATATATCTGTATTAGTCTATTTTTTAAGAAGGATTTATAACTCATTTGAGAGAGAGTTTCAATAAAGTATTATGGAAATTTAAGGAAAGGTTTTAATCTCATGTTTAAAGTGTAAACAAAACTAATCAAAGATTTGGGTAATAAGTGAAAGGAAAAAAAAAAAGACAAACTTACTTTGTCATTATATTTGATTGACAGAACATCTCCGATAGTCAGACAGGCAAAATTTCTTAAGGCATTTTCTAATCTAATTTCATTTGTCAAGAAATCAAAAAATGAAAGACAATTTGAAGGCATGTTCGTATTGGGGCAATATTTTTTATGAAAGATGGAGGCTTTCTTAAGAATTCAATGTTTGCTCAATACAATAAGTATAAGGAATGAAATACTTTCAAAATAATTAAAATATAAACAAAATGGTGTAATAAACTAATGTGTAGAATTACTAACAGAGTAAAGTAAGAAAATATAAGGTCAATAGACACATCCTAACACACTAACTCGCTTCCATTCTTTCAAACACTCTTCCCATCCTCCAAACTACCTATCACCCCCCCACTTCTGACATTTCCTATATCTAACCACTCTTTCTATTTACCTTCCCCTATGTAGCCCCAGGCGCAATAGTGGCAGTGGAATGCATTGCTTGGGGTGAAACGATTAAAAAAAAGAAAAATTATTTTGCAAATTCAAAATGTCTTGAGAATTTGATGAAAGAATAGCATCTACTTTGTATACTATTATAATTATAATTAATAATAAGATAATTATAATTAATAATAAGATAATTAATTATAATTAATAATTATAATAATAATTATAATTAAATTATCTAAATAGATACGTCTTATCTGCGTTGGAAGATGTCGGAAAACCAATGCCAGGATGCATACCACAGTGCTGAGGATATCCAAGCTGTTGAATTAAAGGATGGGACGCAACCCAAACTGCCAAGAATCAAATTTCCACTAGCATCTGGATCGGAAGCGTGGTGTATGCTAGACAACATCATTAGCAAAACATTACGTAAAGAGCCGAGAAGAAAGAAATCTCATGACTGATCGTGATTGCGCAATAAGGTTCACGTTGCATTCTCAGGACGCAAGGTTTGCCGTTTTTCGAAAATTTTCGTAAATCTTATTTCGCCATTAGACATTTGAGTTTGTACATCTACGACACACTCGTATATCGTTATAATGGGGCCTCACATTAGTGAGGGGGGCCAGTGTGCAAGTGAAACTGTTGAGAGGAAGGCCCCAAAACGGTGCACATTCTCTCCTGATGACCCCAGTTTAAATATAAATTCGAGAGGAACACAATAAATTAAATTAAATCATATGCCGTAGAGAAGCTCGGTAGAAATGTTAGCTCGCTTCAGGTGAGTTCCAATTACTTTTCAATAATTTACTTCTTTGTATTCTGCAAATTCAAAGTGTCTTGAGAATTTGATGAAAGAATAGAATCTACTTTGGATACAAACATGAAAGAAATAATATTTCATAGAATAATATTCTTCTGTAAATGGAAGACTCTTCTTCTATGTGTCATATCCCATCAGGACATAGACGATCATGGCCCTCCACATCTCCCTATCTCTTGTAGAGCTTAACACCCTTTCTCTTGTTACCCCCTCCTAAACCCTGCTTTGCTATCCATTTGTCTTAGCCCTTAAACCTAGAATAGAAATGTACAGAAATTAACATGGCCACAAAGTGGGGGGTTCAGTTTATATACTGATTATAATACAGAATTGAACCCCTACTTTATACCCACATTATAATTTATTTTTTATCAAATTCTGATCAGGTATGAATCCACCACTTATCAATAATGATTAGCTTTGCAGGCATGTCTTTTAGATTTATTTCTTCTTCTATGAGTCAAGTCCCTTCAGGACGTAGGCGATCATGGCCCTCCACATCTCCCTATTCTTTGTCACTCCTAATCACCCTTCTCCTGATATCCTACTCCATCCCTGTTTCACCATCCATTGACTCAACTCCATCAAGTATGTCATGCATTGCTTTCCCTTGTCTCTTTTCCCCACCATCTGTTCCGTGAGCATCAGGTTCTCTAAGTCTGCCTTCCTCATTCTTCTTCTTCTTCTTCTATGTGCCCTGTCCCTTCAGGACGTAGGCGATCATGGATCTCCACGTCTCCCTATCCCTTGTGGCTCTTAGCATGTTTGCTCCTGTTGCTCCTGGCAACCCCCGTTCCGTCATCCACCTGATCAGGCCCTGCAAATATGTTATCCGCTGCCTTCCTCTGTCTCTCCTTCCTTCTATCTGACCAGTCAGTATCAGGTTCTCCAGGCTTTCCTTCCTCATTGCATGTCCCAGGAACTTCAGTTGTCTCTTCCTGATGCTCAGCATCAATTTCCTTTTTGTTGCCATTCTTTCTAACACTTCGTCGTTGCTTGTATGCTCAGTCCACGATATCCGTAGCATCCTTCTGTAGAACCACATTTCGGCCGCTTCCAGTTTTGTCCTCATTTTCGATGATATTGTCCAGCATTCACAGCCGTACTGAAGAACTGACATCACGTAGCAGTCTAGCACTCTTTTCTTCGTTTCTATTGAGATCTTCCTGTGTGTTAGTATTTTGCTCATCTTCTGGAACGCGTCCTTTGCCTCCTCATTACATGTTCCAAAAACTTCAGCTTTCTTTTCCTGGTGTTAAGTACTGGTTTCCTTCTTGTGTCCATCCTCTCCAAAACCTCAGTCCATGGTATCCTCAGCATCCTTCTGTAGAGCCACATTTCAGTTGCTTCAAGTCTTTCCTTTATTTTTTTATGAGATTTTGTCCCACATTCACAGCTATATTGAACGACAGATATAACATAACAATCTAGTACTCTCTACTTTGTTTCTAGCAAAAAATTATCAAACCTAAAAACTAACATTGTCCAAAAACTCAGACAATAATAATATTGATAAGCATATAATAATGATTCTAATATTCATTTTTATATTAACAGGAGTTTTCAAATTGAACCCGAGGTTTATACGTGACTTAAAGAAATAAAAACTATGATGTTATTGAATATTTAATGAGGAATAATATGCTGCCTTAGATTCATTGAATAATACTGTTTCTCTTGAAGTGTCAATCTGCAATTTTTAAAAATGTTTCTACAAATGGAAATTCACTCTAGATCAAAGATGATATATATTCTTCTTAGCTTCATTTAAAAGATGACTGAAAAATCCCTAAGGCGTTTTTATTTCTTGAAATATATATATATATATATATATATATATATAATAATAATAAAACCGACTCTGTACGTATTCTAATCTTAAAATGTTACACAAGAAACTTTTAAAGACTATGAATAACCAGCAGAATCTAACTCCGTTATCGTCCTCGGCTATAGAGCTTTGGACAAAGAGGGGAAAAAAAAGAAAACTGCGTAGGACCGACAATGCATACGGTTCTTCACAGTAAAGAAAAAAACCCTCGAACGGAACGAACCACCAGGAAAGAAAAGTGCTCGATACTAAACTAACCAAAAAGTGTTAACAAAAAGGCAGTTACGCAGAGCAAAAACACACGAAAAAAATCGCAAGATCGCCAAGACCTACCGCGGTTTCGCACAACGGCTCGTCAGGGCAACGGCAGACCAAGGACTAATCAAATAACGAGCCGTTGTGCGAAACCGCGGTAGGTCTTGGCGATCGTGCGATTTTCGTGTATATATATATATATATATATATACATACATACACACACACATACACTGTACAGGCTAAATGTGTGTGTGTGTGTGTGTGTGTGTGTGTGTATATATTTCAGTCTCTGAAGAAGCTTTAATAAAAGTCAAACATGTTAGATTGAGAGATCAGTCAGTCAAGTGCTACATGTGATACATGCTTGGGTGATCATGTCTGTTTTAATACATGACTGACTAGGCAGAATATTTTCCCACAGTAGGTTGCCATTTCTTTCTGTAGTAGACTGATGGCTAATCAAGGCTGTAGAACCTAATCTCTCCTGCTATTTACATTATAGCTGGAGGGAGAAGAGGTGGATTAATACCTTTACCAAGGGTATTTGTGCAACAAATTCAAATGGAATTTGAACATGGCTCTCCAATTTCTCCAACTGAACTGATATCCATTGCACTACAATACACATTACTACATTTCTTATTTGTTCAATTTTTATTTTATGATATATATATATATAGAGAGAGAGAGAGAGTGACGTCAATTAATAAATATACATATGGGGAGGGTGTACATATGTATAGTATTATTATTCAGGTGCTCAGTATATGAACACAGCTGTATTATATATATATATATATATGACTGACTGGTTGCCAGCCAAGGCTATAGAACCCAATCTGTCTTGTTATTTAACACATAACTGGAAGGAAGAGACAGATTAATACCTTTCCCAAGGGTATTTGCGCGTAAGTGAATGCAATGAATTCAATTGGAATTTGAACTCGGCTCCCCGATTTCTCGTTCCAAGCCGATATCCACTGTACCACAATGCACATCCCCTTGCAAACCCTAAAAAAAGGCTTTTTTCATAAAGAGCCTCTATAAAATATGGTAGTAGCAAAAAAAAAAAAAATAGTTTAATTAAAGGGAGGTAACTCTATTTGACACTCTTCCAAATTACATTAGATAAGAAAAGATGAGACTACAAAAATAAATTTTCCAGGTACAATTCAGAAAAAATAATTTTCGGATTTTTCCATCTAGAAGTTAAACCTCTCAAAAGTAAGAGATACAACCGAGGCACCTAGAAATGTCCAAGTAAAAATTTGCAGAAACTCCCGAGAGAGGATAAAAATCAAGGTAAGTCTGGGTTTTCCAAAAATCTTCAGAGATTACTATTTTGGCTGATAAGGTAACCAACTGTGTTCTTTGCTACAAATTTGAATTTGAAAAAATCTTCTTTCCTTTATTTCTTGAGTAACAACTCTACTTGTAAGACAAGAATAGAAATTTAAAATAATATAAATTATAAAAAAATAAATATAAGTTTATACATCAAAAAGAATTATTGGAACAGCTAGCTAACCTTGACATACACTACCGGCCATAATTATTAAGCTACTCCAGTTGTTTGAAAAAAAATTTATGTATTTCATACTATTTTTAGTATTTATTGCCAAGTGGATAATTCTAAATGAAAATAGAATGGTTGTTTTGTTGTTATTACTTTGCAAAATTTAACAAGGCAAATAGCGACAATTTATTCATCGCACCCTGTAGATCTGTTATATATATATATAGATAGATAGATAGATATATAGATATATATATATATACACACTACCGGCCATAATCATTAGGCGACCCAAGTCATTTTTTAAAAATATTATGTATTTCATACTATTTTTAGTATTTATTGCCAAGTGGATAATTCTAAATGAAAATAGAATGGCTCTTTTGTTATTATTACTTTGCAAAATTTTACAAGGTAGCCGGGAAGCCTTTGCTTCGGCCAGCCAATAAGAGACTAGCATGGGGAAGAGAGCGCAAAAACTGGACACCAGAACAGTTCATTTAATACACATATTGTGCAGTATTAACAAAGAACAATTTTATTTTCATTTAGAAATATCCACTTGGCAATAAATACTAAAAATAGTATGAAATACATAATTTGTTTTAAAAACTGGGGTAGCCTGATAATTATGGCCGGTAGTGTACATGGAAAATAATATTTGTTATAAATCACTCATAGCAGTTCTATTATGATGTCTCACTTAGGTTACTTGCTGTGATGTCACTAGAAATTCTCAAATAAATCCAATGAACTTCCAGTTCTTTAAAGTATTTAGCCTAGTTCATTTTATGTTACCAGGAGTGTCTTATTTTCTCTACAATAATATCAGAATAAAACTTTATACTGACAGTAAACTGCAAGCATACAGATAGGAAATTAGTTTAGAAAATATACAAAAATAAAAAGGAATGTAAGACAAGAATGCATCTTCTTACCAGACCTTTCCAACCTGTATGGCAAGGCAATTCTGAGAAAATTAGAAGTCCTACCAGGATTCATTATTCACAGCCACAATCTTAACAACATAAGATATGCAGATGACACAGGGCTGAGAGAAGACACAGAAAGGAAACTACAAGAATTTCTACAGAAGGTAGTGAAGGAAAGCAAGAAGAAAGGACTAACTATCAATTGCAAGATGATGGAATGCACAGTTGATAGCAAAAGGAACAGCTCAACATGGAAATTACTACTTGGAGATACCAAAATCAACCAAGTACAACAATTACAATATCTGAGAAGTGATTTAACAGAGGACGGAAAGCATGACACTGAAATCTAAAAGATCATTAGAACAGCAAAAGATGCTTTCCAAAACTAAGTAAAGTACTAAGAAACAGAAAAAATTAATTCGAAACAAAGTAAAGACTGTTGAAATTTAACATAATATCAGTCCACCTATAACATACGGAATGTTAGACAATCTCGTCACAGATGAAGAAGAGACTTCAAGCAACAGAAATGTGGGTCTACAGAAGTATGCTGAGATTTTCATGGATGAAATATGTGAGCAACAACAAAGTTTTAGAGAAAATGGGAAACAAAACAGACACTTAAACTTAACATCAGAAAAAGAGTTGAAAATTCTAACACACATAATGTAAAAGAAAAAATGAGGGTTTTGAAGATTTGACACTCACATGATATGCTAAAGGCACCTAACAAGCGTGTTTAAATGGATGGCAGAACAGGAGTTAAAAGAGATGATGAAAAGACAAAATTAACTAAGAGCTACAAAGGGTAGGAAATTGTGGAGATCCATGATCCTGAAGGGATACAGCACATAGAAGACTCATAAAAATATAAAACTTTATTTTAGTTTAAAAATTTTCATTGAAGAAACTGACAACCAAAACAGCTAAATAAGAAAAATTTTTTTATAAAAACATGACATGATATATAACCTAATATATAAAGGAATATAACATGATATATGACGTAATATATAATATATATTAAATTAAAACAACCTCATTTCATCTTAAAAAGTTTAATAATGTAATCTGAAAAAATGTGTTATTTATACAATTATAATTATGCTTTTCCCTCTTTTTGTTAGTTTGCACGACTGTTGTGCCTGGCCAATACATCATAAACAATAAACCTGTTTTGAATCATGGAAAGAGGGAAAAAGACACTACTTGATTTCAATCTAAGAAAGGGGAAGACATGTTTAATATCTTTTTCAGTGAAATGGAAAAAAATTATCAAATGACAGTTTTCTTTACTTCTTAAAATAATTCATATTTATGAAAGTCAAATATTTAACAATGCAATAGAGAAAATTCTATGGATATTTTATTGTCGCAGAACTCACCAGGTGCTTACACAAACATTATCTTAAGAATTCAGATTCATCAGAAATTTCAAATAGGAAAGCTGTGAAATTATCACAGATCTTTCTAGTTTTGTTAAGGTTGTTAAGTTCAGATATTTAACAATGTGACAGAGGAATTTCTTCAGATATTTTATTGTCATAGAATCCACCATTAACTGAAGAATTAAAACTCATCAGAAAATTAAAATGGGGAAAACCATGAAATTTTCACAGATTAAAAGTAGTAAAAGATGTTATTTGAAAAGGATACACAGCTTTTGGATTTGTAATGTCAAGAAATGACATTTGCTGAGGTTGAAATTTTGCAAAAGTAGCGACGGCCAAGTTGACATTTTCAACAGTAATTTTTGTCCCTTCTTCCAAAAGTAGATTTTTCATCATCTGAAGAGAAACATTTTAAATGATTCATTCAAAAGGAAACATTTTTGTAGAGGTACAAAATTTAATTAAAGCAATAGAAACAGTCATGTTAAAACAAGAAATAATGAACAAAAAAGAAATAAATAAAAAATGAAATGGTTAGATCGAAACACAATTGGCTATGGGTAATCCTCTTGGAACAATGTTGGGAAATATATTTGCTGTTTTTTTTATGAGCAAGAATTACTTGCACATATTGAAGGACCCAAATATCAGATGCTATGGCCAAAATGATTTAGATTTTTTTGCACTGAAGTTGTTGACATCTGCTGTATTTGAAATTAGCTTATTCAGTAGATCAAATCAGCAGACATTGGAAATCAAAATTTAACTTACATCCATTCATTTTTCTTTCAGTCTACAGTTTCGCTTTAACTGGAAACAACTATTGCTTTTTAGTCTTTCTTATTTTAATACCATTTTTTCCTTCCGTGTATATACTCGGAGAGTTTTTCAAAACAAGTATAGCGATAAGTTTAAATTTATAATATATATATATATATATATATATATATATATATATATATATACACACACACATATATATATGGAGTTCACCAACTGATGCAATTTGGTCGGGTTTTAATCCTGGCTAAAAGAAATCAGATGTCTAACCGTACTGATGAACTATGATATAGCGAAACAGCTCTGTCTGCGGATAACTATTTACACTGATTGAGCACTCTGAAAGAATGGCAGACTTTGAAAAAACAGTAGCTACTCTAGCATCTATGCATCATTCATTCAGTAATGAATTAGAACAATCATAGCTACTCTTTTTCATTGTATATCACACGCTAACTGCCTTCTTCTACCGAGCTCAGAAGTAGAATCACCAACTGATGGTTTCCTGGCTAAAAGCAATCTTTTAGCTACTTTTTGGTATTTTCTAGCTATTTTGTGGGTAGGGGCCGCAAAGCGCATTCTGCGCGGGGGGTGGGGCGATGTTCCTAAACACGGCACTGAATACAATGTCAATCATTATCTACTGTCTTCTTGATTGCTTTTCAATTGTTCTCGTTTCTCAATAATGCTTCAGTTTTTCTTCTGACTTCTTGCTTTCCAGCCAAGTTTGATTTTCAAAAATTCAAATGCAATGTCAAACATTATTGTTTTCTTCATTGCTTTTCAATTGTTCTCATTCCCCAATAACACTTCTGATTTTTGGGGGTTTTTTTTACCGGCTTCTTGCTTTACAGTCAAGCTTAAATTTGAAATATTTAATTGCAATGTCAATCGTTATTTACTGTCTTCTTGATTACTTTTCAATTATTCTCGTTCCTCACTAATGCTTGTTTTTCCTCTGGCTTCTTGCTTTCCAGTCAACTTTGATTTTCAAAAAGTTTAAATGCCAAATCAATTGTTATCTACTGTTTTCTTGATTACTTTTCAATTGTTCTCATTCCTCAATAATGCTTCTGTTTTTCTTCCAGCTTCTTCCTTCCCAGTCAAGTTTGATTTTCAAAAATTCAAATGCAATGTCAAACTTTATTTATTGGTTTCTTCATTGCTTTTCAATTGTTCTCGTTCCTCAGTAATGCTTCTGTTTTTCTTCCGGCTTCTTGCTTCCCAGTCAAGTTTGATCTTCAAAAATTTAAATGCAATGTTAATCATTATCTACAGTTCTTTTCCTGTCCTCTCTGCTTAATAAAGTTTTTCTTATTTTCTTTCACACTCAGTTATGGCCTGCATTTTAGTGAATTTGCTGCTTTGCTTGGGGTAAAAAAAAATCAAGTAAAATATCATGTCAATTCAATGATAATAAACAAAAGGAAAAGGCGAAGGGCCTAATCGCCTACATCTTGAAGGCCCATGGCTTTTATGTAATTAGAAAAAAATAAACATTAGTAATTTGTCAAATGACTCAATATTATTTTGCATATAAATTATTATGGACAAATTTATAAATTTGGTTAGAATGTTTGGCTACAAAAAAAAATAAATTAGGAGTCATTAAGAAAATGTTTAAAATGCACCCACAGTATAAAACGTAAAACATTATGTGTAATTTAAATATGTTTTGAAGCAAATATTCATTTTTATAGGGTTAAGTTGAAAGTTTATAAAGACACGCAGTTGCTTCCCTTGCAGTGAGTTAGTTTAGTGCTATGTGTGATAAAAGCTTGAGTGATCATGTCTCTTTCAAGACATGACTGACAAGATAGAAGATTTTTCTGCATTAGATTGCCATTTCTTTATGCAGTAGACTAGTTGCCAACCAAGGCTATAGAACCCTATCTGTCCTGCTATTTAACCCATAGCTGGAGTATTTGTGTGCAAGTGAATGCAACAAATTTAACTGGAATTAAAACTTGCATTAGAACATTTAAAATTTAACTGATGTGCTATAAACGGAATTTAAGTCAAAGTCATGCTGACAAAGCTCAGTGGTAAAACACTGGCTTTTGTCAACAAATGAAATAAAACTAAAATCAAAGAGAAAACAGTTTTGTTGAAATACTTACCCAATAAGGTAAATAAACAAGCCCTTCATCTGCCACAAATTCCAGTACACCACAATGCGTGTACCTGTTCATTTCTGGGTTGCTTAATTTAAATAACATTGGGTACATGATGTTTGACCGAGCTAAAAGGAATAAGCAAGAAATTATATATGATTGACTTTCAAAGAGAATTATTCTTAAAATGTGTTCAATAAATCAAAGGACTAAAAGACAATCATTTACAGGCACTACTTAAGTCAGCTGGTCCAATTATTTAAAAATAAAAAAAACATTGTAGTTTATCATTTATTAGACTTTTAACAAAATCGAAAATTTTTTTTTTTATTTAAAATGGGGCCCTCTTATAATACTGATACAGTATAAAATTGATTTCTGGCCTTTTACAGAATTATTGGATGTAAGTTTTCTGCATATGAAAAGACTAGCAGTATAGCCCGGCATTGCTCGGGTGTAATGAAAGCTTTAAAACTAATCCATGGTCCTGGAGCTCAGACTCAGCCTAAAGAATATTTGAAGTCATAAAATAATTGTGACAATTTACCAATCGCACCTAATATATATACACACACACACACATATCCATATATATATATATATATATATATATACTAGCAGTATAGCCCAGCGTTGCTCGGGTGTAATGAAAGCTTTAAAACTAATCCACAGTCCTGGACTCTTTGGACGTTGGCACAAAAGACTAAAAAGAAATAGCTGTTTCCAGTTAAAGCGAAACCGTAGACTGAAAAAAAAAATGAATGGATGTAAGTCAAATTTTGATTTCCTGCTATCGATATCAAATTTTCTGCACTATTGTAAGAACTGCAACCTTGAAACTTCTGAATATTGTTTCTAATGTCTTTGTCTATGAGTGTATCAAATTTGATTAAAATCGGACCACTCCTTCTATAACCCAATTTTTTCGATTATTGATTCGATATTTATTGGGAGTACCTTGACATAAAATTTAGCTAAGAACACTCTCAGATGCTTATAGTACAACTGTGTAAATTTTCAAGAAAATCAGTTCAGCCGTTTCGGAGTCTATAGGTAACGGATACACACACACAGACACACACACAAAGTTTCATTTATAAATAAGTTTAGATTGAACTTTTTTATTAAAGATTTCTTTTAAAAAAAAGAAACAGTACGTACATTTTTAATTAAAAAACAAAAATTTACATCAATTAATAAAAGTATATATTTGTTTATTCTTCATTTAAGATAAATAATTATTATATGTGCTTCTAATGTGCAGATAACTTTTGACTTACTTTCATATATCAATTGCCAATTATGGTAACTAATTTTTCTTCCTATCCATTTTCCCCTCTTTTTTATGGCAATATTTAAATTCTCTACCCTCAAAAGATCCTTAGATTATTTGTTGAAAACGTCTGAAAGAAAATGTAAAACTTCGCTAAGACTGCAGCTAGGAAAGTTGTGTCAGTGTCAAAATAGACAATTTTTCTTAAAAAAATCTCTTTTATATATTTACAAGTCTACCATTCAGGCATGCTTTGAATATTACAGCCACATCTGTTTTGGTATGACTGCAATATATTTAGAGATTCTTGATAAAATCCAAAGAAGAATCTGCAATATTATTAGTACTGACCTGGTATCTCAGCTTCAGTCACTTTTCCATCACCATAACATAGCTTCCCTGTGCTTTCTCTATAAATACTTTCATGGTAATTGTTCTGATGAACTTTACTCTATGGTACCTAGACTTTATAAATTTAACTGCAGTACTAGATTGGTGGCTAGGTCTCATTTTACAATAAAAATGATTACATGTAACTGTAAATTCTATGCTAAAAGTTTCTTCCCACACTTCTTGCTTATAGAACTCTCTTCTATCTTCTTCCCAGTCAACTTTGATCTTCAAAAATTTAAATGCAATATCAATTGTTATCTTCTGTCGTCTTAATTTCTGTTCTTTTATTGTTCTCTCTCCTTAATTATGTTCTTTTCTTCTCATATTATGATAATTCCTATGCTAACAGTTTCTTCTCTTGCTTGTGAAACACACTTCCAGCTTCTTGCTTCCCAGTCAACTTTGATCTTCAAAAATTTAAATGCAATATCAAACGTTATCTTCTTTCTTCCTAATACTTGTTCTTTTATTGTCTTCTCTCCTTAACAGAAGGTACCTCCACTTATTCGCTAAAAAAGAACACACCCTGATGAAAAAATGCACAAAACATTATTGTCAAATTGTTATCGTTAAGAGGAAAGACCAAAGTATTTTTTGATTATTTAATTATATATTTTATCCTTTTAAAACATTCAAAGTTTTGGTATAAGTGGAGGGACCAAAGTTTAGGAAATTTTAGCATCTATTTTTGTGGCAGAAAATACATCGATTTGAAAATGCTTGCTAAAATCAAAATATTGTCAGATTTAATGAAATTTTCAGGACAAATAAAATGAAATTATTTTACAATTTTTTTTTTAAGAAAATCTTGGTAAAAATATATTTTTTAGCCTATGTTACCCCACCACATATACATACTTATTTAATTTTATGAAATTACAAGAAATTGAATTTTCACTCCTTAATATTTATATTAATTAAATGCAAAACTTTTTGAAGAATTTAAATTAACATTTTTTTTTAAAAAAACTGTTACTGAAAATCTGTTCTGAACTATAAAAAAAATACCATGAAACTAAGTCTTTTTTAATTAAAAAAACTTAATTGCTTTTACGAATAAAATATATTAAGGATACTATGTCTTAAAAACTTTTTGTCAATGAATAATTAATTTTTACAAGAATTGTTTTCATTTTTTTTAAATTGTAATTTGAATATTTCTGCAATATTTTAAACTTAAAGTAAATAATAGTTATTTCAAATCAGATTAATTATACTTTAAATTAGTTAATATTCTTGAAATAAATATTTTATTTTTGGAAAATGTTTTAATAAAAGGAATAAATAAAAGGGCACTAATCAAATTAAAGCAAAAAGAAAAAATTATTTCCAGTCAATTTAAATTAGTTTTTAAAATACAGCAAAGTATTTTGCTTATTAAAATATTAAATTTAATCTGTTTGCTTAAAACTAAAATTAAAAAAGTCTTCAAGATAGATTATTAATTTTTAAAAATTAGTTTTAAACCTCAGGTATCACAAATCTGTATATTTTTTTGTGTTCTTTAACACTCAGTGATCCCCCCTTGCATTTTAGTGGCTTTATTACCTTGCTTCAGGTGAAATGATTAAAAAATTTTAAAAATAAAAGTGAATTTTTCTCAAAGAAATTTTTATATGCAAATTACAAGTCACATTTTACTGGAATGAATAAAATCTTATTGAAGAAAACAAAGTATTTATTTACAACCCTGGCTGTAAAACACTTTCGGTTAAATTTCATGATAATCTAATTTATTGCTTAAGAAAATCAAGAGGCACTGAAGGTCCACCTGATTTTTTTTTTTTATAAGCATTTCACCCTGAGCAAGGCATGTCACTGCCACTACTGCGCAGGGGGCTACGTAGAGTGGAGAAAGGATGGTTAAATATAGGAAATGTCAGAGGGTAAGTGATAGGTGGGTAAGGATACCGAGAACGGTTAAATATAGGAAATGTCAGAGGGTGGGTGATAGGCGGGTAAGGATACCGAGAATGAGGGTTGGGTAGATGAGAGTTTTCTGAGAATAATTGGGAGTTAGAGTGATAGGAGGTGTCTATTGACCCTACATTTAAACACCTGGAGATTGTAGCTGTCGGGAAAGCAGACTTGTGGAAGGGAGTTCCACAGGCAGAAAGTGCAAGAAAAGAAGCTGTTGGAGTAGAATTTACGGTTACATCTTATCTGTTTAACTGTAAAAGGGTGGGACCTAGTTGCTAATCTAGTATTTCGTGTAAATTCGTGCTTAGGCGGCACCAGTGATCTAAGTTCATTGGAGCAGAAGCCATGAAAGTACTTGTAGACGAGGCACAAGGAATCCACAACACACAGGTGAGAGAGTGGTTGCAGCCGGTCTGCCAAGTCAGTATCAACCATGTTACAGATCCTCCTTTGTATTTTGTCAAGATGCCCAAGGAGAGCAGCAGGGGCACCCGACCAGATATGGCAGCAGTATTCAATACACAGGCGAATGGTAGATTTGTATATGTGCAGGGTAGATTCAGGTGGGAAAAACTTCCGGGCCCTGCACAGAGAGCCGACTTCCATAGCGGCAGATTTGGCAATGGATTCTATACAGTCATTCCATTTGAGGTCTGCCGAAAGTGTAAGGCCAAGGAGGCGTAGTGTTTTACTCTCTGGGAGGCAAGCCTGTCCCATGCTAATGGGAGGTAGATGCGATTGTCTATGGTGGTTAGTTGATAACAGCTTCATTTTAGAAGCATTGAAATTTACGAGCCATTTCCTACCCCAGGCCACTACGGATTGGAGGTCCTTTTCAAGCTCGGCAGTGAGGTTCGCTTTGTCGCTCACACCTGGTTTTTGGTCGAGGCAAGAGTAGATTGTGGTGTCATTGGCGTACATGCCTACTTGGGATCTAATAGCGTCGGGGAGATCATTAATATACATCAGAAAGAGTGTGGGACCTAGGATAGAACCTTGAGGGACGCCCGCATTCGTATGGTAGTTTTGGGAGGCATGCCCATTTAATACTACCTTCAATGTGCGGTTAGAGAGGAATGACTGGATGAGGTCAAACAGGTGTCCAGTTATCCTGTAGCTCCGCAGTTTGCATAAGAGGCCAGCATGCCAGACCCTGTCGAACGCTTTGGAGATATCCAAGGCAACAGTTCAGGCTTTGCCATTCTTGTCAAGTGCCCGGTATATGTACTCGGTAATGGTCGTTAGCATATCAGCAGTAGACCTGGTGAAGCGAAACCCGTACTGTTTGTCAGAGAGAAGCCAGTGGGCTGTGAGATGTTGAATCACCTCGGCATTGATAATGGCTTCAAAAACTTTGCCGAAGATCGGAAGGAGACTAATAGGACGGTAATTGGCGGGGTCTGAGGGTTCGCCAGAATTCTTAAATATAGGAACTACACAGGAGGACTTCAAACAGGCAGGAAAACAGGAAGCAGATATAATAAAAAAAAGATTTCATCTGACAGAAACTATAAGAAGAATTTATTTCAAAATACTTACTGAGTTTATCAAGTGCAGATGTGGGCATGATAACTGAAATATACAAAACAATTCTCTTTCATTTTTATCACTAACAGAGTGTCTTGAAGAATTAAGATCAAAGAATAAATTCATTTCAAAATGATTTCAGACTTTGCAGAAAGTGTAAAGAATACTCAAAAGGTGTCATTTAAGAACTGGCAGAATTCATTATTTACATCATTTGGAATATTGTTCTTATCTTTATTGCCATGTTTATGAAATTTCAGTTATTGTATGCTCCAGAGGCTAGTACATAGTAAACATAGCAATAAAGATGAGGACAATAGTCTAAATATTGTAAATACTGCTTCATCTCAGAAGTATAAACAAATAAAGGGTTCGGTTCAAAATTTCTAGTACCTGAAGATGGCTGGAGCATACGACTGAAACATCGTAAACATGGCAATAAAGATGAGGACAAAAGTCTGAACAGTGTAAATAATGTAATTACTACCTCATCTCAGAAGTACAGACAAATAATGGGTTTGGGTCAAAATTTCTAGTACCTGAAGAGGACCGTAGTGAACAATGGCTGAAACATTGTAAATATGGCAATAAAGATGAAAACAACAGTCTGAACAGTGTAAATAATATAAAGACTACTTCATTTCAAAAGTATAGACAAATAAAGGGTTTGGTTCGAAATTCCAAATACCTGAAGAAGGCCAGAGTGTGCAATGGCTGAAACATTGTAAAAATGGCAATAAAGATGAGGACAGCAGTCCAAACAGTGTAAATAATGTAAATATTACCTCATCTCAGAAGTAAAGACAGATACTGACAGAATCCATTATGACAGTTTCGTATTTGTCCCATGGAAAATAACATCACAATACAAGAAGCGGTTTTCTTCGTCAACTCATTAACATATTAAATATCAGGAAAAAAAAAAGTGATTATGAAGGAAAATTATATACAACATGTTTTTTTTGTCCCTTTTACTGGGAAAGTTTCAAAATAATATTAACTCAAGCCTCAGGGGCAATCCCACCATCTTTCTGATCTCGGCCAGATAACCAAAATCTTATATATCCAAAATTTCAACGCATTTGCCTTTTGGATTGTTTATTTAATTTCACCTGTCAATCAACTTCAACAGCCATTGTCTTTCAAGCCTTTCATGCTATACCCTGCCACCATTCACGGGCAGATCATATTTTTATCAAATATATTTTCATCAGCTCTGTTTGCTTTTTCTGCTTTTGACTTGGACCACATTCTTGCTTTTGATGCCAATCATATTTCTGTCAGGTCACAGAAATATATTACATTTGGCAGCTCCAGTGATACTCCATTTTGACATTTTTTTCATTGTTCAGATTGTTTTCTTTATCTGAAGTGCCATATTAATGACATTTCAGCTGTTGTACACTCTGACCTTTTTTCAGGGGATTGGAATTTTGTACTGAACCCTTTATTTTGATTCCAAGGATATGGTATTCTCGTTCCATGAGTCATGACACTTCTGGATGTGTCGGTTATCTCCCTTCAACTCAACTCTCTAAGTTTTTGTTCACCACTGTTGTGGCCAGGTAGAGAACTCACAACTCTTCAGGTCAAGTCACTGGGTCCAACCAATGCTCCCATCCACTGAGCCATAAATACAAACAAGTACTCCATTTCTGGACTGAGTTTGAGTTTTGTTTAATGGTATATCAACCTTTGTGGGTTATTTAATGCCAAAAAGGTGGGGTTTTAAGGTATTTTTTTAATGTTCGGTTATAGTGAGAAGGTTGATTTAGTCAGATTTTAATGAAAATTTTTTGTTCTTATACTTTTTTTATTTTAGAAAATTAAAAATGTCTTCTCGTATTGTATTCAAAAATGTTTTGTTCAGAATTTTTTTTTCCTTAGAAAATGTGTTATGATTAGTTTTCCTTCAAAAATGTATTGTTCGTAGTATTTTTCTTTCAAAAATGTATATTTTTCTATAAAAGTGTATTTTTATACTTTTTGTTTTGTGTTTTGACCCCAGTTTGGTGGGGGTTAACTATCTGCCCATAGCTGGGACCCTAACAGGTGCTACTACTCCAGCTTAGGGTGGACTTGGGAACAACAGCAATTAAGAGTTGGTTCCATGCTCCTCACAACCTCTCAATCAGAGGCCCTGCTGCCGGATGCAGTTTACCTTCATGCCCAGGACCTTTTTTTGGACTGATTTGGCTCTTGTAAAAACAGAGTAGGAGTAAGGTACTTTCTGAAAAGGTACAAGGATAATTCTTCCAGCTTAACAGCAAGTTAACTGGTAATTAATACTACTATAAGTTTAATTTTATCTATATTTAAACAAAAAATTTTAAGACACTTGCTTTACATATATAATTACTGTGTAGGAGACCAAGTCTCAGGGGCCAGAGTTAGTCAGTTAAGTGCCAAACATGATACACGCTTCGATGATCATATCTTGAAAGAGACATGACTGACTGGGCAGAAGAGTTTTTGTCCTGCTATTTTACCATAGCTGAAGAGAGAAGAGACAGATTATATTAATAAGTAGTAATTAGTGGAGGACCAGTTTATTACTTAATAACAATAGAAAACTGATCCCTCACTTTTTGCCCAGTAGAAGCCTTTTTTTCAACTATTATCTTCATTCAGTCAGTTAAGTGCCATACATGATACACACTTGGGTGATCATGTCTCGAAAGAAACATGACTGACTGGGCAGAAGATTTTCTATCCTGCTCTTTAAACTATAGCTGAAGGAAGAAGAGACGGATTGTATTAATAAGTAGTAATTAGTGGAGGACCAGTTTATTAGTTAATAACAATAGAAAACTGATCTCCCACTTTATGCCCAGTAAAAGCTTTACTTATGTTTCCAGCTATTATATTCATTCACTCAGTTAAGTGCAATGTGAGACACGCTTGAGCGATCATGTCTTGAAAGAGACATGACTGACTGGGTAGAATATTTCCCGCAGTAGGTTGTCATTACTTTCTGCGTTTGACTGGTTGTCATCCAAGGCTATAGAACCCAATCTGTCCTGCTATTTAACCCATAGCTATATGGAGAAGAGAAGAATTAGTACCTTTCCCAAGGGTATTTGCACATAGGTGAATGCAACAAATTCAACTGGAACTTGAATTTATGTGCAAATACCCTTTGGAAAGGTATTAATCAGCCTCTTCTCCCTGAGGCTATGGGTTAAATAGTAGGACAGATTGGGTTATATAGCTTTGGTTGGCAACCAGTCTACTGCAGAAAGCAATGGCAAACTAGTGCAGAAAAATCTTCTGCCCAGTCAATCATGTCTCTTTTGAGACATGTTCACCTGAGCTTGTATCAAGTATGACACTGAACTCACTCCACAAAGCATCTGATTCTTGACCCAAAGAGTTGTGAGTTCAATATCAGGCTACAACAGTGGTGAACAAATAACTTACAGGGTTAGAGGTTGATAACTCATGACTTCTAATCAAGGCTTACTATGTAAAGGAATGGAGTTCATATACGCCAGTGATTGTAATAAAGTGTTCGGTTCAAAATTGCTAGCACTTGAAGAAGGTCGGAGCGTACAACAACCAAAACATCGTAAAAATGGCAACAAAGATGAGGACAATAGTCTGAATACTGTAAATACTACCTCATCTCAGAAATATAGACAAATACAATGATCTATTATTAAACATCATACAAATGGCAACAAAGATGAGGACAATAGTCTGAATAACGTAAATACTGTAAATACTACCTCTTCTCAGAAATATAGACAAATAGAATGATCTATTATTAAACGTCGTACAAATGGCAACAAAGATGAGGACAATAATCCAAATAATGTAAATACTGTAAATACTATCTCATTTCAGAAATATAGATAAATAGAATGATCTATTATTAAACGTCGTAGAAATGGCAACAAAGATTAGGACAATAGTTCAAATCATGTAAATACTGTAAACAAATAAATCTATTTTCTTTTTCTAAAAAGCTAAATCAAAATAAACCTAAATGTTGAAATCCAAAACTTTATAAATGGTAATATTAGCCGTTTCCCTATAAGAAAACATTAAAGTTAAAAAGAGAATATAAGTTCAACTTACTTTTTCCTCCTTTCTCCAAGTCATCGCGGTCACCCATCATAGATACTGAATAACATTTGTAACTACTTTTGAAGTAGTTGCCAATATCAGAAAAAAAAGCACTAAGATTCATCTGAAAAAAAAATTAAAAAAAACATTGAACTAAAATAATCAATTTTTTGATGCGTAAAATTAATACTGATTTGATTATATATACTTCTACCTGTATGCTCACTAATTTGATTAGTTTATTGCTGGTGTTAGGACTAGTAAATTTGGTTACAATTGCACTGCATTTTTGTTAATACAAATTTACATAAGCAGAGGTTGTTACATTTGCTACCAATAAGAACTATTGGAAAAGTTGGACAATAAACATGAGAGAATCACTTCTTACACAATCTGTTTTTATAGCATTAAAGCACTCCAGATCTACAAAATATTTTTATTAAATTTTGTAAAAAAAAGTTTGCAGTGTAGATCAGGGGTCTCAAATATACAGCCTGCAGGGGAAACCATTTTCTTGACCGATATTTTTCTAAACTTTTAATAAGTTAAATAAATTTGTTGCTTACCCGATTCTATACTTTATAAGTAGCAGTTTGAGTTTGAAATTTATTTAGCGACATATCAACCTCTGTGGATTATTTAATGTCATAAAAGGTGGGGTTTTTAAGTTATTTTTTTTTCATGTTCAATTATAGTGAGAAAGTTGAATTAATCAGAATTTGATAAAATTTTCTTTTTTTTTTTTAAACTGAAGATGTCTTCTAGTTTTGTATTTAAAAATGTATTGCTGGTAATAATTTTTTTTCCTTCAAAAATATATATTTTTCTATAAAAGTCTATTTTTATCTACATATTTCTATAAAAGTGTATTTTTATACTTTCATAGTGTTTTGACCCCAGAATGGCGGAAATGGTGAACAGGATTTGCCTTATTCTCGATGAAAAAGAGAGCGTCTTTGTCTAGCAAGTAGGACTTCGATCAAAGAATATATAAGGTCTTTGTGAAGAAAACAGCAGAAAATGTGGCAATGCCTAAAAAATTTATAGAAATTGAGGCCAACAAACTTCCACCGATTGATTGCGGTATTCAGTATTTTCTTTTGCCTCCTTTTATTTGAGGATTACCTTCTCATTATGTAGTACAATGAGAACTACTATGTGTATTAAATTATGCTAATGAATCTTTCCTTCACGTTTGGCGTGGCCAATCAGAAAAATCACACAATGAATAAAGTCCATTGCTTTTTTTTACTAACAAGAATTGGGATTTGGGGCAAAATGGTGAGCGAAAAGACATTTCTGTTGACGTTTTTGTTACTACATTGCCTAGTTGGACAGTTCACAAGAGATTTGCGACCAAATTTTTTTCTTGCACACAGATTTACTACACTCCACATGACCAGCTTTCAAATAAACAATATGACTTTTGCTTCTATTTTGTTTTACCAATATGTTAATTATCATCACAGAATTCATATATCATGTTTTAGATTAGAATAATGAGGCACAAGAGGTGGATTTAGTTATCTTGAAGGATTTGACATGCTGACCTTGTGGCGAGATATTTGATTTAATCCAATTGTTCTAAAAAAAAAAATCAGATAACGTTGTGTTAAATAGCCACACTTTTAGATCATTACACATTAATGTTGAGAGCCCATCCCCAGGCTCTATCCTTAGATCTCTTATCACCAACAACTTTCCTGATATCATCAATTATAAACTAAGTATTTATGTCAATGACAAAACTAATTACTCCTGTTTAAAAAAGAAAGTCTGATAAGTCAAAGTAAAACTGGCAGTACTCTTGAAAACAATCTCCAGCCAGTATTTAAAAATCATTCGTCATTTAAAAAAAAAAAAAAAAAGAAGATGAGAAATCAAGAAAAGAAAAAAAAAAGAGGAAAGGGAAATATACAGAGGAAAATAAATGAAAAAGTATTGAGAGGAAAGAGCCAGTGAAAATGGCTAAGAGAGAGAAATTTTAAATATAGGCAAGAAGTGAATTGTAGACAGATATTGATATTCATTACATGGTGTTTGGGCCCAAATCTTTTAGCATTAAAAAAAAAAAAATACTTCTATAAAGGAAAAGGAAAGATACAAAAGTAGTAGGAAGAAAGTGAAGCGGAAAATAAAGAGGAAAAAATGAAGAAATGTATAGAGAAAAGAAAGGAGAGAGATAATAGAAACGGCTAAGAAAGAGAAATTTTAAATTTTTGGCCGGAAGTGAATTGCAGATAGATACAGACACTTTTCCCCACTCTTTTTTTAATATCTTTTTACCTCATACCAAAAGATTTCTAAAAATAAAAGGAAGTGTTTTTTTTAATTTTTTCAATAAAACGTTTATTACCATCATAATTAACTATCTGATGAGACATTGTTCTTTCAATGTCAAAACAAAATGTACAATTTTCTAACAGTTTGTACATGTTCTAAAGTAATAATTAATAATAAATATTCATTGCTGTATTTTTATATAGAACACTGTTTTAAATTAATGTTTTGAATGAACATTGCAATTATTTTCTTTGTTCCTTATTCATTTATGTATATATATATACATTTTTAAGAGCAGAAATGGTTATTAACAAAAAATTGAAAGTTGTGTATATAAAGCTTAATTTAACTTTGATTAGACTGTGGAATCATTTGTGTTTGAGCAGTTTAAAACACCAGATCAATTGGTCGCTTCCTCTATGTTGTTAGGGGTCACAGGTTCAAATCATACCAAATGACACACATTTTCTAACAAAATTTCTCATATTTATTGCAAATCGCCTGAAGACACCACATGGTAGAAATTTAAGTTGCGTAATAACTCGTTTAAAAACAAAGAATATATATACTGTTTAATTAAAAACAGAATATCTACTGAAATATGTGTATTGATTAAAAATAATGTTCAAACAAACAAATTAAATATGTCAGTTGTTATTTCAATTTTGTCAATCTCTGGAATTTTCCGTTTTTATATATATATATATATATATATATATATATTTAGTATATCGAGGCAGCAAGTAATTTTCTAAACATATGCTATTAAATATAAGAGACAATGAATGTCTATTATGTTTAATCATGAGCCGTTCTAAACATCATATTTTTGCTTTAATTTCAGTTGAAAATAAAGACAAAAACTACATTACTACAACCACGCTCTCCTGTAGACTTACATGTCATCTTTCTGATCAGAGTACTATTAAACAACATTTCTCTGTAAAACATAAACATGTAGGTAATATCAGACAGATTTTGGTCAACAATACGGTGATCCTTACTCATACACACAGTAAGAGGAACCTGCAGATATTGGAGGCCATGTACATCAAATCAAAACAACCAACACTCAATAAAATCAACTTTAAAACAGGAAATAACATATTACATTGCATTTGACTACATGGTTTTGTTGTCATTTCGCGCTATCCCGTGGTGTGATGTCATAAAACTACATCGCAAACTTAAGAACTGCATTTATTATTTTTGGTAACTATTGCCGTTGCCAAGCGGAGTTTTATGTCAACACAAAATAAAATCGTCGGTGATGGTAGATTTTATAATATTTCAGTTTAAACAACCTCTCTGAAGATGGCTCATGTGAGCCGAAAGCTTAGAAGAAAACCAATAAATAATTATCCAAATGTTGGAGAATTTTTGTCTTTATTTTCAACTGAAATTAAAGCAAAAATACGACGTTTAGAACGGCTCATGATTAAACATAATAGACATTCATTGTCTCAAAAATTTAATAGCATATGTTTAGAAAATATATATATATATATATATAAAGTTTTTAAAAACAAATTTAAAATTTAAAAATAAAAAAAGACAGTATGTTGACTGAGGTTTGATTCCATTAGTCAAATTTGTGTCACATGTAGTAAAGCAATGGATATATTTTTACGTGTGCCAGATGTAATAAAAAGAAATAGATGTTTATTTTAAATGTGAGTGTACGTATGAGAAAATAATGCATGTATCAAGTGTATTTACACATGACATGTATCTGACCAATGAAATCAAACCTCAATCAATATACTATCACTTATGGATTTTTTAAAATCGTCTTTAAAAAAATCTCTGAAGAAGCTTGTTAAATTGAAACGTTAGATTAATAGCACATTTTTCCTACATGCTCTTTAAATATTCTATTCATCTTGTCAGATTTCAATCCATATATTCCACTTCATTAGTTACATCATTTGGATTGTTGTCTTCATCTTTATTGCTATATTTACAACATTTTGGCCGTTATATGCTCCAGCCTTCTTCAGGTGCTAAGAATTTCAATCCAAACCCTTTATTTTGATGACTGGGGTATATCATTCTCATTCCATGTGCGATGCCACTTCTGGATATCATGTCGTTATCTCTCTTTAACTTAACTCTCTAACTTATTTGTTCACCACTGCTGTAGCTAAGTATTGAACTCGCAACTCTCTGGATCTAACCAACACTTTTATCAATTGGGCCATGTGTTCTTGAAATTTCTAGCACCTGAAGATGGTCAGAGCGTATGACAGTCAAAACTTCATAAACATGGCAACAAAAATGAGAACAACAGTCTGAACAATGTAAATAATGTAAAACTCCAGTCAGTTGTTAACTGGGGTAAGAAATGGACTGAAAATTTTTTACATCTCCAAAACAAAACTGCTATTCTTTAATTATCTAACCATTTTTGCCAACAATCAGCATGACTGATGCTAACCTCCAAGAGTGTACTTTCTTGATCTCACGTTTTCTTACTGACACAATGTCAAGCAATTATATTGAATCAATTGCTAGGCCTGCTGCTAAGAAAGTTGGTTCAGTGTCGGACCAGGCAAATATTGTTTTCAAAATCCATCTTGTACATTTATAAATCTACCATTTGCCCATACATTTAATATTGCTGCCATATCTGGTGTGGTGCTCTGGCTATATATCTCAGTGGGTTATTTAATGCCAAAAAGGTGGGGTTTTAAAGTATATTTTTTAATGTTTGGTTATAGTGAGAAGGTTGATTTAGTCAGATTTTAATGAAAATATTTTGTTTTTATTATTTTTTATCTTAGAAAACTGAAAATGTCTTCTAATTTGGTATTCAAAAATGTTTTATTCAGAATAATTTTTTTCCTTCAAAAATGTGTTATAGTAATAATTTTTTCTTCAAAAATATTTATTTTTCTATAAAAGTCTATTTTTATGTATATATTTCTATAAAAGTCTATTTTTATACTTTCATAGTGTTTTGACCCCAGTTTGAGGGCTAACTATTTGCTCATAGCTGGAACCCTAACAGGTGCTACCACTCCAGGTCAAGGTGAACCTGAGAACAACAGCAATTAAGAGGTGGTTCCACACTACTCACCACCTGCAAATCAGAAACTTTGCTGCCAGATGCAGTTTACCATCATGCCCAGGACCAGCTATATAGCTCAATTTTCTTTACAATTTCCAGGAGTCAGTAATGTTATAAATCTTGACCTGGCAGTCACTTTCCCACAACTCTGACCTAACTTTCCTTTGCTTCTCTATAAATATTTTCATGGCAGTTGTTCTAATGAGCTTTTATTCTTAGTAGCTAGACTGTAAATTTTAGCATAGATGAACAACTAGGTCTCATCAGCACATTTATATACACAAAAAAGAACTAAAAAATCTTTTAAAAATACTGGGTGTCACTGAATTATAAATTTTCTCCATGTATGATAAGCAAATAAAGTTTTTATTGAATAACAATATCACTTCTTGACCAATACGAATGAATACAGAATTCTTAGATTGAAAAGTTTTATAAATTAATTAAAAAATTTAAATACAAATTCTTTCTTTATTCAATAGAAAAATGCTTTTCTTAAAACGATATGGTTTCATACGTATTATTCATTAAAGAAATTAAAAGCTTTTCTAATTTAAAAAAAAAAATCTTTAGTTTTACATTTTTAATTTTACAACTTAAAGCAAGTTTTCTCTAACTGAAGGTTTTACTTTGTTTGACCAAAAGTAATTTCGTAATTTAAATTTCTCCAACAAAGACTTGTTCTTATAACTAATAGCAGTCTGAGTAAGTACTATAAAAAGTAATTACTCAAAATTTTTAAAAAATTAAATAGCTGTGAGTGTTTTTTGTATCAATGTAAAAAAAAAAACAAATTACCATAATTTTCTAAAAAATGAAACAATGGTTTCCTAAACTGTCACCAGCTAACACAAGGAAAGAAAATTTAACCAAAATTTTGGAGGCTCTAAACTAAAATATATTTAATTTTTTTTTTTTAAATTAAAAATAAAAAAAAAAAACAGTTTTTTTTTTTGTTTTTGTTTTTTTTTAATTAATTTTTGGTCATGTTTTTCATCTAGTATTCTCATTTTTTAGCGAATCTGTTGGGGGAACCTACACGAAAATAGAACTATGTCATCTATTTCTCTAAATCAATATTTATTTTCCCTTACTGAGTTCTGTTGTATGAGCATATTTGTTTTGGCTTCCGTAGGATTAAAATGAATTTATATACAAATTTGACTTCCATATTTTTTTTATTCGTGATCTGGCTGGAGTGCTTATGAAATCAAAACTGAAAAGACATGATTATTCCTCTTGTAAGACTTACACGTATTTTCTTTTCTCCTGTTGTATCAGAGCAAATAATTAAAAACCAAATCAAAAACAAAGAAAAAATTTTCTTTGTAAAAAAAAAAAAGTAATATTAATAATAATGTGATTTTTTTTTTTTTAAACATTACTACGAAAAAAGGTTTTTGTTAGAATTGGAAAAATCAGGAGTCATCAAAAATACATTATATAACAGATAAATTTTATTTTATATCTATAATTGGAGATTTTATAAAACATTTTCGTTTGTTTACAAAAATGGATTCATTTTTTTATGGACGATAAAAAATAACGAAAAAACAGATTTCAGGTTTATTTTTACGAAAGTACAGATTTAGGATAAGCTTCTTCCCTCACCTAAATAGTCATAAATGAATTATTAATATTTAATTGTTTATAAAAACATTTCAAGAACTTGTATCTTTATTCTTCTTAAATTAAGTTTAAAAATATGAAACAGAAACAGAATCCAAAATTGTTGCTGATAAAAATTAAGTGTTAAAAATAATAATAATAATACTGTATCAAGTAACAAATCTTACGTACCATGTTTTCCCTTTAGTTCCGGAATATAAATAAAATTATTTTCTTTTTGCTTATTCTGAATTAAAACGAAAATGTTTGAATCTTAGCACAAGTTGATTGCGTATTTGTTTTTTCCAACAAATAAAATGAACTGGAACCGGAAGTCATGACGCCGTCTTCCGGTAAAAATGTGGCAACAGCAGATTGTCTCCCCTTGATTAATTTTTTTTTTTTTTTTTAAATAACACATTGTCTTCGAGCATGAATTGAATGAACAATTATATCGAGATTTACGGTGCATAGATTCAATGTAGTAGCACAAGACCATAGTCCGGACAGCCCCGGGAGAATCGAACTCACTTGTCAGTCTTTACTCTTTAAATGATCTAACATGTTTTTTTCTCACTATTACACACCACATCAAAGTGCCCCTACCTCCAGTCCAAACAATGTGCACTTTCAACTCGTAGAAAAAGGACACCCTCGTATTTATTTACCAAAAGATAAAGAATTATTGACTTTCATCAAAAAAAATAAATGAGCACTTAGTTATTAATGAATAAAATTTATTGAATCTCTTTTCTATTTTTAAAGTTTGTGGAAATATTTTGCGGGGTCAGTTAAATATTCCTTAGTTAACGCGTGGCTAATCCGAACCAGCGGATTTGATTTAAACACCCTCCCTCCACGTAAAATTCATGAAATTTTAAGAAAGTAAATTTTGTTGCGAAAATTAGTTTTATTAGTTTAACTCAGGACTCATTGGGGAATATAAATCATCTATTATTTTTTGAAAATTTTTGCCTCTATTTCCGAAAAAAATTTGTTCCGAATAGTAAAATAAAAATGCAATCTATGACATGATTTAGTTTGAAGCTTTTAATGGCTTGAATAAATAATATAAATTAAGGAGATTGTAGTCTAAAGAAATAAGTTCAGTCAATAATGAATTGTATTCATTTTTTTAATTATAATAATTTATAATGTTTCAAAAAATATGTTAAATATTTCAAAGATTTGTTGAGGTTAGTGAACTAACTACAATGTTTGATTCAACTTTCTCAATTTATATCAAATAACATTTTGACACTGGCTTGTTAATTTTTCTCAGTTTTGTAAATCGCTCCCCTTTCATTGGTTAGAAAATAATTCACACAGGCTCGCGAAATTTTTCTTGGTCTTTTCCTTCAGTGCGGTGTCAATCTTTTTTTTTTCTATTGGTCAAAGGTATTTTCGCACTGGCTTGCGAATTTGTAAACAGTGAATAGAAGAGAGTTACATTTATTTCGTGTTCACCACATATTTTACAGCTAAATCCCCAAAAACTCACGACGTAGTGTAAAGATTAACAAGCTAGAGAATCGGTGCAATAAGTTGTAAGTTCAATATTCACCGAGTACCCAGTACTTTCAGACTTGTGCCATATCTAAGCTACGCTTAGAAAATAGCCTCTTTATTTAATCCAATTTGTACTAACTAGTGAGAAACACTGAAAATATGATTCGAAATCTCAGACAGAAAATTCAACAGTTACTTTTGCGAAGAGTTGCTGATATGTTATTTTAATAATATATACTGTACTTTTTTTTTTTTATTCCACAGGAAAAAAATATGATGTACATTTGTTTGTGAAAAATCGACTTGTAGGATTTATTATTTATTTATTTATTTTTATTTTTTTATTTTTTATCTCTGTCGGGTTTCTTTACATTTTGATCACTTAATAAATCTGAATTTACACACACTTATACGTTTTCAGAAGCTAATGAAAAGAGGTGTCACATATTTTTAATTGACCAATAATAAATCATTTTTTATTGGATAATTGGTTTAAAGATTTTACCACATGCGGACGTCGTCCAAAACAAATTGAATACACATTCATATATATTGACCAATTAGAAGACAGGAAAAACTCGTTCCTTTTGTTGGCCGCGAACATATATACACGAACATATATTTTTTTCTTCAGAGGGATTTCGAGCTGTTCCCCAGATGTAAGTCTATAGTGGGTAGGCGTTTTTTTGAAGGGCAGTTGTATATTGTTGTAGATTAACGGAATTTGGCCTCGTTGTAGCTAGCCCACTATAAGTCATAAAAAGATTATAAATTAAGAAAAGCAAATTGAGTAATATTTTTATATTTACAGATATAAATTAAGGTTTTCACAATTAAAGTAATCCTTTAAATGTGGGTCCAACGGATGTTAAAATGTTCATGGCAATAAAATGCTGAAAAGAGAATTAATGCTTAGGTATATGGGAGCGTTGTAAGTAAGGAATGTCTCTGATCCGCTCCTTAGATCAGCAAGTAGTTTTGAGACAGCGAAGAAGGAAAAGATAGGTAAGGGAGGTGAGCATAGTAAGCCGCTTGACTTGGTCAAGGGAATTACTAATTACTCTCGTCTCTCTCGAGTCTGTTTGGGTCTCTGCGTCGGTCTGTCTTTCTGTCTGGCGATGCTTTCTGTATCGGCTTTTTATATCTTCTTTTTGGATCGCCGGAGATCATTTGGGAATTCACATCCGTATTTGACTCTGGGCTTCCCATTGGCCGATAAATAAAATTCGCGTAGGCTAGCGAACTGGAATGTAATATTTAATTAATTTTTAGTTTTCAACCGAAATATCTGCGCGAAGCCGGGTTGCGCACCGACGACTTTTGGTCATTTGCTTTTTGGTCGTGAGAGTGCAAACATCCGGTCCATCGCTTTGCTCGGTCGGTATCACTACAAGTCCCTGTGACGTGTATTTCTTATCTTCTCACTTTCTCTCTTGTGCTACATTCTATCTTTCTCCTTCTTCCTCATGCAAATGAAAAGAGCTACGCCTGTCTAGATATTCAAAAAGCAGACGACAATTATCTCACTCTCACTTTCACCTCTACCTTTCCTCCTTAACTGGCCAACAGCAACAAATGAAAGAGAGGACCAAACTCAATATACAGAAGCCTTTCGTGCGTGTACAGAAACAAATCTCTATAAGACTTTTCTTCATAAAAAACAAACTTTCCAATGAACTTTTAACACCCAATTATCATTTTTATAAACAACATAATTATGATGAATAATAAATAATCTTTTTATCATTAAAATGAGATTTTTTTTAAATCTTTCAATTCCACTACAATAGGTTCCTCCACTCATTTTTTCTATACCTAAAGTTAAATTTAAATTTTAAAAATAAATAAGTTATCTTCAAGTTTTAAAATTAACTTTAATTGAAAGCCAACGGATTAAATTAACTAATTTCAGTAAGCAAAATACCCTGAAACCGAAATTATATTGATCGGAATCAAAATTTTTTTTCAATTTTTTAAAAAATTTCAAAAATTTCAAAATTTCCGCCATTTTTCATCATTTTTCATTTGTAAACAGAATCCAATTCTCGGTTTTAAAGAATACAACAATCTGATTTATAAAAATGCGAGGAGTTCGGTTTAATTTAACACAAGGACATTATCTTAGGTATGACCGAACTCCCCTACAAAAAGGAACACGCACAAGAATTCTGATCTCTACATGATGTTGACCACGACTACAACATGCAGTCTACATGAATGGCGACCCGGACAAGAAAACACAGAGGAATTCTGGTCCCTACAACGTGATGACCACACAGAGAAATTTGGTCACTGCATAACTGGTGACGGCAAAGAACACACAAATAACGTAAATCTTCACATATCTACACAAAATTAGATCCCACAAATAGAACTCGACACTACGGATACAGAAAAAACAACAAGAATCAAATTGCAGAAATCTGTGGAATTAACTTCGCATGCCAGTGTTATAAATTAATTTATCATGAAAATATTACAAATTCACTGTTTGTTTTATATAATCATTTCACCCCAAGCAAGACAGTTTTAATGCCACTCATGGCCGTATCTGACTACCGGGCACACCGGGCACAGGTCCGGGCCGATCCGTGCAATCATAGTGAAAATCCGGGCAAGGAAAAATGTCTTCGTCAGAAATCAAACTAAACAATTCACGAAGAAAGAAAGAAAGAAAGAAAGAAAGAAAGAAAGAAAGAAAAACAAAAAAAAAACATCCGAATGAAAGTAGTAAAAATCTGTTTGTTTATTTATTAATTTTGGGAGAAAAGACTGGTTATACTCAGAAAGTCCGAACCCGATTTCCTGCTTTCGTTCACGTTCTGTGTCTAATCTCCATTAGAATAGCCAAAAAATCCGCAAAAATCATAGTTTCTGGAAACGGATGACACTGATGACGTCATCACATTGTCAACTAATAAATCCGGGCAATTTTCTCTGTGTCCGATGTTTTTTTAGCATCAGCTACGGCCCTGCTGCCATTGATGTGCAGGGAGTTCCATATTAGGAAAGTGATGCGAAAGAGGAACAAGTTACAGGGGGTGTCAGAAACTAGGTAAGAGAAGGGTCGGAATACTGGTGTTATGACACACACACACACTTACTTACGCAATTGTATGTATTAAATTTTGTATGTAACCATTTTATATTTGAATAAATGTAAGCTGTTTGCTGATTGGTTTGAACTAGCCAATCAGAATCAAGGTAAGTGAACTACATTTTTACCGCCAAATCGTAAGGATATTTGAACACCTATATAAACGATTTGCCACGCATTTTCAGATAGTTGCAGCAGTTCCACAGAACACCAAACAAGGCAGTGACAGTCACAGCTGCCCGCGATAGTGGCATGCTATCGCGGGATCCCGTTCTTCAATATCAAGTAATTCCCTCACACACCCGCACTAATTGCAAGACGCAATTAAATGTCTTTTATTTCTTTAAATATTCATTCTTTTGTATAACTACAAAAACGAACGTTATTTATGAACACGCAGAACTGAACAATTCTTTTAGCAATAATACTGATAAATCTTACAGCAACAATGAATATTTAAACTTACTTCAAAACCTCTAGCACAATTTTCATACAGTCCATGGTAGACACTTTCAAACAAACACTTTCAACATCTATGTAATGTATTTCTTGTTATTGTTAATACACTTTATAGTTGCAATTGATGCTTTGTCAATTTCATTCAACTTTCCATTTGCATGTTTAATGAATGATTTCAACGCTTATAAAAATAATGGTGGTATGTAAGGATTTAGTTACGAAGTTCCTTTGTGAAGTGGCCTTGTGTCATGTAAAAATCCAAACCTAAATTATCCTTGTGTAGTAAACCCCACAGTGTGATGAGAGTGGACAGAGAAAAGAACATGAAGAAAAGGATGCAAGTCAGAGAGATAGGAGATGACAATTGACGTTACATTTAAATTCTAGGAGATTGTAGTTGTCAGGGAAGCAAGTATACGGAAGGAAATTCCACAGGCGGGAAGTGCGAGAAAAGAAGATGCTAGAGTATAAGCTGCTTGACATTGCAAGAGTCAGGGATGGAAGTGAAACAGAGATCTTGTAGTGAGTCGGGTCCATTAGGGTTATTAGAGAAACGCATGGGGAAATCCACCACTTGCGTAAGGGACTGAATGTTTGAAAAGTTCATGGTATGGACACCAGCAAGATCTGTGACAGCGTTTTCCAGTCACTTGGCGTGGTGGGCATTAAAGTCCCCAAGCACAAGTATATGGTCAGGAGATGAGGGGGAGCAGTAGAGAAAAAAAGCTAACCGACCTGAGTAGAGAGAGACAGAAACACATGTAAGAATGATCTAGAGATTCAAGAGAGATCCCCCTAGATAGAGAGAGATGTTCACAGACATAAACACCAAGTTCATGCATATGGACATTAGAGTCCTTCCTGAAGAGGGGAAGGCAACCAGCGACGTAGAACTCAAATGAGGGGATAGAAGAGTCAAGGTTAGTTTCACAGAAGGCTAAGATGTCAGGTGAGTTTACTTATAAGAAAGATTCAATGCTACAAAATATGGTACGGATACCTCGCATATTTGCGAACGAGATGTTGACTGGTTTAGGTGTTTTATTACAGTTTTAAAAAGAAATAAAAATATGCGACAATTTATTTATCGCATAATATGTGAGCACAGATGAAAAAAATTATACCAGCGACAATGTAGTTATCACATAATGTATTTTGCAAGTAAGTACAAAACTTGTCCAATTCAGCACAGATGCCAAATTCAAATTTGAATTTGTTCCTGGTCGTCGCTGATTGGTTTTAAAAAAAAACCTAAGCACGTGGGAACACGTTTGAGAACGCGTTTAGGTCAAGGTTCCGCCAAAATGTTAACTGGAGTATAAATTATACCATGATTATAAAACGAAAAAACCTACCAAAACTCATCAGTGAGAAATTTACTTTGGACCGATTGCCATTTGAAACTTGTCACTCTAATTGTTAAATTTTTACCAAGTTAAGTACTGTCTTAACATATACCATTTATTCATCACTGAACAACACTCACTCACTCAACTAAATTTTCAATCATCAACCAAACATTTCACTCAAAAGAACGTTTTATTCACACATTTAAATAACATTCATCTTTTGAATTGTTTATAACACCCAGAACTGAACAAACCATATTTTATATCCAGCCAAGTTTATTGTTAAGGGAGAGAACTCTTCTTATATTTGAACTGATAACATTATCATAAAACATTTTAAGTATTATCTTATTCTCTTCATTCAAAATATTTCATGCCAATTTGTGTATTTTATGATATAAATGCTAATTTGTTTTGTTGCTACTGTTACGATAATATAGTTGTAACAAAAGAAAAAGAAATGATTTACCAAAACACAGAGTTAAATTACAGACCAATATTTAATTTACAAATAGCACAAAATAAGATATTTACAAATATACAATTTTTGCATTCAAATAAAAACAGAGTTTACTACTGGGAAGTGTTAAGAAGGAGAAAGAAGGTGAGGGAGTCAGGTATCTTTACCACGTTAAGCTAGCGAGTATGCTAAGTACTATTTTTTTTTTTTTGGAATCATCAAATGTGTATATAAAGAATAATTTTTTGTTTGGTCAGTGAAAGAGGTAAACTTTCCATTTACCGTATTTATTCTATGAGGTTTTCTTTTGGGTTTTTGTTGGTCGGCGACTTTTCGTAGAGATTCTTTCGGCTATATATAAATCCTTGAATCAAAGCCAAAGTTGATAATGCCAGCAAATCCTTTTAACAACTGACTACTCTTTTTCAAAAACATATTTTTATAGGGGCTAGCACCTAATTAGCATATTTCTAGAAACATCTCGAATTCTATAGATTCTTCTCGAATTTTCTAGAATGATCTAGAATCTTCCAAACGTTCTATTTCTAATTTCCCTATTTAACAACTACTTCATGAATTAAAATATTTTTGTGATAACAAGTGGGACTCAGTAGAATCCCTTACTATAAATTTTAACTTTTTGTAGACTTTATTAATATTTTTATATATAAATACATCTTAGTAACACTACAAAGAATATTTAGTAATCCTTTAATCCTTTATTTGTCGAAGACTTTTTATTTGATGGCCATTGCACAAATTTAAATATGGTGGATTAAGTTATCTAGAACAGTGCTAATCAAAGTGTGGTACACGTACTTTCGCTGGTACGCGAGCCATCGTCTGCAGGTACGCGAGCAGTTCGTCTGCCGGTACGCGAGCCATCGTCTGCCGGTACGCGAGCCATCGTCTGCCGGTAAGCGAGCCATCGTCTGCCGGTACGCGAGCCATCGTCTGCCGGTACGCGGAGATTTTCCAGAAAAGAAAGAAATAATAGTAATAATCTACTATGCCACGAGAGACCGCCAGGATATTTGAATCGTTTTCGCTTTTTTTTTTTTTTTACATTTTCATTTTAGTTTTATATTATTATGGCTACATTGTTCATTTACTCGCTCATGTTAAAAGTTATTGTATAGTGGGGACATGTTCTTTTGAAGGGAAGTTGTATAATGTTGCAGATTAACGGAATTTGGTCTTGTTATAGATAGCCCACTATAAGTCATAAAAAGATTATAAATCAAGAAAGCAAATTGAGTTGAGGAATAACATTTTATATATACACATATCAATTAAGGTTTTTACAATTAAAGTAATCCTTTAAATATGGGTCCAACTGACGTTAAAATGTTCATGGCAATAAATGCTGAAAAGAGAATTAATGCTTAGGTATGTGGGATCGTTGTAAGTAAGAAATGTCCTTGATGTATCCGCTCCTTAGGTCAGTAAGTAGTTTTGAGACAGCAAAGAAGAAAAAGATAGGTAAGGGAGGTGAGCATAGTAAGCCGCTTGACTTGGTCAAGGGAGTTACTAATTACACTCGTCTCTATCGAGTCAGTCCGTGTGTGTCTGTCTGGGTCGGTCTGTCTGTCTTTCTGTCTGGCGATGCTTTCTGTATCGGTTTTTTATTTCTTCTTTTTGGATCGCAGCAGATCATTTGGGAATTCATACTTGTATTTGATTTTGGGCTTCCCATTGGCCGATAAATAAAATTCACGAAGGCTCACGAACTGGAAATTTAATATTTAATTGATTTTTAGTTTTCAACCGAAACACCTGCGTCGATCCGGCTGCGCACCGACTAGTTTTGGTCATTTGCTTTTTGGTCGTGGGAGTGCAAACATCCGGTCCATCGCTTTGCTCGGTCGGTATCACCACAATTGCTATCCAACTAACGAATGCGATATAATGAACAGCAAAACAGTGAACTGAATGCGCATCAGTCTTTGTTCAATTCATATATCCATGATATATACATATCATATATTTTAAATACGTCTTAAATTAATTAAAATTAATATTTTGTTTTACTGTTTGTCTATTTTTTAGAAGATTAATGCCTTTTATTAAATTTAAATTGCTTACGAAGTATTAATATTAACCTTAAATATTTTTCTGGATTTTTAAAAATATATACCCTCGAAACCAGTGGCCATAACTAATATAGCACAAATATGGTACCGGTCAATGGTACACTGGGAATATTTGTTACGTCAATGATGACTGCCCTTAGAATGAACAAGATATCATGTCCTCATGTTTATTACAGATAGTCTCAAAATGTCCCTGAAATAGTACATATCACAAAAAAAAAAAAAAAATCCAGGGTTCACAGTCCAAAACCCCCCACGCCATCTTACTCAGCTGGATTGGCTTGCTTTGCTTGCCGGTCCCTGGCACACTGAAAAAAAAACTACCGGTCCGCCACATCAGATAGTTTGAGAAGCACTGATCTAGTACACGCTTGCAACTTATTTTAATAATAGAATGGCTGAATTAATAATCAAGTCCACTACAAATCAAAGTGCAGCCTCACTCAAGTTTTAACGAAAAAAAGATATACTCAACGCCGATTCATTGTCGTTTCAAATTTAACATGACTAAGCCATCTGCAAGTACAATTTATTGTTACTGGAGATAGCTGCACCTCCAAGGAAAATCGACATTTAATCTAGTTATCATTAAAAAAAAAGTTCTTACAAAACCAGGTACCTCCACAAAATCGCTGAAAAAACAGCATCGTAAGAAGGGAAAAGGTCCCAAATGAGTGGAGGTACCTATACAAAACATGCATCAACACTCGGTGATCATCAACTCACCAACTGACTGAAAATTGATGCATTCTAATGACAATATTTCAAATATTTCATTGTCACCGGCATATTTAAATATTTATTTTTGGCATGTTTAGTCACTCACATCTCAACTACATCATTCAACCAACGTTCACAATTTAATGACTTCGTATATAACAAGCTTAAAGACAAAAAGCGAACAAATAACCCGCGACAAACAAAAGCAATTGTAACCTACGACTACCAAATACTCGAAAATTCAACAACACTTATTTCAGCTGAAAAATACTATGTCATTTTCGCGGAAGATTGTCATCAAACAAATCTTATAATAACGACGAGAACAAATTTCTGGTTTGTTCCATGCTTTACACGACCATAATTAGTCATTCGTACAAACACGCATGAATTGCCACAAACAGAAGACAAAAAATTACACATAAATGACCATTGTGGTGAATACGGAATTAAAAGTGACTCTCTCTTTTTCTTTTTTTTTTTTTAACCATTTCACCCCAAGCAAGGCATTCCATTGCCACTATAGCGCAGGGGGTTACATAGTGTGACACGATAACTAGACATATATGTATTTTATTATAATAGATTAAAATAGAAAATAGATTAGAATAGAAAATAGTTTAAAAACATATCTAACAAAAGTGAAAAAGAGAGGAAAAAATAAATAAATAAACGCTTTTTCTTTTATGAGGAAAATTGTGGAAGAGACAACGGTATCCGATTACTGTTTTAAATCCTACCACTCTTCCGGTAAATATGTGACTCAGTGATAAAGTTCAGCAGGTAGGTTTTCGAATGACCCGGTCAAGGGCTGTCCTTTACTGTATCTTCATTAAGAATTTTCCGGCGGAAGCTTAAGATAAAAAAAAAAAGATAACTGAAATTTCAGACTTACAGTCGCCAATGTTTATCACCGGTGGTCTAAAGCTTTTCCGGATTTCCGGATTCATATTAAATAAATAGAGTCAGTTAACAAGTGAGTCAAGAGAGGAGTTCAGCCGGGTGCGAGCTTGAAGTAAGAATCTCCGTTCGTCTTGTTTCGTTCAGTTTGGATTTGTTGATCTCCATTAATTGGAGTTAGAGCTGTGTGTCACATTCGCCTGCCCCAACCGACAAGGCTAACTCTAAACGAATAAAGCATCCTTTTCAACTCATCCAAGTTGTGGAAGTTCGTTCCTTATAGTCAATCTTGTACCCCCAGCTGTCCGGCCGACATTTTCAACAAACTCCCGGCAAAATCACAGAGTGGAGAACGGCCGCCGGAGAAAATTGTTCGGACCGGGATCGTTGGGGTGTTACAATAGGGGAAGGTGCTGAGAGAGCGGTTGGATATAGGAAATGTCAGAAGAAGGGTGATAGACGAGTAAGGAGGTACATAGGAAGAGTGTTTGAGAGAATGGGTGCGAGTTAGTGTGTTAGGAGGTGTCTATTGACCTTACATTTAAACTCCTGGAGATTGTAGCTGTCGGGAAAGCAAGTATGCGGAAGGGAAATCCACAGGCGGGAAGTGCGAGAAAAGAAACTGTTGGAGTAGAAATTGCGGTTACATTTTATCGGTTTCACTGTAAAAGGGTGGGACCTAGTTGCTACTGTGATGCAAAAAATTCTTTGAAAGCTGATTCCGACTCTGGTTTGGACCGAAAAGTTTTATCATTTAAAAATGTGCTTGAGTGCTTAAAAAATGATAATCAGTGAGTAAAAGATTGGGAGAATATGGAGGATGTGGTAAACTATCATATTCCAAGTCTGTGTATTTTTGCAACATCATTTTTGCAACATGTGGTCACGCATTATTATGAAGCAGAAGTGAACCACACTGATTCACCAATGCAGGTCTCATTTTTTGCAAGTGTGCATACATTTCAGCAATTTGATTGCAGTAATTTTTTTTTCTTCTCTTCACTGTTTACAAATTTCGCAATCTAGTGTGAAATCTAATTTTGAGTAACAGGAAAAAGGATTGACCCCGTACTGAAGGAAAAAGACGATGTCAAATTTCGCGACCTGGTGTTAATTTTTTTCTAACGGGAGCGATTTACAAAACTGAGAGAAGTTAACAAACCTGTGTGAAAATGTATTTTGCTATATAAAAAGAGAAAGAAAGTGGAATCAGTCAAACGGGATCAGAGATCAGATACGACACCGCTAATATGTGACAAAAGAAATTTCTATCCGTTGAATAGCGTCTCGTCGACACACATTAATTGTCCCTTTTCTTTGTTGCATGGTATTCTCCTGTATCTCTTCTTCTTCATCATCTTCACTATTCCAGCCATCAACAATAATAAGAAGTATACAATAACAACGGCAATAAGACACTTCAAGCGACTCCTAAAAACTCATGTCATCAGGTACAATTTTTCTTTATTGTTTTACCTTCCTTTTTACTTTCTCGCCGACCGTTAAAAAAAAGTGGACACAGACTTTATTACTACCCTATTAATCTTTTTCTGCATAAACACATTTCGCTACGACTGCGAACTCTTAATTCCTTTAAATCCGCAGGACTCATTGGGGAATATAAATCATCTTTTTTTCTAATTTTGCCTCTGTATCCGAAAATCTGCTGCGAAAAGTAAACTAAAAATGCAATAAAACTCTGATATTATTTAATTTGATAAGATTTTAATTGCTTAAATAAATAATAAAAACTAAGAACATTATAGTCTAAAAAAAAAAACCTTTTGGATACTAAAGAAATTTTTAAAGAATTGTTTTCATTCTTTTTTTTTTTTGTTGTTATAATAATTTATAAAATTTCAAAAATGTTTTAAAAATCATCAATGATTTGTTGTGGTTAGACTTTTTCGTTAAGAATTGATGATTATATTGCCTATCGAAAATTGAAAAGTTTAATAAATTAATTTCGCCTCCATATTTTTTAAATAACTTAATTTGTGTGTGTGTGTGTGTGTGTGTGTGTGTGTGTGTGTGTGTGTGTGTGTGTGTGTGTGTGTGTGTGTATTTGAAGTTTTTCTTTTTGCATGGTAATTTCTATGTGCAAATTAAAGAGTCATAGTTTCCGCCCTTACCCGGAAAAAATTGTACAATTTTGTCACTTATAAACGCCATACACTTTTATCTTATCTCTAATCGGGAACTTGTCAACACGTTTTGATATACGGTGGACAAGTCAAAAGTTCAAATTTCTAATTAGAAATAGTTTTATTGTAAATTTCACATTATAAATAAGCAATACTCGTGTAAATCTGATTAATTTAACATAAAATTTGCTACAAGATTTACATTATTCGAACTATTGTCCTCATCTTTGTTGCCATTTGTACGACGTTTCGGCCGTCGTACGCTCCGGCCTTCTTCAAGTGCTAGGAATTTCGAACCGAACCCTTTATTACAATCACTGTGGTATATCATTCTCATTCTCTGCGTAGTAAGCCTCGAGTGGAACTCATGACTTATCTCCCTCTAACCCTGCAAGTTAGTTGTTCACCACTGCTGTAACCTTGTATTGAACTCACATCTTTTTGGCTCAAGTCAGGAACTAACCAACGTCTATATCTACTGGACCATGTGTCCTTAAGGACATGGTATACCCCAATGATTGTAATAAAGAGTTCGGTACGAAATTCCTACCAGAAAAGGCCGGAGCGTACAACAGCCGAAATGTCGTACAAATGGCAAAAAGATGAGGGCAATAGTCCGAATAATGTAAATACTGTAAATACTACCTCATCTCAGAAATATAGACAACTACAATGATCTATTATTATACGTCATACAAATGGCAATCAAGATGTGGACAATAGTCTAAATAATGTAAATACTGTAAATACTACCTCATCTTAGAAATATAGACAAATAGAAAGTTCTGTTATTAAACGTCGTACAAATGGCAAAAAGATGAGGAGAGTAAACCGAATAATGTAAATACTGTAAATACTACCTCATCTCAGAAATATAGACAAATAGAATGATCTGTTATTAAACGTCGTACAAATGGCAAAAAGTTGAGGAGAGTAGTCCGAATAATGTAAATACTGTAAATACTACCTCATCTCAGAAATATAGACAAATAGAATGATCTGTTATTAAAGGTCGTACAAATGGCAAAAAGTTGAGGAGAGGAGGCCGAATAATGTAAATACTGTAAATACTGCCTCATCTCAGAAATATGGACAAATAGAATGATCTGTTATTAAACGTCGTACAAATGGCAAAAAGATGAGGGCAATAGTCCGAATGATGTCAATACACTAAATACTACCTCATCTCAGAAATATAGACAAATACAATGATCTATTATTAAACGTAATACAAATGGCAATCAAGATATGGACAATAGTCTAAATACTGTAAATACAACCTCATCTCAGAAATATAGACAAATAGAATGATCTGTTATTAAACGTCGTACAAATGGGAAAAAGATGAGGGGAGTAGTCCTAATAATGTAAATACTGTAAATACTACCTCATCTCAGAAATATAGACAAATAGAATGATCTGTTATTAAAGGTCGTACAAATGGCAAAAGATTGTGGAGAGTAGGCCGAATAATGTAAATACTGCAAATACTACCTCATCTCAGAAATATAGACAAATACAATGATCTATTATTAAACCTCATACAAATGGCAACCAAGATGAGGAAAATAGTCTAAATGATGTAAATACTGTAAATACTACCTCATCTCAGAAATTTAGGCAAATACAATAATCTATTATTAAACGTCATACAAATGGCAACCAAGATGAGGACAATAGTCTAAATAATGTGAATACTGTAAATACTACCTCATCTCAGAAATATAGATAAATAGAATGATCTATTATTAAAAGTCGTACAAATGGCAAAAAGATGAGGGCAATAGTCCGAATAATGTAAATACTGTAAATACTACCTCATCTCAGAAATATAGACAAATAGAATGATCTGTTATTAAAGGTCGTACAAATGGCAACCAAGATGAGAACAATAGGCAATAGGAGATTAGGCCGAATAATGTAAATACTGTAAATACGATCTCATCTCAGAAATATAGAAAAATACAATGATATATTATTAAACGCCATACAAATGGCAATCAAGATGAGGAGAGTAGTCCGAATAATGTAAATACTGTAAATACTACCTCATCTCAGAAATATAGACAAATACAATGATCTATTATTAAACGTCACACAAATGGCAACCAAGATGAGGACAATAGTCTAAATAATGTAAATACTGTAAATACTACCTCATCTCAGAAATATAGACAACTACAATGATCTATTATTATACGTCATACAAATGGCAATCAAGATGTGGACAATAGTCTAAATAATGTAAATACTGTAAATACTACCTCATCTTAGAAATATAGACAAATAGAAAGTTCTGTTATTAAACGTCGTACAAATGGCAAAAAGATGAGGAGAGTAGACCGAATAATGTAAATACTGTAAATACTACCTCATCTCAGAAATATAGACAAATAGAATGATCTGTTATTAAACGTCGTACAAATGGCAAAAAGTTGAGGAGAGTAGTCCGAATAATGTAAATACTGTAAATACTACCTCATCTCAGAAATATAGACAAATAGAATGATCTGTTATTAAAGGTCGTACAAATGGCAAAAAGTTGAGGAGAGGAGGCCGAATAATGTAAATACTGTAAATACTGCCTCATCTCAGAAATATGGACAAATAGAATGATCTGTTATTAAACGTCGTACAAATGGCAAAAAGATGAGTGCAATAGTCCGAATGATGTCAATACACTAAATACTACCTCATCTCAGAAATATAGACAAATACAATGATCTATTATTAAACGTAATACAAATGGCAATCAAGATGTGGACAATAGTCTAAATACTGTAAATACAACCTCATCTCAGAAATATAGACAAATAGAATGATCTGTTATTAAACGTCGTACAAATGGGAAAAAGATGAGGGGAGTAGTCCTAATAATGTAAATACTGTAAATACTACCTCATCTCAGAAATATAGACAAATAGAATGATCTGTTATTAAAGGTCGTACAAATGGCAAAAGATTGTGGAGAGTAGGCCGAATAATGTAAATACTGCAAATACTACCTCATCTCAGAAATATAGACAAATACAATGATCTATTATTAAACCTCATACAAATGGCAACCAAGATGAGGAAAATAGTCTAAATGATGTAAATACTGTAAATACTACCTCATCTCAGAAATTTAGGCAAATACAATAATCTATTATTAAACGTCATACAAATGGCAACCAAGATGAGGACAATAGTCTAAATAATGTGAATACTGTAAATACTACCTCATCTCAGAAATATAGATAAATAGAATGATCTATTATTAAAAGTCGTACAAATGGCAAAAAGATGAGGGCAATAGTCCGAATAATGTAAATACTGTAAATACTACCTCATCTCAGAAATATAGACAAATAGAATGATCTGTTATTAAAGGTCGTACAAATGGCAACCAAGATGAGGACAATAGGCAATAGGAGATTAGGCCGAATAATGTAAATACTGTAAATACGATCTCATCTCAGAAATATAGAAAAATACAATGATATATTATTAAACGCCATACAAATGGCAATCAAGATGAGGAGAGTAGTCCGAATAATGTAAATACTGTAAATACTACCTCATCTCAGAAATATAGACAAATACAATGATCTATTATTAAACGTCACACAAATGGCAATCAAGATGAGGACAATAGTCTAAATAATGTAAATACTGTAAATACTACCTCATCTCAGAAATATAGACGAATAGAATGATCTGTTATTAAAGGTCGTACAAATGGGAAAAAGTTGTGGAGATTAGGCCGAATAAAGTAAATACTGCAAATACTACCCCATCTCAGAAATATAGACAAATACAATGATATATTATTAAACGTCATACAAATGGCAACCAAGATGAGGACAATAGTCTAAATAATGTAAATACTGTAAATACTACCTCATCACAGAAATATAGACAAATACAATAATCTATTATTAAACGTCATACAAATGGCAACCAAGATGAGGACAATAGTCTAAATAATGTAAATACTGTAAATACTACCTCCCCTCAGAAATATAGACAAATAGAATGTTCTGTTATTAAAGGTCGTACAAATGGCAAAAAGATGAGGAGATTAGGCCGAATAATGTAAATACTGTAAATACTACCTCATCTCAGAAATATAGAAAAATAGAATGATCTGTTATTAAAGGTCGTACAAATGGCAAAAAGTTGAGGAGAGTAGGCCGAATAATGTAAATACTGTAAATACTACCTCATCTCAGAAATATAGACAAATAGAATGTTCTGTTATTAAAGGTCGTACAAATGGCAAAAAGTTGAGGAGAGTAGGCCGAATAATGTAAATACCGTAAATACTACCTCATCTCAGAAATATAGACAAATAGAATGATCTGTTATTAAAGGTCGTACAAATGGCAAAAAGTTGAGGAGAGTAGGCCGAATAATGTAAATACTGTAAATACTATCTCATCTCAGAAATATAGACAAATAGAATGATCTGTTATTAAACGTCGTACAAATGGCAAAAGGTTGAGGAGATTAGGCCGAATGATGTAAATACGGAAAATACTACCTCATCTCAGAAATATAGACAAATAGAATGATCTGTTATTAAACGTCGTACAAATGGCAAAAAGTTGAGGAGAGTAGGCCGAATAATGTAAATACTGAAAATACTACCTCATCTCAGAAATATAGACAAATAGAATGATCTGTTATTAAACGTCGTACAAATGGCAAACAGTTGAGGAGAGTAGGCCGAATAATGTAAATACTGTAAATACTACCTCATCTCAGAAATATGGACAAATAGAATGATCTGTTATTGAAGGTCGTACAAATGGCAAACATTTGAGGAGAGTAGGCCGAATAATGTAAATACTGTAAATACTACCTCATCTCAGAAATATAGACAAATAGAATGATCTGTTATTAAACCTCATACAAATGGCAACCAAGATGAGGACAATAGTCTAAATAATGTATATACTGCAAATACTACCTCATCTCAGAAATATAGACAAATACAATAATCTATTATTAAACGTCATACGAATGGCAACCAAGATGAGACAATAGTCTAAATAATGTAAATACTGTAAATACTACCTCATCTCAGAAATATAGACAAATAGAATGATCTTTTATTAAACGTCGTACAAATGGCAAAAAGTGAGGAGATTAGGCCGAATAATGTAAATACTGTAAATACTACCTCATCTCAAAAATATAGACAAATGCAATGATCTATTATTAAACCTCATACAAATGGCAACCAAGATGAGGACAATAGTCTAAATAATGTAAATACTGTAAATACTACGTCATCTCAGAAATATAGACAAATACAATAATCTATTATTAAACGTCATACAAATGGCAACCAAGATGAGGACAATAGTCTAAATAATGTAAATACTGTAAATACTACCTCATCTCAGAAATATAGACAAATACAATAATCTATTATTAAACCTCATACAAATGTCAACCAAGATGTGGACAATAGTCTAAATAATGTAAATACTGTAAATACTACCTCATCTCAGAAATATAGACAAATAGAATGATCTGTTATTAAAGGTCGTACAAATGGCAAAAAGTTGAGGAGAGTAGGCCGAATAATGTAAATACTGTAAATACTACCTCATCTCAGAAATATAGACAAATACTAAAATTTGCTAATTTTCCAAAAATAATGTGTCACAGATGTATATTTTATTTTTGCAAGATTTTTCAAATCGAGAATTTACTTTTATTTACAAATGTATCGATCGCTCAAAAATGGCGGCAAAATTCAAAAATTGAAAAATGTTCCAAACTTTTATAATCCGTTCAAAATAATTTCTGTTTAAAATAAACAAGAACATTGTGCTTACTGGAAATAGTAAATTTAACAAAAAAAAAAAAAGAAAAAAAGAAAAAAAAAGCATCAGTCAGTTAAGTGCCACACGTGAAACACGCTTGGGCGATCATGTCACGAAAGAGACATGACTGACTGGGCAGAAGATTATCTCTCAGTAGGTTGCCATTGCTTTCTGCTGTAGACTGGTTGCCGAACAAGCCTATAGAACCCAATCTGTCCTGTTTGGCATGTTTCCAACCATTATCTTCATTCACTCAGTTCAGTGCCATACGTGAAACACGCTTGGGCGATCATGTCTCGAAAGAGACATGACTGACTGAGCAGAAGATTATCCCGCAGTAGGTTGCTTTCTGCGGTAGACTGGTTGCCGGCCAAGGCTATAGAACCCAATCTGTCCTGTTATTTAACCCATAACTGGAGGGAAGAGACGGATTAATACCTTTCCCAAGGGTATTTGCGCGAAAGTGAATGCAATAAGAAGCTAATAGTTATAGAGAAGTCAGAAGGCTCCCCAGAGTTCTTTAAAACACGAACTACAGAGGAAGATTTCTTATTTTATTCCAAAATGGTCAGTACACTTGCTATAAAAAAAATCCTGATCTAGATTTCCCAAAACACCACTCCTTACTACCATCAATCTTTCTTGCACTGAAATGGTTATGAATTGACATAAATAAAGGCCTAGCAGTTAAGTGCAGGCCAGGGACAGTGTGTAGGTTGGAATTATTCTTTTTCAAATTAAAAGAAGTGATGATGACACAAATTTTTATCAGTTTTAAGAAACAGACCATAAAAAGTGAGGAACACTCTTCCCTCTCAGATATAAATATGTATATAAAGTATCAGTCAGTTAAATGCCTTACGTGATACACGCTTTGGCGATCATGTCTCGAAAGAGATACGACTGACTGGGCTGAAGATTATCCCGCAGTAGGTTGCCATTACTTTCTGTGGTAGACTGGTTGCCAACCAAGGCTATAGAACCCAATCTATCCTGTTATTTGACCATAGCTGGAGAGAGAAAAGACAGATTATATTCGTATATTAATAAGAAATAATTAGTGGGGGATCAGTTTTAATGTGATCTAGATTTTTCGCATTACTCGCGTGCCACATCCGGCCCCCAAAGAAGTTTTGTCAGGCCCTCCAACTTAACACCTCGACACTAATTATCTAATTAATTTGCTGAGAAAGTGGCAGAGAAATCATCAGTTAGAGTTCAGCGACTTGCAACGTCACGATTTTTTAAAAATCAAAATTTAATTTCAAATCCACTACTAACTTTCTTAAGAAATATATTTTGGCAAGTGGAAAATATAAAAAGTCTATTGAATAATGCGAAAATGATAGTACCATTATTTGGAAGAATATATGCTACAGAACAACCTTTTTGCGAAAAAGAAATATGTTAAAAATCGTTTAAGAACAAGGTTGGCTGATGACCACTTGGATGAAGTTTAGTCCCTGTCATCAACAAATACATCAACTGATGTGGAGAAGTTGTCGAACAATAAAGAGAAACAAATGTCTTATTAGATAATTTGCCTTTTCAAACTGTATTTTGTCGTTTTAAGGAATTTGAATTTTTTGTTGAGTGTGTTAGTTGTTATCCTGTTAGTCTTGCAATAAAAAAAAGCATTTTGTTTCAATAATATAACATTAACTTCATTGTTATTTCAGACGATGTCGGACACCTGGACCGAGCGGTCTGATGTTGAGACAATTTATTACAGTACAACGTGTCTTCCCTGTGTCAATGTGTTTTCCCTGTGTTTCTACTATAAATACTTTTACAGCTTCTGCTCCGATGAACTTAGATCACCGGTGCCCTCTATATATTAATTTGTTTGACATACAAGATTGGCAACTAGGTCCCAACCTTTTACTGTGAAAGCAATAAAATGTAAATGCAAATTCTATTCCATCAGCTTCTTTTCTCGCACTTACGGCCTGTGGAATTCCCTTCAGTTTACTTGGTTCCCAGACAGCTACAATCTCCAAGAATTTAAATGTAAAGTCACTACTCATCTCTTATCTCACTAACCTGCACCTTCTCTCCCAAGCTCCTTTCTGTGTCCACTCCACTCTCATCAGTATTCTCATCCTTCTCTTACCCACTACCTGACACCCCCTATAATCTGTCACTCTTTCTCATAACTTTCCTCCTATGTAACTCCTTGCAAACAGTGGCAGTAAAATGCCTTGCTTGGGGTGATATGATTATATTAAAAAAAAACATTTGATATCATGGCCCTCCTTCGAGACTTTGCATAGCTCTCTTCAAAAGGTTGCCGACCCCTAATATATAGAATACACAGTTTTTTACCCAATCCAGATAATTAAGACAATTTTCTTAGGGTTTGTTTCAGCGAACTAATAGAAAATCAGGTCATTTGGAGAAATTTGATTGTATGAGTAAAGTGGGTGTAGTGAACAAAACAAGATCTACATTTAAAATTCAAGTCTGTCTCATTGTTAGAAATAAACGAAATTTGTCGTCTAATGAAAGGCCAGAATCATATCCGGGAGTGAATTCCCAAGCAAAATAAAAGACGAGCAAACGCTACCGTTTTCAGAGAGTTAAAATGAGGAGCGTAATATATAATTATTCCTAACAGCAAAAAATATTGGTGCTAATAAGATAGTACACGACAGCTCTTGTGTTGAAGTAAACTGTGTAATCTATGTTTTTATTATAGACTTATAAAAATATACTACCATATATATATGTGCGTTGTGGTGCAGTGGATATCGGCTTGGAACGAGAAATCATCGAGCCGAGTTCGAATTCCAGTACCTTGTATTCACTTACACGCAAATACACTTGGGAATGGTATTAATCCGTCTCTTCCCTCCAGTTATGGGTTAAACAAAGGACATACTTGGTTCTATAGCTTTGGTCGTCAACCAGTCTACCGCAGAAAGTAATGGCAACCTACTGCAGGATAATATTCTGCCCAGTCAGTCATGTCTCTTTCGAGACATGATTGCCCAAGAGTGTATCACGTATGAAACTTAACTGACTGACCATATATAATGTTCTACTAAGTATTGAGTACTCTTAATAAAGTATATCACTACAAACAGTGGACTGCCAACACATTAGTTTGTACTACTTCTAAGATTCAGGGATGTGAGTGATGGTAACAAAAATAACATGACTGACTAGGGCAAATGATTATCTCGCTGTAGTTTGTCATTACTTTCTGCGGTAGACTGGTTGCTAGCCAAGGCTATAGAACCCAATCTGTCCTATTATTTAACCCATAACTGGAGGGAAGAGACGGATTAATACCTATCCCAAGAGTATTTGCGCGTAAGTGATTGCAAGACATTCAACTGGAATTTGTATCATTAAAAAGCTAAATAGAACATAAAACGCAGAGCCAAAAATGATGAAGATCAAATCTTATCAAAATCAGAGACTAATGAATTTCATAAATCTTTGAAGCTTATAAAAGTTGGGTGGGGGTAACCGAGGAGCCAACCAGAATTCGGCGGTGGAGAACTTGGCCCCTTCTAGTTCCCCGTAGAATCACCAATGCCTGTTCAGTCAGTTAAGTGCCATACGTGATACACGCTTGGGCGATCATGTCTCGAGACATGACTGAATGGGCAGAAGATTATCCCGCAGTAGGTTGCTTTCTGCGGTAGACTGGTTGCCGACTAAGGGTATAGAAGCCAATCTGTCCTGCTATTTAACCCATAACTGGAAGGAATAGTAGGATTAATACCTTTCCCAAGGGTATTTGCACGTAAGTGAATATAACGAGGTTAACTGGAATTCGAACTCGGTTCCCCGATTTCTCGTTCCGAGCTGATATCCAATGCACCACAACGTACATCCTCAAATATCAATGTCTGTTACAAAGATATAAAACCGAAAATTAGTGTTTACTTTTGTTTTGTAAAACCTTTTTTTCCTCATTGCTTGTCAAAGTGAAAGTTACACCTTCATGAAAATAAAAGAAAACAATTACCTATCATTTTCTAAGAAAATATATAGAACACATTTAAAAAAAACATTATTCATATTGCTGTATTATTAGAAAGTGATTCAAGACTAAAATAAAAACAAAGTTTAACAGATAAAAAGTTTACAAAGAATTTTTCAATTTCATCATTGTTTTAAAAATTCTCAGCAATATCAAAAGTCAACTAATGATAAAAACCACCAGTCTGTTGCTTTTCTCTTCATAAACTACATTATTCACTTCAGTGATTGTCTATTATTTACGCTTAAAGCCCAAGATATTTCTTGACTTTAATGTTACAAATGAGCTGCGTTTAGAGGTTGCTTTTTGTGTTAAGCCCAACATAAACGAAACACGAGTACGTTCCCATTAGTAGCCATAATTATTTTTTAGCTGCTCAAATAGTCTCATAATTCAAGAAAACAGACGAGAACCGAGAACTTTTAAAATAAAGATGTTGCGTCTACAACTAAAGAAAATCTTGTTAATGTCTGCATTGCAGATTATTCTCTTATCAATTTGTGGACGCCTTCATCTGGTCTCTGCAAAACCAAGTAAGTGAAAGATATACTACTACTACTACTACTATTATTATTATTTCATTTTTCATCATAATTTTATTTTTACTATGGTCGCACTACCTACAAAATCTGGGGAAAGATCTAAGGCAGGTCGTGGTGTGTTGTTATGGCTACAAAACATTTCATGTTTTTTCTATCTGCCATAAAATCCCCAGCGTTACATAGACAAATTTCTCCTTAGTGTGTGGGCTGTACTTAACAAGACATTTTTTGTATATCTCTTAAGATATACAAAATTCTTTCAATGTGTTGTTTTGTTCCATTTTTTATCATTCCAAGTGCACCTACTATCACTGGCACAACTCTTGTTTTCAATTTCCACATTTTTTCTATTTCAATTTCCAGGTCTTTATATTTTGACAGTTTTTCGAATTCCTTGATTGCTATGTTAAAATCCGCTGGACAAGCCATATCAATTAATAGGCAAGTTTTTTTTCTTTTTGGGTTTTAACAATAATGTTCGGCCTACTTGCTTCAATTTTCCTGTCTGTATAGATGCTGTAATCCCATAGAATTATGACATCTTCTATTTCTGTAACTAGTGCTGGGTGATGTTCATACTAGTGTTTGTTTACATATTTTCCAAAGTGTTTGCACATTGTCCAGTTTAAATATTTCCCCACTCTATCGTGACGATTTTTATATTCATTTAGGGCAAGTACAGAATATCCTGAGATTAAATGGTCTATTGTTCCTTGGTATTTGTCACATAAGCTGCACTTTTGGATCTACATTGTTATGTATTACATTTGCCTGGAAGTTCCTAGTAAAAAGACTTAGTTCTTGCTCTGCAAGAATAAAGGCTTCAGTTTCAGACTTTAATCCAAATGCACATAACCATCGATGAGTATTAACTTTATCAGCATGGGGTTTATTAGCACGTTCTGGATATTGGCCATGCAGAGGTATGTCTTGCCAGCGTTGTTTCATCTGTTCAAGAGCTTTATTCTTGGCTTTCTTTTTCATACTTTTACCGCAATATGTGGCTCTTGGCTTCTGTTTTGGTTTTCTACAGAATCTACTAAATGTAAATCTTGTTTGTATTTATTGCCTTTTTTCATTATTGGATATTTTTTCTTTCTGTTTTCATGTTGTTTAGCTAATTGTATCATCCAGTCCTTTGTTGTTGTCTTGTATGATAATTCTAGCTGAATAAAACCTCTTCCACCTTTTTTACAGGATATGTATAGACGGTCGACAAAAGATGATGCATCTTATGCTTAGAAAGAAGCTTTCTTGTTTTAGAATCTAATCGTCTGATGTCATTTAGAGTCCAGTTCAAGATGTTGAAACTATATTAGACCACTGGGATGGCAAGTTTATTAATGGCCATAATTATGTTCAATTCAGTTTTTAATATCAGTCGTACCCTTCTATAGTACTCTTTACGCACTATTTCTTTCATTTTCCTTTGGTGAATTCTTTCACTCTCATTTTCACCTAAGTACTTATAAGCTTCTTCTTGTCCTAAATCTTTTATTGTTACAGCAGGGTCTAAGCTGGTCTAAGCTAACAGAGGATGTTTGTTGTAGCGATCCTCGTAAAACTTTAGCTTTAGAACATTTATCCAAATTGAATTTCATTGCAATATCTTCACTGAAGCAGTTTAAGAGTTTGCAGAAGTCCTTCCAGCTCATTGTCATTCTTAACATGCAACTTTAAATCTGCGATGTAAAATGGATAGCTTATTTTCTTTTGAGCTATTTTATAACCACATTCTGTCGTGTTAAGTTGGCTGGTTAATGCTATTAGTGATATGAAAAATAGTAAAGGAGAAAAAGAGTCACCTTGAAATATTTCTCTGTTGATGTTGATTTCATCAGACTTAAAGCTTCCATTTATATGATTGAGGTGAAGTGTTGTTTTGCATATCGACATACATTTTTTGATGAAATTGATTATAACGGGTGATAGCTTGTACATATTTAAAGACTTTAAGGTCCAGGAATGTGGTACATTACCGAATGGCTCACGATAATCTATCCAGGCAGTACTAAGATTTTTCTTTGCATTGAAGTAGTTTTCCAAGATGCATTTCTTTACATTGAAGCAGTTTTCTGTTAACAAGTAATTGGTCTTTACAGCCTCGTTTGCACCCTTTTTGTACAAGCGGTAGTATGTCATTCTTTCCAAAAAGAAATATGTCTTTTGTTAAAATAGATATCAATAGTTGCTATGTTGTGGGAAGACATGTAATTGGTCTGTAGTTTTTCGGGATATTTGTGTCACTCTTCCTGGGTAGAAGAAAGGTAGTGTGTGTGTGTGTGTGTGTGTGTGTGTGTGTGTGTGTGTGTGTGTGTGTGTGTTATTTAATCTGATATTAATTATTTTAAGTTGATCAGCGCCTTTGATCGAGGATATATCGTCGGGTATCTGGTCGATCGTTTTGTCAAGGGAATGTCGTCGGGTCGATCGTTTTGTTGAGAATATATCGCCGGGTATCCGGTAATATTTTAGGGGAAATCTTAATATTAACTTTAATATTCTTAATATTAATAATATTAATATTAATAATCTTAATTATAATATTAATATTAATAATCTTAATTATAATATTAATATTAATAATCTTAATATTAACTTTAATATTCCCTGATCCAAATGACAAAAAAGTCTTCTTTGTTTCTCTCGCAACCTATATAAATTTTCGCTCACTCCCCCTTTACCTCTCCCGTCTCTCTTCCACCTCTCTCTCTCTCTCTCTCTCTCTCTCTCTCTCTCTTTCTCTCTCGTTTTGTCTGTCTGTCTGTCTCTCGTTTTATCTGTTTCACACTCGCTCCTTCTCTGGCTCTTTTTCCCTCTCTTTCTCTGTCGTTTACTCTATTTCTCTCTTCTTTTACCCTCTCCCTTGCTTTCTATGTTTCTGTTTCTCTTCCTCTCAGACACCCCCCCCACACACACACACACAAAACGATTCGAGATATGATGTAAACTCTGAGGGAGGTCAGAGAACTCATCGGCCAAAGCACAGCGAATAAAACTATTAGTCAAAGCCGTTGCCATGAAAAAATACTTGTAAAAAAGACAGAGGGAAACCACATCACATCGGTGAGAAAGTGACTGAAGGTGGGCTGCCAAATTAGGATCGATTATATTGCAGATCCTCCTTTGGATTTTATCGAGAACCTCAAGATGAATAAGATCACCCGACTAGATATGGCAACAGGACTCAATGCACGGACGAATGATAGATTTATAACTGTAAAAGATATCTTCTGACGAGAAGAACTTTAAATTTTGCAGATTAAAGTTGGTTAGAAAGCATGGGACCAGAAATGAAATCCATGAGCGGAAACTATAAGAAAAGAATATAGAACTTACGGCTACATCTAGCCAACTCCACTAATATACCACTTAAATACCGCTGGCATAGAATTTACGGTTACATCTAAACGGTAAATTGGTGAAATGGTGCATCATTCTAATTTCGTTTCGTTTAGCCAAATTCTAGTAATCATTCAACTGATTAAAATAAAATATTTTTAGTGAATACTAAGTGAATCTAAACTTATTTATAAATGGAACTTTGTGTGTATGTGTGTGTGAGTATGTATCTGTGTGTGTGTGTGTGTGTGTGTGTGTCCGTCCGTTACCTATAGACTCCGAAACCGATTTTCTTGAAAATTTACACAATTGTACTATAAGCGTCTGCGAGTGTTTTTAGCTAGGTTTTGTGTCGAGATACCCCCGATAAACATCGAAAATCGATAATCGAAAAAATCGGTTTATAGAAGGAGTGGTCCGATTTTAATCAAATTTGATACACTCAGAGACAAAGACATAAGAAACGATATTCAGAAGTTTCAAGGTTGCAATTCTTACAATAGTGCAGAAAATTTGATATCGATACCAGGAAATCAAAATTTGACTTACATCCATTCATTTTTCTTTCAGTCTACGGTTTCGCTTTAACTGGAAACAACTCTTGCTTTTTAGTCTTTCGTACCAAGGTCCAATGAGTCAGAGCTTCAGGACCATGGATTAGTTTTAAAGCTTTCATTACACCCGAGCAACGCCGGGCTATACTGCTAGTATATATATATATATACTAGGTGCGATTGGTAAATTGTCGCAATTATTTTATTATTTCAAATATTCTTTAGGCTGATTTTGTACTTCAGGACCATGGATTAGTTTTAAAGCTTTCATTACACCCGAGCAACGCCGGGTTATACTGCTAGTATTTCATTAATATCATTCGCTTTACTTTTGTATTTTGTTCCAGTTTTTATCCATTTATCTTTTCAATCCCCTGAGTTTTTTTTGTTTTTTTTTTATCCGAAATATTACACTAATATCATTCGTTTTTTTTTCTCTACTTATTTACATATCTACCGTCTTCGGTATGATTTTCGATTTTGTTAATAGGCATATTCCTTCATCCCTATGGAATGGTATCTTCCACATCGTGTTAATTTATGTATTTATTTTAGTATATTTAATGAGTTTTTTTTTTCTCTATTTGGTCATTTAGCTATTTTAACCATTCATCTTCACATTAAATATCACGAAAAATCAATTTATTTTTATTTTTTTCCGGATATTTACTGGAACCATTTACACATTATCATCACTGGACATTCATTTATTTGTAGACGACCTTATTCTAGAAAGTTTTCCTCTTCTCCTGTGCAACCAAAAACATCTTGCATTCCAATAACGTAGCAAACAGAGATTAGGACACAGGACGGGGCCTGATCAACCTTGACTGGGTCAACCTGGGGAGAAGTTATGATGTTTTTAAAGGACCGAAACCGCCAATGAACCAGGGTAACATCACTGATGATGTGTCCTAACCACATCTAAATGATGTATTTTTCAAACAAAATGTGGTATTTTTTTTTTTTTAGTTGTTTTCTTTCAAAAGCCTGGCCGCTTAAATTCTTATAGTTGTAAAGAGATAGACAAGATGAAATCGACAAAAGAAGAGAAAACAGAAAAATGGAGGGACAGAGAAATTAAAAGATAAAGCGACAACCGTGTCCTCCTCATTTCTTGGATTATGTTTAAAATAACAGGCTATACTGCTATTTACTATACATACTAAACAATTTTAATTTTTTAGTTTTTAGTTTATCATTTTTCTACTCACCAATCACTGTATTGTCCAGCTAAAATGAAATATTGTCCAGCTAAAATGAAATATTGTCAATATTCTATGTAATATTCAAACCGGTATCCTCATCATTATTTTTTTTTAATTATGTTTTAATCTTTGCACCCACTGATCATTCAATTGTTTGGCTATATAAAAATGAAGTATTTTCATTATTCTACGTAATATACAAATGAGTATACTCATCTTTATTTTTAGAAATATGTTTTAATTTTTGCACTCATCAATCATTCTACTGACCGGCTATCTAAAATGAATTTTTGTTATTATTCTATGTAATGTTCAAAATGAGTATTTACATTATTCGGACTATTGTCCTCATCTTTGTTGCCATTTGTACGCTCCTTCATCAGGTGATAGGAATTTCGAACTGAACCCTTTATTACGATCATTGAGGTATATGAACTCCATTCCTTGCGGAAAACCTTGATTGGAAGTCATGAGTTTTCTCCCTCTAACCCTACAAGTTACTTGTAGCCTGGTATTGAACTCAAAACTCTAAGAGAGAGGAACTAACTCATAACTCTAAGAGTCAGGAACTAACCAACCTCTATATCCACTGGGCCACTTAAACAAGAACAACTGAATTTTTGTGACTTTTAAACCTAATGTCCAGTAACCTTCTTTTTTTTTTACTAGAGTTCATATTGCAATTTTTTGATGCTAATGGTTTTCTCTAATATTTTTTTATGTTAATGGTTTTCTGTAGTATTTTTTACCAGAGCTCATATTGCAATTTTAGACACTAATGATTTTTTCTGGCACTCTGTATTGTGTTCATCTCTAGGCTTGGTCGGCTTAGGAGATTTTTTCAGCCTAGCATATGTGCTGATTCCTTAAGTTTACTTATTTTCTAGACAAATTCAAAATGAGTCATTTTTTTTTAGATTATGTTTTAATCTTTGAATTCACCAATCATTCTCGTATATTTAATTCTGAAATGATCTATTGTTATTGTTCTATGTAATATTCTAATGAGTATATACTCACTATTATTTTTTGGATTATGTTTTAATCTTTGAATTCACCAATCATTCTCGTATATTTAATTCTGAAATGATCCATTGTTATTCTATGTAATATCCAATTGTGTATTCTTATTATTTTTTATTGTTTTTATATCTTGTATCTAAATCCATTGTTATAATTACGTATCCTCCAATTTTTCAAAGCCCTCACTTTAATCACTGACCTGTTTTTCAGCGTTTACAAATCAGACGACTGCAATCAATAATATTCCATCAACATGGAAAACAAATGAAAATGATTATCACATACATGTGAGCGTGACGTTTGGTGCTGGTTTTTTAACCTTACTTTTCTGTTTTCTTTTATGCTATTGTTGTTGTTATACTCAGGTATGTAAATATCTTCACTTTAGAACTTATTCTTTTTAATTTTATGCATTTATTTAGCAGTTTTTGTCAGTTTTAGCAGTTTTTGCCAAATTAAGTGAAAATCAATTGAAAAGATTTTGTAACTCAGATGCGACAGTTTTGAACGATGGAGATAAGTTTTTATATTGCGGTCAATATTATATATTTAGGTCAATATTATGCATTGAGGTCAATATTATATATTGAAGTCAATATTATATATTGAAGTCAATATTATATATTGAGGTCAATATTATATATTGAGGTCGATATATAATGAGGTCAATATTATATATTCAGCTTAATATTATATATTGATGTCAATATTAATTGAAAAACTATAAAGGAATGATGATGTATAAAGTCTCCTGTCATATAAATAAATATTGAAACAAGATATATTAATGAAATTGTCGAAATCAAATGAAATTTTTTTTTCGAAATAAGGGTTCATTTTTAAGTATATTCTCCAATGATATAAATCATTATTAAAACCAGGTAGAATAATAAAATTAGTATCAAAATCAAATTAATTCATTTTTTCAAAATTACGAATGTCCATTGTTAATTATATTCTGCAATCATATAAATCCATATTGAAACCGGATGGAATAATGAAATTTGTATCAAAATCAATTTTTTTCAGAGTTACAAGGCTTCATTGTTAAGTATAGTCTCAACTCATATAAGTAAATTTGAAACCAGTCAGAATGATGAAACTGTTAATGGGAATTCTATAAAAGGAAAGGAATATTTTCAGTTTCCATACTCCACTCTCAGTTATTAAATTTATGAAATAATGACTCCTTAATACATCGATGGAGCATTGTAGCCGAAAGAAAAGGAATGACAAACATTCTTTGTTCTCAGAAAGGGTTTTATATAGCTAAATTATTGCACAAAATTATATATATATATATATATTTACATTTGTCACACACAAAGAAAAAGTAACACATGTTTGCGAAAACAACTAGAACAGAAATGGCGAAGAGATAGAGTTTTTTACTCGGGATAATTACCAATGGGAATTCGAGATTTTAGATGTTTCTTTTATGTTCCTATAGAAGGTATTTTTATCCAAACAGTAAAATGAACGTGTCCGATTTACCTTACATGGTATCAGTAAGGACACATTTCTTGAACGAGAAAACAGTGAGTCATGGGTATTTCTTATATTGACAGTGCAAGCTGGAGTTTCTATATCTGGTGGAGACAGTGCTAAAGAAAAAATGGCACTGTGAGATTGTGAGCTGCTTATCGGCAGCTGGTTGACCCAGGCAGAAGACTTGACTTGAATCTTCGAATGAACAAATAAAAGATCGTTAAATGTCTTCCTTTATTTTTGTATCACAATACATACCCCTTCCCTAAACTGGTTCTAGAACTTACCAAAAAGAGTTACTTTTATTCTACTTCTTGTTGATATTATAGAAATATGGTTAGGTACTTTATCAAACTACAATATAGAAAAACAATGTGTATGCAGCGCACACTAAAACTTACTAGAAGTTTTAAACATTGTCCATTTAATAGCACACTTTATTATTTAATCTTCAGGAAAGTCAACAGTTAATTGGGTAATCAGTAAAAAAAGGAATATATCCTATTTGCATTTCCACTCTAATGGGCATTATTACATCCATGATATAAGAACACAGACACGGAAAGAACGGAATAGCTAAATAAGAAACATACTTTGTTCCCACAGATAGATTTATACATCATGCATCCTATTTGAATGTTAAAAATGCAACATAATCTATTAAAATATATGCATGTTAAATTAAGCTTTCTAATCTGATGAATTCTAGATAAAGTATTAAAAGCTGATCAATCATACATACATTAAACATACTAACCTGGTGAAGCTATATTAAGTATTAAAAGCATAAGAATCTTACTTTAATTATTCTATTCTGAAGAATGCTGCATAAAGAATAAGAATTAAATGAATGGTACTATTAAACAAGCTAATTTGGTGACTGCTACACTAATTATTAAAGCATATGAATGTTATATTAATCATTTTTATTTGGTGAATGCTACATAAAGTATTAAAAGCATATGAATGTTACATTAAGCATTCTAGTCTGGAATGTCTGCATGAAACAACTTCTAATGTGTCCTTTGTTTGATAGAAATTTAACAAATTTGGTTCACATGACTACTGGGGTTCTTAGTGTGTCAAATAAGAATCATTTTTCTATTCCAACTTACTTCACTCAATTTGAGGTATTAAAATCTACTGATGAATCTGAATCTTTTGCACATAAATTCCAATTTTATTCTTGACTCATTTGGAGTATTTTTTCATGACTTTTCACTTAGATCTGAGTCTAATGCTTCTTGCTTTCCTTCATGTTAGAAATCCATTTCTATATCTCTAGTTTTTAAGAAGGCAGGTGAACCATCTGATCCTACTAATTATTGGCGTATTAGCCTTTTAGCAATATACTAGAGGCTCTAATTAACTCTCAACTGGTTCAGCACTTCACATTTCACATCGCAAAATCTTCTGTCAGAGAATAATATAGGCTTCTCTTCTCAAGCTAAATTGCCGATGTGTTGATTATTGCTGAAAGTGATTATCACACTTTAGATATGAATAGTGAATCTCAAGCCATTGCTTTGGACATCTCGAAAGCATTTGACAGGATTTATTATATCAGTCTTCTTCAGAAGTTGAAAGGTTATAGTATTCCTGGTTGAATTTTTGAACTGATTCAGTCTTTCTTATCAAATCACAAAATGAAAGTTATCTTGAATGGCCACTCTTCTAGATCATTTTGAAATGGGCTCTATTCTTGGACATACGTTGTTTTTAATTTTCATAAATGACTTTCCTGATGTCATCATTTCTCAGTTCAGTATCTATGCTGATGTCATAACCATTTACTTCTGCTGTAAAAATAAGTCTGTTTCGTTTGATAAGATCATATTGGCGGCTTTTCTAAAAATGTCTGTTAAATGGGACAAGGAATGGTTGGTTAATTTTAATGTCTATAAAATGAAATAAATGATATAAATTACGAATATTATAATCTAAAGAAAAACATTTTTCGATTAATAATGAAATTTTTTAAAAATTGTTTCATTTTTTAAATTATAATTATTTATAAATTTTCATAAATATTTTTTTTAAAGTTCAAAAACTTCTAGATGTTAGTTTCAGTTCTTCATTAAAAATTAAAAAATATATTTAAGAAGCAAAAATCGAAAAGATTAATTCAAATCATCGAGCCATTGAATTTTTAAAATAATTTTTATTTATTTTTTTTTTTTGCGTGTGTGTATTTGAAGTTTTGTTTTTCTATGGTAGTTTCTGTGGGTACATTTAAAGGTCACGTGTTTTATGGTTTCTTCCCCTTACAGGAAAAAAAATTGGACAATTCTATCAACTTCAGTAACCATACACTTACCTCGCATCTGTGAAGTTTTTCATCAACATGCCAAATATGGGGAAAAGGTCATAAAGTTCAACATTGTGTTTAAGAATTATTTTTAATCTAAGTTTCATACTATAAATAAGTAATACTTGTGTAAATCAGATTACTCTAACATTAAACTTGCTAATTTTCAAAAATAATGTGTCACAGATGTATATTTTTATTTTGCAAGATTTTTAAAACCGAGAATTACTTTTTGTTACAAATGTGTTGATCACTTAAAAAGGCCACCAAATTGAAAAGAAACACAAACTTCAAAAATAATTTAATTTAATTTTGATTAAGTTCTGAAGATTTCATTAAAATCTGATAATTATTTGAATTTTGCAAGAATTTCCAAATCAATGTTTTTTACTAAAAAAAAAGATGTTAAATTTTCCTATACTAATCCCCTTCCCCATTGTTGACACAATAAAAAAAATCTTTTTGACGAAAATTTCAAACCTGCTAGAAATAATTAACAAAAGTGAGAGAATAATCAGAAACTTCTTTGTTCCTTCTTCTTAATAAAAAATATTTTGACGATAAATCTTTGTTTTTATTTGTTTATTTTTATTTTTATTTTTATTTTGTTAGTCACCTGGTTTTGTGTTATGCTCTTTTTTTTTTCAGGAAATTAATTATTAGTGGAGTTACCCATTTTGAATGCTAATCACAGTGTTAATCTGATTCTTGAGGCTTAATGTAGCATTCATCTGTTTTTTCTTTAAATTTTAATAAAGTAGTCATTCTGATTTTCATAGCATTCATTGATTTTTAATATTCAGTGTATCATTTATTTCTTTTTTTAATGTTTCATGTTGAATCATTTGATGAAGTTTTTAATTTTCCTTCTTTTTTTATATTATTAGCGAATAATTATAAGACGAGATGATACAAGGATTAAAAAATGATGTTGCTGTAAGTACATTATACCCTCTTGTGCGATCATGTATGTATTATCATATGAATAATTAGTAATTCTAGAGGGGATCAGTTTATTACTTCGTAACCATAGAAAATAGATCCCCCACTTTATGCTCAGTAGAATGTTTTTGTTTCTATTATATTCAGTTAGTCATTTTTGCCATATGTGTGACCATCTTGTGCGATCATGTATGTATTATCATATGAATAATTAGTAATTCTAGAGGGGATCAGTTTATTACTTCGTAACAATAGAAAATAGATCCCCCACTTTATGCTCAGTAGAATGTTTTTGTTTTTATTATATTCAGTTAGTCATTTTTGCCATATGTGTGACCATCTTGTGCGATCATGTATGTATTATCATATGAATAATTAGTAATTCTAGAGGGGATCAGTTTCTTACTTCGTAACAATAGAAAATAGATCCCCCACTTTATGCTCAGTAGAATGTTTTTGTTTCTATTATATTCAGTTAGTCATTTTTGCCATATGTGTGACCATCTTGTGCGATCATGTATGTATTATCATATGAATAATTAGTAATTCTAGAGGGGATCAGTTTCTTACTTCGTAACAATAGAAAATAGATCCCCCACTTTATGCTCAGTAGAATGTTTTTGTTTCTATTATATTCAGTTAGTCATTTTTGCCATATGTGTGACCATCTTGTGCGATCATGTATGTATTATCATATGAATAATTAGTAATTCTAGAGGGGATCAGTTTATTACTTCGTAACAATAGAAAATAGATCCCCCACTTTATGCTCAGTAGAATGTTTTTGTTTCTATTATATTCAGTTAGTCATTTTTTGCCATATGTGATACCCTCTTGTGCGATCATGTATGTATTATCATATGAATAATTAGTAATTCTAGAGGGGATCAGTTTATTACTTCGTAACAATAGAAAATAGATCCCCCACTTTATGCCCAGTAGAATGTTTTTGTTTTTATTATATTCAGTTAGTCATTTTTTGCCATATGTGTGACCATCTTGTGCGATCATGTATGTATTATCATATGAATAATTAGTAATTCTAGAGGGGATCAGTTTCTTACTTCGTAACAATAGAAAATAGATCCCCCACTTTATGCTCAGTAGAATGTTTTTGTTTCTATTATATTCAGTTAGTCATTTTTGCCATATGTGTGACCATCTTGTGCGATCATGTATGTATTATCATATGAATAATTAGTAATTCTAGAGGGGATCAGTTTATTACTTCGTAACAATAGAAAATAGATCCCCCACTTTATGCTCAGTAGAATGTTTTTGTTTCTATTATATTCAGCTAGTCATTTTTTGCCATATGTGATACCCTCTTGTGCGATCATGTATGTATTATCATATGAATAATTAGTAATTCTAGAGGGGATCAGTTTATTACTTCGTAACAATAGAAAATAGATCCCCCACTTTATGCCCAGTAGAATGTTTTTGTTTTTATTATATTCAGTTAGTCATTTTTTGCCATATGTGTGACCATCTTGTGCGATCATGTATGTATTATCATATGAATAATTAGTAATTCTAGAGGGGATCAGTTTCTTACTTCGTAACAATAGAAAATAGATCCCCCACTTTATGCTCAGTAGAATGTTTTTGTTTCTATTATATTCAGTTAGTCATTTTTGCCATATGTGTGACCATCTTGTGCGATCATGTATGTATTATCATATGAATAATTAGTAATTCTAGAGGGGATCAGTTTATTACTTCGTAACAATAGAAAATAGATCCCCCACTTTATGCTCAGTAGAATGTTTTTGTTTCTATTATATTCAGTTAGTCATTTTTGCCATATGTGTGACCATCTTGTGCGATCATGTATGTATTATTATATAAATAATTAGTAATTCTTGACTCCCTTCCTTTCTTATCCTTTCCCCTCATGTATCTTGTTCTTCTACGTTTTCACTCTCCTCTCATGTAACTCTCTTAACAGCAGTATTCTCATCCTTCTCTTACTCATTCTCTGACACCATCTCTAACCTCTTCCTCTTTCTATTCGCTTACATCTTGTTTACCCCCCGCAACGCACCAGTGGCAGTACTACCTTGCTCGGGTTGATACAATTAAAAAATTCTCTAAAGTTCTGAAATTTGATCTATGGCATATTGGCTACAATATAATGGCCATGCAATACCAAACAAATAATTTTAATATTCTTGCTAGTACAATCTTTCTCTCCACCTATGTGTCTGTCATCTCACCTGCATTCTCATCTTTCTATTTCTCCTTTCTAACTAGTTTGTACTCCTCACTCTTTTCTAATTAATCTTTTTACAGTTACGTAGCCCCCCCGCTCATCAGTGGCATTTCTGCCTTGCTCCTGGTGAAATGATTAATATATATATATATGTTGCATTGACTCCTATATAATGGCCAGGCATGTATTTTTATGTAGAGTGACAGATTCTGACTTTTATTATAACAGCTTCTTCTTTTCTCCCATTCGCTGTTTCTGAAACTCCCTTTCATATAATTGCTACCCTAACAGTAACAATCTCCAAAAATTTAAATGCAACTTCAATAGTCTTATCTCCTTGACTCCCTTCCTTTCTTATCCTTTCCCCTCATGTATCTTGTTCTTCTACCTTTTCACTTTACTCTCATGTAACTCTCTTCCCTACAGTGTTCTCATCCTTCTCTTACTCATACTCTGACACCATCTATAACCTCTTCCTCTTTCTATTCGCTTACATCTTATGTAACCCACCACAACGCACCAGTGGTAGTATTGTCCTGCTAGTCAGTCATGTTTCGAAAGAAATATGGTTGCCCAAGCGGGTATCACGTATAGCAATTAACTGACTGACTGTGTTTGTATATACAGGTTAGACACTAATTACAACTAAAAAAAAAATTCTTTAATGTTCTGAAATTTGATCTATGACATATTGGCTACAATTTAATGGTCATGTAATACCAAACAAATAATTTTAAATATTCTTGCTAGAACAATCTAAATCGGCGAAGTTAAATTCAAAATTCCAATCACCTAAAGAAGGCCGGAGAGTACAACAGCCGAAAATGAATATAATAGCAATGATAATGAGGACAACTATCCATACAATATAAATAGTGTAAATAAATAGAATACCGCATGTCATAAATATAGATAAATATATCCAAAGTCTTTGATGAAATAATCTTGTTTGTTTGTAGTTAAAATTTTAAAAAATGAACATGTTCTAGAAAGTTTTTTGAAAATTCAAATAATCCTAATCTCTTTTCGCATATTTATTTATTTTTGATGTGCGTTGTGGTGCAGTGGATATCGGCTCGGAACGAGAAATCGGGGAGCCGAGTTCGAATTCCAGTCGTATTCCTTGCATTCATTTACGGTATTAATCCGTCTCTTCCTTCCAGTTATGGGTTAAATAACAGGACAGATTGGGTTCTATAGCCTTGGTCGGCAACCAGTCTACCTATGAAAGCAATGGCAACCTACTGCGGGATAATCTTCTGCCCAATCAGTCATGTCTCTTTCGATACATGATCGCCCAAGCGTGTTTCACGTATGGCACTTAACTGACTGATGAGAGGTTTTCACTTCAAAAGCCACCCACTGAATAAAAGTGGGAAATTTTCCAAGTAAGACACTACTTGACTTCAGTGAGAAAACGAAACAAACAAACAAACAAACAAACAAAAAAGGAGGGAAGGGAAGGGTGGTTAGCGGATGTTTCAGTGAAATGAAGAAATTTGATTCTTCTTCCTCTCATTACAGACATCAAGGGATCTTGGATATCAATCAACCTCCTCTATAGAAACCTCTCAAGAAAAAAGATTGACCTCTCTCTCTCTCTCTCTCTCTCTCTCTTCCCGCTAATAAGGTCTCGTGACGGACGGACATACTCAGCTTTTATTATAGTATAGATAGTCTTTAATAAATTCACTAAGGTTCTGATTCTTAATAAAAATCTTCAAGATTTTTAGATTCTTATGAATTTTAACATTTCTATTAATAATATGTTGATAATTATGGCATATTAAATCTTATATAATGTCATGTAATTTTAAATATGTATTTTTTTAAAATTCCATTAAAATTGCTAAATGGTGTTTCTCTGTTTCTTTCCAGACTAAATCCAGCGCTCAACACATTATTTTTCCTGGGTGATCTCCTTAAAATACCCTTCAGTTAGCTTCTTGCAAGTGAAAAAGAATGAAAAAAAATCAGTTATCTCTTTTCTCTTCTCTTCTTCCTTTTTTCAGCACCAGAAATAGTGTTACAGATTAGGAAAAATCTAGAACTTGATCCGATTCTACTTTTCACAGACATATAAATTGACTGAAATTTCATCGTTAAAGAGATTTCAGCTATCTACTGGAACTTATGCCAAAGCCACATGCATTTTCCAGTCTGACATTTCCTTTTTTTATTTCAGTCATTCGTTCTCTTTTCTTTTTACTCATGTATTGTCGATTTTTTCCTCGCTAATGAAGTAACTTATCACTTACTCTTAATATCCATGCAGCGAAGCAGAAATCTATCTTTTCTCTTACAAATCCTTTTCAAATCATTTCATCTGATTTTTAAGAAATTAAACTCCATAAACAAGCATTCCAAATTAAAACTTTATGCAGAACTTTCAAACTTAAATATTATTTCAAAACAGCAAAATTGATGTAATTCTTTTCGTTAAATAAATTTACACTTATTATTGCAAACTATAACTTTTCTTCGTGTTTTTTCAATTGAATTTTCTTTCATTGTCAATGCACTCGAGTATGTTTGACCAAAAAGCCATTCTCAAATATACTCGACGACTCACCACACTGTCATAGCTCTCTTGAAATATAATTGATTTCAGTTAGCCATCGTCCTTGTATTCTGCTGAATTTTCCAATTACAACGTATAGAATGGTAAGGTATTTTTCTCTGTAGTCTTCGTGAAAGTTCAGAACGAGATCTTCGTCATCACTTTTATATTGTTGTTTTCGTAACATTATAGTGGGTTGCTCATCTATTCTTTTCCTGTTTGTAGTGGGAGTCCGTTCTAGTGAAGGGTAGTTGCAAATTGTTGCAGGTTAACGGAAATTGCCCTTGTGGTAGATAGCCCACTATGAGTCATAAAATGATTATAAAATCAAGAAAAGCAAATTGAGTTGAAAATAACATTTATATGTACACATTTCAATTAATGTTTTACAATTAAAGCTATACTTGAAATAAAGGTCCAACGGAGGTTAGAATGTTCATGGCAAATAATAAACTGAAAGAGATTAAAGGCTTAGGAATGTTGGGAGCGAAGGTATGTGAGGAATGTCTTTGAAGTAGTCGCTCCTTAAGTCACTAAGTACTTTTGAGACAGTGAAGAAGGAAAGAGGCAAGCATAGTAGCCGCTCGACTTAAGTTAACGGGAGACACTGGTTACTCTCGCCTGTCTGTCTGTCTGCTGGGTGCTTGTCTGTATCCGCCTTTTATATCTGCTTTTTGGATCAAAAGCAGATATAATTGCAGTAGCTTTGCTTGCTAAGCTAATACGGACAAGGAAAGTCACAAACAGTTGTGCTCATCCCAGGTTCTATCTCATGTCTGCCACAAGGCATTTTTTTGTGTAGGAAAGCCGATCCCTAAAGCCCGGGCAAAAATAAATTGTCTAATATTCCCCAGACGAGACTATACTCTTCGGTGGAATCTCGACTGGGTTACACTTCGGCCGAATGCAGAGAGTTAGACAAACTAAGTGTTCGTGCTAATGCACGAACGCAAAATGATATTTATCTATCTCCCTACCGAGGCGGAATGTGGCACAAAGTCTCTTTAATGTGTGGTATCCAGGCCCTAAATCACGGGCAAAAATTAATTGTCTAATATTTGTAGCGAAAGACATGACTTACCTCGGAATTCAAAACGAGCGCGAACGTTTCTAGCCTGCAAGATAATAACAAAAAAGAAAGATGGCCGCTATTGAAGACACATTTTATGCGTGCCTATCTCGTCTAAAATGAGACGATATTTGCACACATACAAATTTTGGCCGTCTTGGAATGGCATAAAAAGCGGGTGCAGAACGGGATTTTCTCGGTGAATTGCGTGTGTCGACGATGCGGATTGACATTCAGACTAACAAAGAGGAAGTAAAAGCGGCTTAGTTGGTGTCTGTTTCACAGATGCCCTGTGTAACGGGCCGAGAAAGGGAAACCTGAAATCCATTTCCTTAAGGGGACCAAAGAAAGAAAGAAAAACAGCTGGCCTGCCGGCGAGCGAGCGTCGCACTGCACTTTTTAGCACCCCCCTCATAATCATTCATCTTTTTTCACTACAAGCTCTTTCGGCTATTATGGCGAAAGTTTGCATAAACAGTGACATTATAAAACCATTTTTCGGCCAGGGCGATGTGATGGAGTGGCTTAAAAATGTTAGGCTGGTGGCAAGACTTCAGCAGGTGGACGATATGGCTAGCCTGCTGCCATTGTACTTGGAGGGGGAGGCACTAGCCCTCTACATGAAAATGGAGGAGAAAGATTAGAGAGACGTTGACCAGATCGAAGCCAGGCTGAAGGAAGCATTTACCAACGACTCGTTTTCAGCATACAGAAAACTGACCATGGTCAGGTGGACCGCCGAACGTGTAGATGATTACGTGAACAAAATCAAGCAGCTTGTTGGATTGACCGGGTTCGAGGGAGCCGAGATGGAAAGGCTCACCAAACTAGCCTTCATTATGGGGTTCCCTGATACGATCTCTATTGAACTCCGACAGGCACCGAATGTTGAAGCTCTGGATATGGGGGAGTTATTAGCAAGAGCGAGAATGCTGACAACAACCGGAGACAAAAGCCAGGACGTAATTGCGGCTGTGCGCCCAACCTGTAATGACAACTCGTCTCTCACCAAGAGTGGCCCAGTCACTAGTGAGATATGTTTCAGGTGCAGTAGCAAAGGCCATAAAGCAAAAAACAGCCGAAAGCGCAGAACACGCTGCTATCGATGCGGGGAGGATGGGCACTTGGCTCTAGACTTTTCGGGAAATGCTACAGGGAACAAGGGATCAGCGCCAGCATTTTCACCAACTAAGATGTAAATACGGCGCTTCCGGTAGCAAACATCCTTGTTGACGGAACTTGGTGTACAGCGCTGATTGATACTGGCTGTTCACGGACGGTTGTTGATGCGGATCGGTGCCGGTCTTGGAAGAGAGTGACGGTGGACCTTATGACTTATTGGAGGCCCGTCCCATCCATGTTGCGGTGCAGGAGTGGTAACCGTATCCACGGATGAAGGTAATTCTGCCAAAATCAACGTGTTGGTGGTGTGTGGTAAGCCCCTGGGATTTGAACTACTATTGGGGATTGATGCCATAACAGCCCTGGGAGGCATTGCTATTGAGCCAACAGGACAAGTACAGATTGGCAATGGACGAGAATCTAAGTGTGCAGCCATTGCTGTTGACGAACCCGACTTCGCTGCCATCTTCGACCATCGAAGGCGATCCTGGACTGCGGCATGGAAGTGGTCAGAGGACCGTGCGCCTGCACAATGGGGTTTCTGAGTACCCGGGAGCAGCAGAGATCAGGGAGGACTATGAGCAGAAGCTTCGAATGTTGATGAGCAACGGCTGGCTCGTACCGTACCCCGAAGTAAAACTGGGGCCTCCCAAAGGGCTAATTCCCCTGATGGCCGTACTACAGCAGAACAAGGCTAAAGTACGCCCAGTGATGGACTTCCGGGAGCTTAACCATCACGTTGACGCTTTCACAGCCGATGCCGACGTCTGTGCAGCTAAACTGCGTGAACAGCGGCAGAAAGGATCAAAAGTGTCTCAGGAGAGCATACCTCCAAGTTCATATCCATGAGTTACTCTGGCCATACTAGACCGTGAAAATTGACGGGAAACGATACTGCCTAACATGCTTAGTATTCGGTTTAAACGTGGCTCCCCTCATCATGAAGGCGATTATTAGCGCGGTGCTGGCTCAGGAAGAAACTGTGGATCGCGCGGCACTGCTTATATCGACGACATCTACATCAACGAAGATGTCGTTCCCGTGACTCGCGTTAAATAACATCTGACCCAGTTTGAACTGGAATGCAAAGACCCAGAAAACTGGAGGATGGCGCACGGGTACTAGGATTGGCGGTCATGATGGAGCAGGCTAAAATGGGGTGGGGGTGAGGAAGCGTGGCTCCTGACGCCCCCTGTGTCATTACGCGACGAAAAGTATTTTTTCTGTGTGGAAGGCTTGTTGGGCACTCCCCCGTGTGTGGTTGACTCTGTGTGGCCTACGGAACGCTCAAGAGGAGAGCAAGTTCGGTGACGCAGGGCAGGGACGACGAAACGAAGGATACCTCCCTCCAGCGCATGGTGTCTGAAACCGTGGATTCAGTGCAGCGGGACGATCCGGTTCGTGGAGATTGGTGCGTGGATGGCCAGGAGCTGAACGTTTGGGTTGATACCAGCTTCCTGATAATTGGAGTCGCATTAGAGAGCCACGAAACAGTGGTGGAAGATACATGCTGGCTGCGACCTAAAGATGACGCTCAAGATATCAACCAGGCCGAGCAGGATACCGTGTTGAAAGGCGTCAATTTGGCACTCCAGTGGCAGGGCAAGACACTACACGTGAAAACAGATTGCGTTTGCGTGTACCACTGGGTGTCGGATACTCTGACTGGGAGTGCGCGAGTGCACACCAAGGCGGCAAACGAAATGCTCATCAGGAGACGGCTGAACACTCTCAAGAAGCTCGTAGACGAGAATCAGCTTACCGTGGACGCGACACCGATCCTATCGGCTCTGAATATAGCTGATCGACTGACGAGAGTACCTCAGCGATGGTTCGACGCACTGACGAAAAGCAATGAGCCCGGGCCACTGATTAGCGCTATCCATGTGGACGAACAGGACGCTGACCAAATCATGTCCATTCACAGAAACAGTGGTCACCCAGGAATGCGGCGCACTCCCTACTTCGCCAGGAGAGTCTGTCTGTCAACGACAAAAACTACCGTCAGATCAGCTGTACGGACGTGTGAAGAATACCAGTCTATAGACCTCACACCAACTCACTAGGGAAAAGTAAAGCTCGGGTAAGTGAGAACTGGCAATGATATCACCCACTATGGGGCCCATCACTTCGTAACGCTGGCGGACTGTCGCGTTTTTCAGTCTGGGAGCGATTGGATTCGCCAGCTGAAAGCAGTGTTCTCCTAGCGGGGCCCACGAACTCTTCACGGACAACGACCTAGCCTTCTATAGCAGGGAATTTAGAGCTTTTAACACGCGAGTGGGGAGTCAAATTGCGGTTTCGTTACGCATATGCCCCAGTTGGGAATGGGATAGCAGAGCGATGCCACCGCACAGTAAAACGAATTGCGGCCAGGATGCGCTGCTCTGTCCAGGAAGCCGTCTACTGGTATAATATCACGCCAAAAGACAATACTTCACCCCAGACTGCGCCCACCAACACGATCCACCGATACGAACGAAGGGTGAAAGGGGTTGACGCCCCGACGATGACGTTAGCTCCCGGGCATGGCTCTTACCAGGTCGGAGATCGAGTGTGGGTCAAGGCACTGATGGGTCGGTGCACCACGAAGTTCAACAGGAATCGAGTGACGAAAATGATCAGCCTGCAGTCATTTCTGGTGGACGGAATACCCTGCCACGTTAAGGATCTGTGCCCGCGCTACGTGTCCGAGGAAGATTCCGATGATACATCCGAGAGCGGAGCAGAAAGTTTGCTGCTTCACGAGGAAAGTTCAGAATGCATCAATCTACCTGAAGAAGGGGCAAAAGCAGACGCAAAGTGCGTCATGCTTCCCGAAGAGGAAGCAAGAGCAGACACCCACTCCCTGTCTTTGCGAAGAAGCACCCATAAAAAACGACCGTCACCGGGCTGCCAGCTTTGTGATCATGAGATCAAGGAGGGGTGTAACGAAAGACATGACTTACCTCGGAATTCAAAACGAGCGCGAACGTTTCATGCCTGCAAGATAATAACAAAAAAGAAAGATGGCCGCTATCGAAGACACAATTCATACGTGCCTATCTCGTCCAATATGAGACGATATTTGCACACATGCAAATTTTGGCCGACTTGGAATGGCATAAAAAGCGGGTGCCAGCGCTGCTGGCAGAACGGTATTTTCTCGGTGGATTGCGTGTGTCGAAGTTGCGGGTTGCCAGTCAGACTGACAAAGAGGAAGTAAAAGCGGCTTAGTTGGTGTCTGTTTCACAGATGCCCTGTGTAACGGGTCGAGAAAGGGAAACCTGAAATCCATTTCCTTAAGGGGACCAAAGAAAGAAAGAAAGAAAAACAGCTGGCCTGCCGGCGAGCGAGCGTCGCATTGCACGTTTTAGCTCCCCCCCCCACCACCTCATCATCATTCATCTTTTTTTACTACAATATTTCCCAGACGAGACTCTACTCTTCGGCGGATTTTTGACTGGGTTACTGTCTGCCTTCGGGCAGAGAGTCCGACAAGGCGAGTGTTCGTGCTGATGCACCACACCGAATGATATTTATCTACATCCCCACAAATGGGTACAAGGCTGTCTTAATGTGCACTATCCGGGCTCTAAAGCCCGGGCAAAATATTATATATATATATATATATATGTGTGTGTGTGTGTGTGTGTGTGTGTGTGTGTGTGTGTGTGTGTGTGTGTGTGTAATATTCCAGTGACAAGATCCTACTCTTCGGCGAAGTCTCAACTGGGTTACTCACTGCCTTCGGGCAGAGAGTCTGACAAAGCAAATGTTTGTGGTCATGATGTTTCCCTCCAAAGGAGATCACTTTCATTTCCAATATTAACCTTCTTCCACCTCATTTCAAACATTATATTTTTCGTTCTCATTGCTTGTGGATTCCACCGGGATGTTCCTCTAGTCGATGGCGATTAGGAACAGGATTGTGGAGAAAGTACAAGGATAATTTAGTTCGAACTTGATGGGGCAAATATTCTATCAGACTGTTCTTTGGAATAACACAGCATCAAAATGGCCCTCTAATTAGTAACAGTGTCAAAAATTGCAATATGAGCTCTGGTAAAAAAATCTACTAGAGAAAACCATTAACATCAAAAATACTAGAGAAAAACATTAACATGAAAAAGTTGAAGAATTTGGTTAGTATTCCCAAGGCCATGGATTACAGCCATATCACGTTTTAATAACAGTTCTCTCATGATCGCCAAAGTTAAACAATATCAAGTTTAGTCTGTCGCAGGTGGGGCACTGACTGGGAATACCAGGTGCTAGTTTTCTAGGATTTTATTTTATTTTATCTAAAAACTAGCAGTACAGCCCGGCGTTGCTCGGGTGTAATGAAAGCTTTAAAACTAATCCATGGTCCTGGAGCTCAGACTCTTTGGACGTTGGCACAAAAGACTAAAAAGCAATAGTTGTTTCCAGTTAAAGCGAAACCGTAGACTGAAAGAAAAATGAATGGATGTAAGTGAAATTTTGATTTCCTGCTATCGATATCAAATAAGTTTTTTCGTCGTAAACTGAATTTGGAAGGCTAAATAAGTCCTTCTGAGTAAATGTTATCACATCTGAGACTAAGAACTACAATTATACCTCCTTAGAGCTAAACCCGAAACAAAAACTAAAATAAAAGGGCTGAAAAAAATACAGACATACAGGCAGATAAACAGACACACAAACATCTTGCCTTTTATATATATATATATATATATATATATATATATATATATATATATATATATATTATCGATTTTCTGCACTATTGTAAGAACTGCAACCTTGAAACTTCTGAATATCGTTTCTTATGTCTTTGTCTATGAGTGTATCAAATTTGATTAAAATCGGACTACTTCTTCTATAACCCGATTTTTTCGATTATCTATTTTCGATATTTATCGGGGGTACCTCGACACAAAACCGAGCTAAGGACACTCGCAGACGCGAATAGTACAACTGTGTAAATTTTCCAAAAAATCGGTTCGGACGTTTCAGAGTCTATAGGTAACGGACACACACACACAAAGTTCCATTTATAAATAATTTTAGATATACAAGATTTCTTCAACGTATTTATATTAGGAAAATTGGCCACAAGAATTCCTTAATAAGACTTTGGTCCAGAGATTCCAATGTATTTCTTACAGTATAACAGAAAAGAGCAAAAAGTATTTATTAGACAAATGTTTTGTACATTTATCATTGAAGAGATTTAAATCCTTTACTTTATCAAGTACAGAATTTATCAGATCTGCTATTTTCTGTCCCGGGTCAACTAATAATTCTACATTCATGTCCTTTGAGCTCTGTTGATGGGCAATAATCGCAAATGTATGTGACCATTCTACAATTCATACGGTTGAAATAATTTCTCTTTACCTATGAGCACAAATATTATCTGTTCTTTCGAGTATTTAGTTTATCAGATCTGCTATTTTCTCTCCCGGGTCAACTAATAATTCTACATTCATGTCCTTTGAGCTCTGTTGATAGGCAATAATCGCAAATGTATGTGACCATTCTACAATTCATACGGTTGAAATAATTTCTCTTTACCTATGAGCACAAATATTATCTGTTCTTTCGAGTATTTAGTTTATCAGATCTGCTATTTTCTCTCCCGGGTCAACTAATAATTCTACATTCATGTCCTTTGAGCTCTGTTGATAGGCAATAATCGCAAATGTATGTGACCATTCTACAATTCATACGGTTGAAATAATTTCTCTTTACCTATGAGCACAAATATTATCTGTTCTTTCGAGTATTTAGTTTATCAGATCTGCTATTTTCTCTCCCGGGTCAACTAATAATTCTACATTCATGTCCTTTGAGCTCTGTTGATAGGCAATAATCGCAAATGTATGTGACCATTCTACAATTCATACGGTTGAAATAATTTCTCTTTATTTATGAGCACAAATATTATCTGTTCTTTCGAGTATTTAGTTTATCAGTTCTGCTATTTTCTTTCCCGGGTCAACAAATAATTCTACATTCATGTCCTTTGAGCTCTGTTGATAGACAATAATCGCAAATATATGTGACCATTCTACAATTCATACGGTTGAAATAATTTCTCTTTACCTATGAGCACAAATATTATCTGTTCTTTCGAGTATTTAGTTTATCAGATCTGATATCTTCTTTCCCGGGTCAACAAATAATTCTACATTCATGTCCTTTGAGCTCTGTTGATAGGCAATAATCGCAAATGTATGTGACCATTCTACAATTCATACGGTTGAAATAATTTCTCTTTACCTATGAGCACAAATATTATCTGTTCTTTCGAGTATTTAGTTTATCAGATCTGCTATTTTCTTTCCCGGGTCAACAAATAATTCTACATTCATGTCCTTTGAGCTCTGTTGATAGGCAATAATCGCAAATGTACGTGACCATTCTACAATTCATACGGTTGAAATAATTTCTCTTTACCTCTGAGCACAAATATTATCTGTTCTTTCGAGTATTTAGTTTATCAGATCTGCTATTTTCTTTCCCGGGTCAACAAATAATTCTACATTCATGTCCTTTGAGCTCTGTTGATAGGCAATAATCGCAAATGTACGTGACCATTCTACAATTCATACGGTTGAAATAATTTCTCTTTACCTATGAGCACAAATATTATCTGTTCTTTCGAGTATTTAGTTTATCAGATCTGCTATTTTCTTTCCCGGGTCAACAAATAATTCTACATTCATGTCCTTTGAGCTCTGTTGATAGGCAATAATCGCAAATGTATGTGACCATTCTACAATTCATACGGTTGAAATAATTTCTCTTTACCTATGAGCACAAATATTATCTGTTCTTTCGAGTATTTAGTTTATCAGATCTGATATCTTCTTTCCCGGGTCAACAAATAATTCTACATTCATGTCCTTTGAGCTCTGTTGATAGGCAATAATCGCAAATGTATGTGACCATTCTACAATTCATACGGTTGAAATAATTTCTCTTTACCTCTGAGCACAAATATTATCTGTTCTTTCGAGTATTTAGTTTATCAGATCTGCTATTTTCTCTATCGGGTCAACAAATAATTCTACATTCATGTCCTTTGAGCTCTGTTGATAGGCAATAATCACAAATGTATGTGACCATTCTACAATTCATACGGTTGAAATAATTTCTCTTTACCTATGAGCACAAATATTATCTGTTCTTTCGAGTATTTAGTTTATCAGATCTGCTATTTTCTTTCCCGGGTCAACAAATAATTCTACATTCATGTCCTTTGAGCTCTGTTGTTAGGCAATAATCGCAAATATATGTGACCATTCTACAATTCATATGGTTGAAATAATTTCTCTTTACCTATGAGCACAAATATTATCTGTTCTTTCGAGTGTTTAGTTTATCAGATCTGCTATTTTCTTTCCCGGGTCAACAAATAAGTCTACATTCATGTCCTTTGAGCTCTGTTGTTAGGCAATAATCACAAATGTATGTGTCCATTCTACAATTCATACGGTTGAAATTATTTTCTCTTTACCTATGAGCCCAAATATTTTCTGTTCTTTCGAGTATTTAGTTTATCAGATCTGCTATTTTCTTTCCCGGGTCAACAAATAAGTCTACATTCATGTCCTTTGAGCTCTGTTGTTAGGCAATAATCGCAAATATATGTGACCATTCTACAATTCATACGGTTGAAATAATTTCTCCTTACTTATGAGCACAAATATTATCTGTTCTCTCGAGTATTTAGTTTATCAGATCTGCTATTTTCTTTCCCGGGTCAACAAATAATTCTACATTCATGTCCTTTGAGCTCTGTTGTTAGGCAATAATCGCAAATATATGTGACCATTCTACAATTCATATGGTTGAAATAATTTCTCTTTACCTATGAGCACAAATATTATCTGTTCTTTCGAGTGTTTAGTTTATCAGATCTGCTATTTTCTTTCCCGGGTCAACAAATAAGTCTACATTCATGTCCTTTGAGCTCTGTTGTTAGGCAATAATCACAAATGTATGTGTCCATTCTACAATTCATACGGTTGAAATAATTTCTCTTTACCTATGAGCCCAAATATTTTCTGTTCTTTCGAGTATTTAGTTTATCAGATCTGCTATTTTCTTTCCCGGGTCAACAAATAAGTCTACATTCATGTCCTTTGAGCTATGTTGTTAGGCAATAATCGCAAATATATGTGACCATTCTACAATTCATATGGTTGAAATAATTTCTCTTTACCTATGAGCACAAATATTATCTGTTCTTTCGAGTATTTAGTTTATCAGATCTGCTATTTTCTTTCCCGGGTCAACAAATAATTCTACATTCATGTCCTCTGAGCTCTGTTGATAGGCAATAATCGCAAATGTATGTGAACATTCTACAATTCATACGGTTGAAATAATTTCTCTTTACCTATGAGCACAAATATTATCTGTTCTTTCGAGTATTTAGTTTATCAGATCTGATATCTTCTTTCCCGGGTCAACAAATAATTCTACATTCATGTCATTTGAGCACTGTTGATAGGCAATAATCGCAAATGTATGTGACCATTCTACAATTCATACGGTTGAAATAATTTCTCTTTACCTATGAGCACAAATATTATCTGTTCTTTCGAGTATTTAGTTTATCAGATCTGCTATTTTCTTTCCCGGGTCAACAAATAATTCTACATTCATGTCCTTTGAGCTCTGTTGATAGGCAATAATCGCAAATGTATGTGACCATTCTACAATTCATACGGTTGAAATAATTTCTCTTTACTTATGAGCACAAATATTATCTGTTTTTTCGAGTATTTAGTTTATCAGATCTGCTATCTTCTTTCCCGGGTCAACAAATGAGTCTACATTTATGTCCTTTTAGCTCTGTTGATAGGCAGTTATCGCAAATGTATGTGACCATTCTACAATTCATACGGTTGATATAATTTCTCTTTACCTATGAGCACAAATATTATCTGTTCTTTCGAGTATTTAGTTTATCAGATCGGATATCTTCTTTCCCGGGTCAACAAATAATTCTACATTCATGTCCTTTGAGCTCTGTTGATAGGCAATAATCGCAAATGTATGTGACCATTCTACAATTCATACGGTTGAAATAATTTCTTTTTACCTATGAGCACAAATATTATCTGTTCTTTCGAGTATTTAGTTTATCAAATCTGCTATCTTCTTTCCCGGGTCAACTAATAATTCTACATTCATGTCCTTTGAGCTCTGTGGATAGGCAATAATCGCAAATGTATGTGACCATTCTACAATTCATACGGTTGAAATAATTTCTCTTTACCTATGAGCACAAATATTATCTGTTCTTTCGAGTATTTAGTTTATCAGATCTGATATCTTCTTTCCCGGGTCAACAAATAATTCTACATTCATGTCCTTTGAGCTCTGTTGATAGGCAATAATCACAAATGTATGTGACCATTCTAAAACTCATGCGGTTGAAATAATTTCTCTTTACTTATGAGCTCAAATGTTATCTGTTCTTTCGAGTATTTATTTTATCAGATCTGCTATTTTCTTTCCCGGGTCAACAAATAAGTCTACATTCATGTCCTTTGAGCTCTGTTGATAGGCAATAATCGCAAATGTATGTGACCATTCTACAATTCATATGGTTGAAATAATTTCTCTTTACTTATGAGCACAAATATTATCTGTTCTTTCGAGTATTTAGTTTATCAGATCTGCTATTTTCTTTCCCGGGTCAACAAATAATTCTACATTCATGTCCTTTGAGCACTGTTGATAGGCAATAATCGCAAATGTATGTGAACATTCTACAATTCATACGGTTGAAATAATTTCTCTTTACTTATGAGCACAAATATTATCTGTTCTTTCGAGTATTTAGTTTATCAGATCTGCTATCTTCTTTCCCGGGTCAACAAATAATTCTACATTCATGTCCATTGAGTTCTGTTGATAGGCAGTTATCGCAAATGAATGTGACCATTCTACAATTCATACGGTTGAAATAATTTCTCTTTACCTATGAGCACAAATATTATCTGTTCGTTCGTGTATTTAGTTTATCAGATCTGCAATTTTCTCTCCCGGGTCCACAAATAATTCTACATTCATGTCCATTGAGCTCTGTTGATAGGCAATAATCACAAATGTATGTGACCATTCTACAATTTAATACGGTTGAAATAATTTCTCTTTACCTATGAGCACAAATATTATCTGTTCTTTCGAGTATTTAGTTTATCAGATCTGCTATCTTCTTTCCCGGGTCAACAAATAATTCTACATTCATGTCCTTTGAGCTCTGTTGATAGGCAGTTATCTCAAATGTATGTGACCATTCTACAATTCATACGGTTGAAATAATTTCTCCTTACTTATGAGCACAAATATTATCTGTTCTTTCGAGTATTTAGTTTATCAGATCTGCTATTTTCTTTCTCCGGTCAACAAATAAGTCTACATTTATGTCCTTTGAGCTCTGTTGATAGGCAATAATCGCAAATGTATGTGACCATTCTACAATTCATACGGTTGATATAATTTCTCTTTACCTATGAGCACAAATATTATCTGTTCTTTCGAGTATTTAGTTTATCAGATCTGATATCTTCTTTCCCGGGTCAACAAATAATTCTACATTCATGTCCTTTGAGCTCTGTTGATAGGCAGTTATCGCAAATGTATCTGACCATTCTACAATTCATACGGTTGAAATAATTTCTCCTTACTTATGAGCACAAATATTATCTGTTCTCTCGAGTATTTAGTTTATCAGATCTGCTATCTTCTTTCCCGGGTCAACAAATAATTCTACATTCATGTCCGTTGAGCTCTGTTGATAGGCAGTTATCGCAAATGTATGTGACCATTCTACAATTCATACGGTTGAAATAATTTCTCTTTACCTATGAGCCCAAATATTTTCTGTTCTTTCGAGTATTTAGTTTATCAGATCTGCTATTTTCTTTCCCGGGTCAACAAATAAGTCTACATTCATGTCCTTTGAGCTCTGTTGTTAGGCAATAATCGCAAATATATGTGACCATTCTACAATTCATATGGTTGAAATAATTTCTCTTTACCTATGAGCACAAATATTATCTGTTCGTTCGTGTATTTAGTTTATCAGATCTGCTATTTTCTCTCCCGGGTCCACAAATAATTCTACATTCATGTCCATTGAGCTCTGTTGATAGGCAATAATCGCAAATGTATGTGAACATTCTACAATTCATACGGTTGAAATAATTTCTCTTTACCTATGAGCACAAATATTATCAGTTCTTTCGAGTATTTAGTTTATCAGATCTGATATCTTCTTTCCCGGGTCAACAAATAATTCTACATTCATGTCCTTTGAGCTCTGTTGATAGGCAGTTATCGCAAATGTATCTGACCATTCTACAATTCATACGGTTGAAATAATTTCTCCTTACTTATGAGCACAAATATTATCTGTTCTCTCGAGTATTTAGTTTATCAGATCTGCTATTTTCTTTCCCGGGTCAACAAATAATTCTACATTCATGTCCGTTGAGCTCTGTTGATAGGCAGTTATCGCAAATGTATGTGACCATTCTACAATTCATACGGTTGAAATAATTTCTCTTTACCTATGAGCACAAATATTATCTGTTCTTTCGAGTATTTAGTTAATCAGATCTGATATCTTCTTTCCCGGGTCAACAAATAAGTCTACATTCATGTCCTTTGAGCTCTGTTGATAGGCAGTTATCGCAAATGTATGTGACCATTCTACAATTCATACGGTTGAAATAATTTCTCTTTACCTATGAGCACAAATATTATCTGTTCTTTCGAGTATTTAGTTAATCAGATCTGATATCTTCTTTCCCGGGTCAACAAATAATTCTACATTCATGTCCTTTGAGCTCTGTTGATAGGCAATAATCTCAAATGTATGTGACCATTCTACAATTCATACGGTTGAAATAATTTCTCTTTACTTATGAGCACAAATATTATCTGTTTTTTCGAGTATTTAGTTTATCAGATCTGCTATCTTCTTTCCCGGGTCAACAAATAATTCTACATTCATGTCCATTGAGCTCTGTTGATAGGCAATAATCGCAAATGTATGTGAACATTCTACAATTCATACGGTTGAAATAATTTCTCTTTACTTATGAGCACAAATATTATCTGTTCTTTCGAGTATTTAGTTTATCAGATCCTGCTATTTTCTTTCCCGGGTCAACAAATAATTCGACATTCATGTCCTTTGAGCACTGTTGATAGGCAATAATCGCAAATGTATGTGAACATTCTACAATTCATACGGTTTAAATAATTTCTCTTTACCTATGAGTACATATATTATCTGTTCTTTTGAGTATTTAGTTTATCAGATCTGCTATTTTCTTTCCCGGGTCAACAAATAATTCTACATTCATGTCCTTTGAGCTCTGTTGATAGGCAGTTATCGCAAATGTATGTGACCATTCTACAATTCATACGGTTGATATAATTTCTCTTTACCTATGAGCACATATATTATCTGTTCTTTCGAGTATTTAGTTTATCAGATCTGCTATTTTCTTTCCCGGGTCAACAAATAAGTCTACATTCATGTCCTTTGAGCTCTGTTGTTAGGCAATAATCACAAATGTATGTGACCATTCTACAATTCATACGGTTGAAATAATTTCTCTTTACCTATGAGCACAAATATTATCTGTTCTTTCGAGTATTTAGTTTATCAGATCTGCTATTTTCTTTCCCGGGTCAACAAATAAGTCTACATTGATGTCCTTTGAGCTCTGTTGATAGGCAATAATCACAAATGTATGTGACCATTCTACAATTCATATGGTTGAAATAATTTCTCTTTAGCTATGAGCACAAATATTATCTGTTCTTTCGAGTATTTAGTTTATCAGATCTGCTATTTTCTTTCCCAGGGTCAACAAATAATTCTACATTCATGTCCTTTGAGCTCTGTTGATAGGCAGTTATCGCAAATGTATGTGACCATTCTACAATTCATACGGTTGAAATAATTTCTCTTTACCTATAAGCACAAATATTATCTGTTCTTTCGAGTATTTAGTTTATCAGATCTGCTATTTTCTCTATCGGGTCAACAAATAATTCTACATTCATGTCCATTGAGCTCTGTTGATAGGCAATAATCGCAAATGTATGTGACCATTCTACAATTCGTACGGTTGAAATAATTTCTCTTTACCTATGAGCACAAATATTATCTGTTCTTTCGAGTATTTAGTTTATCAGATCTGCTATTTTCTCTCCAGGGTCAACAAATAATTCTACATTCATGTCCTTTGAGCTCTGTTGATAGGCAATAATCGCAAATGTATATGACCATTCTACAATTCATACGGTTGAAATAATTTCTCTTTACCTATGAGCACAAATATTATCTGTTCTTTCGAGTATTTAGTTTATCAGATCTGCTATTTTCTCTCCCGGGTCAACTAATAATTCTACATTCATGTCCTTTGAGCTCTGTTGATAGGCAATAATCGCAAATGTATGTGACCATTCTACAATTCATACGGTTGAAATAATTTCTCTTTACCTATGAGCACAAATATTATCTGTTCTTTCGAGTATTTAGTTTATCAGATCTGCTATTTTCTCTCCCGGGTCAACTAATAATTCTACATTCGTGTCCTTTGAGCTCTGTTGATAGGCAAAAATCGCAAATGTATTTGACCATTCTACAATTCATACGGTTGAAATAATTTCTCTTTACCTATGAGCACAAATATTATCTGTTCTTTCGAGTATTTAGTTTATCAGATCTGCTATTTTCTCTCCCGGGTCAACTAATAATTCTACATTCATGTCCTTTGAGCTCTGTTGATAGGCAATAATCTCAAATGTATGTGACCATTCTACAATTCATACGGTTGAAATAATTTCTCTTTACCTATGAGCACAAATATTATCTGTTCTTTCGAGTATTTAGTTTATCAGATCTGCTATTTTCTCTCCCGGGTCAACTAATAATTCTACATTCATGTCCTTTGAGCTCTGTTGATAGGCAATAATCGCAAATGTATGTGACCATTCTACAATTCATACGGTTGAAATAATTTCTCTTTACCTATGAGCACAAATATTATCTGTTCTTTCGAGTATTTAGTTTATCAGATCTGCTATTTTCTCTCCCGGGTCAACTAATAATTCTACATTCATGTCCTTTGAGCTCTGTTGATAGGCAATAATCTCAAATGTATGTGACCATTCTACAATTCATACGGTTGAAATAATTTCTCTTTACCTATAAGCACAAATATTATCTGTTCTTTCGAGTATTTAGTTTATCAGATCTGCTATTTTCTCTATCGGGTCAACAAATAATTCTACATTCATGTCCATTGAGCTCTGTTGATAGGCAATAATCGCAAATGTATGTGACCATTCTACAATTCGTACGGTTGAAATAATTTCTCTTTACCTATGAGCACAAATATTATCTGTTCTTTCGAGTATTTAGTTTATCAGATCTGCTATTTTCTCTCCAGGGTCAACAAATAATTCTACATTCATGTCCTTTGAGCTCTGTTGATAGGCAATAATCGCAAATGTATATGACCATTCTACAATTCATACGGTTGAAATAATTTCTCTTTACCTATGAGCACAAATATTATCTGTTCTTTCGAGTATTTAGTTTATCAGATCTGCTATTTTCTCTCCCGGGTCAACTAATAATTCTACATTCATGTCCTTTGAGCTCTGTTGATAGGAAATAATCGCAAATGTATGTGACCATTCTACAATTCATACGGTTGAAATAATTTCTCTTTACCTATGAGCACAAATATTATCTGTTCTTTCGAGTATTTAGTTTATCAGATCTGCTATTTTCTCTCCCGGGTCAACTAATAATTCTACATTCGTGTCCTTTGAGCTCTGTTGATAGGCAAAAATCGCAAATGTATTTGACCATTCTACAATTCATACGGTTGAAATAATTTCTCTTTACCTATGAGCACAAATATTATCTGTTCTTTCGAGTATTTAGTTTATCAGATCTGCTATTTTCTCTCCCGGGTCAACTAATAATTCTACATTCATGTCCTTTGAGCTCTGTTGATAGGCAATAATCTCAAATGTATGTGACCATTCTACAATTCATACGGTTGAAATAATTTCTCTTTACCTATGAGCACAAATATTATCTGTTCTTTCGAGTATTTAGTTTATCAGATCTGCTATTTTCTCTCCCGGGTCAACTAATAATTCTACATTCATGTCCTTTGAGCTCTGTTGATAGGCAATAATCGCAAATGTATGTGACCATTCTACAATTCATACGGTTGAAATAATTTCTCTTTACCTATGAGCACAAATATTATCTGTTCTTTCGAGTATTTAGTTTATCAGATCTGCTATTTTCTCTCCCGGGTCAACTAATAATTCTACATTCATGTCCTTTGAGCTCTGTTGATAGGCAATAATCTCAAATGTATGTGACCATTCTACAATTCATACGGTTGAAATAATTTCTCTTTACCTATGAGCACAAATATTATCTGTTCTTTCGAGTATTTAGTTTATCAGATCTGCTATTTTCTCTCCCGGGTCAACTAATAATTCTACATTCATGTCCTTTGAGCTCTGTTGATAGGCAATAATCGCAAATGTATGTGACCATTCTACAATTCATACGGTTGAAATAATTTCTCTTTATTTATGAGCACAAATATTATCTGTTCTTTCGAGTATTTAGTTTATCAGATCTGATATCTTCTTTCCCGGGTCAACAAATAATTCTACATTCATGTCCTTTGAGCTCTGTTGATAGGCAATAATCGCAAATGTATGTGACAATTCTACAATTCATACGGTTGAAATAATTTCTCTTTACCTATGAGCACAAATATTATCTGTTCTTTCGAGTATTTAGTTTATCAGATCTGCTATTTTCTTTCCCGGGTCAACTAATAATTCTACATTCATGTCCTTTGAGCTCTGTTGATAGGCAATAATCGCAAATGTATGTGACCATTCTACAATTCATACGGTTGAAATAATTTCTCTTTACCTATGAACACAAATATTATCTGTTCTTTCGAGTATTTAGTTTATCAGATCTGCTATTTTCTCTCCCGGGTCAACAAATAATTCTACATTCATGTCCTTTGAGCTCTGTTGATAGGCAATAATCACAAATGTATGTGACCATTCTACAATTCATACGGTTGAAATAATTTCTCTTTACCTATGAGCACAAATATTATCTGTTCTTTCGAGTATTTAGTTTATCAGATCTGCTATCTTCTCTTCAGGAATATCTATACAATCTTCATTCCAAGAATGAAACATATTTTTTTATGAAGCAAATCTTCTGGATTCTTTATTTATATTTTTAATAATTTCTTACGGGATCTATAATGGCTGAGGTATTTTCGATAGGTTTCATGTCAGGAGACAAATTGAACCACGTGTCATTGTTTACAATTCAATTATTATATGTGCTAACAATTATTTATAGTTGCTTATCTAATGAATATGCATACACCTTGGTCCCCCATAACAGTAATATGATTGGCTAGTGTCAGACATAAATACAGACTAAGGCGGGGATGCCTACGACCACGACTATTACATAAACCTACGCCTAAGCATACTGCATACGACTACGACGAGTACCGGTCCATTACGGCTACTTGCTAGATTATCCTACCCGGTTACATTTGCCAAAACCACTTAGCTACTTCGAATAATATAGGCATCCAGAACTCCACGTCGCTAGATTTTAGATCTTGCTCACGCGACAAAAAAGCACACACAGACACATACTTACACTATTTTTAAATTTCCAGGTGTCACTATGCTAAACATTCCATTTACGACCTGTTTATCTATTCTGAACTTAAGAATACATTGACCATTTAACGACCAAATTCATGAACATTTCGAATCGTTTCTTTCGTGCAAAACAGACTTTATTACATTCAACTTGAATCTGAACTTTCATTTGTGGTGATACCGACCGTGCAAAAACGAGCTGACCGGAAGTTTGCCCTATAGCAACCAAAAAGCAAATGAATAAAAATCATCTATGCGCAGGTATTCGCGCAGATGTTCCGGTTGAAAAATAAAAATTAATCAAATATCAAATTTCCATTTCGCGGGCCTACGCGAATTTTATTTACCAGCCAATGGGAAGCTTGGAATCAAATACAAGCGTGAAATTCAAAACGATCTTTTCATCCAAAAGGCAGATATAAAAAGCGGAGACAAAAAGCATCATTAGACAAAAGGACTCACAGGATATAGTTATCATTGCCACCCCTTGAATTAAGTCGAGCGGCTACTATGCTGACCTCTTTCTTTCTCCCTGTCTCAAATGTACTTACTGACCCCAGGAGTGACCTCTTCAAAGACATTCCACACAAAACAACTTACTGAGTTACTGACCTTAGAAGTGGCAACTTCAAAATGAACATTTCTCCACACTCCCAAGCCTTTTATCTCTTTTAGCTCATCCTTATTTTCTATGAACATTCTAACCTCCGTTGGACCTTTATTTCAAGTATTGCTTTAATTGTAAAACATTAATTGCTATGTGTATATATAAATGTTATTTTATACTCAAATTGCTTTTCTTGATTTTATAATCATTTCATGAATTATAGTGGGCTATCTTCCACAAGGCCAAATTCCGTTTATCTGCAACGGTATACAATTACCCTTCACTAGAACGGAATCCTACTACAACTAGAAAAAGAATAAATAAGAGAAGATATACCCACTATACATTCAACAAGTGACTTTCTTTCTAAAAATATTTGACTAACTAATGTTCAATGGGAAGAAAATATTTCCTCACTTACCTATTGTCAACTGAATTGCATGCTTTTTTAACCAATAATTTTACTTTCGTTAATACATGTTTTATTGTTGGTTACATTGGCGTCATCGTTATCTTATTCCTTATTTCATGCATTTGGAGTTGTTTGTACGTCGAGTCGAATCTTAATATAAATATTGTGGTGGATTTAGAGATAATCTTGAGGCTCGATCTTGCATTTATTGTCCTTGTGCCAGACGCGATCGAAATTATCAACGAAGCCCGCTACAAAATAGCTAACTCTTTGAAAACACACACTACATTTCTTAACAAAACTGGCCTGACACATAAAATATTTTCTTACGAACTTCTAATCATCTTATAGTGTGTTATCCGTTATAGTGAAGTGCATGTGTGTTGAAACAGATTAGTTTGATTTGGTCTTCACTAATGAAACCGAGGTGTCATTTTTGTCTATCAGACTTTAATGGAGACTGGCTTTTAAAAGGACTCACAGGATAGAGTTATCAGTATCTCCCCTTGACTTAAGTCGAGCGGCTACTATGCTGACCTCTTTCTTTCTCCCTGTCTCAAAAGCACTGCAATGTGGTTTATGGTCAGTCATTAATAACACATTTCCTCCTCCCACAAGGTGCTTAAAATGTAATACTGCTAGGTACCCAATAGTTCCCGTGGAATATTTTTGTTGAGTTTGTGACAATTCTTTTTAAAAGAATCCGATAGGGATGGGTTGGTTATCAATCATTTGATGAAGAGCTGCTCCTACGGCATAATTCGAACTGTCTGTCACTAGCTGATAATTAATAGCCTTCGAGTCGGGAAAAGCTAGAGCGTTTACATTTCTTAAACAGTTCTTTATATTTTTAAAAGATTCAATCTCTTCCTTAGTAAGCGTTATTGTCTTAGATTTTTGTTCGAGACGCATTCGCTCTGTCATCGGTAAAATTATGTTGCTAAACTTTGGTACAAGTTTTCTATATAAATTCTCCATTCCGATAAATCTGCATAAGGATTTAGAATCATTTGGTTGAGGAAATTGCGTAAGTTTATTTCGTTTCTTTGTACTGGGTTTAAGTTCATCAGCTGAGATGTGAAATCCTAAAACTTCGAGCTCGGTAACAACAAATGTGCATTTTGAAAGAGAGATTTTAAAATCATACTCACTAAGTTTTTGTAATACTTCTTCAAGATGTTTGTAATGGCTATATTCGTCATCCGAAAAGATAAGAATATTGTCAATGTAAAGGAATGTACATTCGAGGTTACGAAAAATACTGTCTATCATCTTTTGGAAGGTACTGGATGCGTTTCGCAAACCGAAAGGCATATAATTGTACTCGTATAATCCAAAAGGTGTGGTTATCGCTGTTTTACATATGTCATCAGGGTCACTGGTATTTGATGATATGCTGATGACAGGTAGATTTTCGAGAAAACTTTTTTGTTGTGCAATTTAGATGACAGAATTTGTTTGGTATTGGATAGCGATCAGGTTTTGTTATTGCATTTAGTAACCTGTAGTCACCTACGTGTCTGTAAGTACCGTCGGGTTTAGGTACCATAGGGATGCACTCCATTCCAATTTTGAAGGGGAAATTATTCTAGTTTTCTGGAGTTTACGGAATTCCTCCATCGTTATTTTGTATTTTTTTTGTGGTGATAACTGCCTAGTTTTTGAGAAGAAAGGAGGATTACTTCCAGTTTCAATCCTGTGGAATGCCTTGGGTTTGATAGTGTTGCTATTTTGATGTGGAAATATTATATTTGGATATTTCTTTATGAGATGTGCGTTGTGGCGCAGTGGATATCGACTCGGAACGAGAAATCGAGGAACCGAGTTCGAATTCCAGTTGAATCCATTGTATTCACTTACGCGCAAATACCCTTGGGAAAGGTATTAATCCATCTCTTCCTTCGAGTTATGGGTTAAATAACAGGACAGATTGGGTTTTCTAGCCTTGGTCGGCAACCAGTCTACCGCAGAAAGCAATGGCAACCTACTGCGGGATAATCTTCTGCCCAGTCAGTCATGTCTCTTTCAAGACATGATCGCCCAGCGTGTATCACGTATGGCACTTAACTGACTGACTGAATATAATAGTTGCAAACATGATGACAGTTTTTACTGGTCATAAAGTGGGGGATCAGTTTATTACTTCATAACAATAAGAAACCGATCCCCCACTAATTACTAATTAAAAATATAATACGTCTATTCCTCCTCTAGTTATGAGACAAATAACATGACAGATTGGGTTCTATAGCCTTGGTCGGCAACCAGTCTACCGCAGAAAGCAATGGCAACCTACTGCGGGATAATCTTCTGCCCAGTCAGTCATGTCTCTTTCAAGACATGATCGCCCAAGCGTGTATCGCGCATGGCACTTAACTGACTGACTGACTATGTCTTTAGGATTGTCTGGATAAATATCAATCTTCATTATCGTCAAAGATGGTTGTGCTTCAGATTACCTATTTGGTTTCATAGAAGGCGGCAGCGCTTGTATAAATTTATGTCGGACAATGTCTTCATTTACGCTCATGCGATTTGCTAACGAAATCTGTTCCTTTAAATAAGTCGAACGTCGTCCTGATATTCCTGACGATAACATCAGTTTGTCGAGCATCTCTGGTTTTGATTTTTTATATGCACTAATTACGGCTTCCTTCAAGATGTCGTAATCTTTCGAGTGTAATATATTCGTTGTTATTCTTCCTAGTATTTCTGGAAGAAGAGCTGCCAAAGCGTGGTAGAATTTTTGTGTTGCTTGTTTTATGTTTGTGATGTTGAACTGTGCTTCCATTATCGCGAACTAATAAACACTAAACTCAATAAACACGGGTGTTTTGATTGTCACCGCTTGTATGAATGGATCCTGGTTGATGATCATTTGTTCTGTGCCGTTTCTTTTTTCTACCATTGTTCTTGTGCTTAAAGTTTTTTTTTGATGTCGAAGTTCGCCAATTTATAATGGAGTGCGTGTTCTTTGGACGTCAGGAGTCACCGGTTTATAGTGGGTTATCCGTTATAGTGAAGTATGTGTGTTGAAACAGATTAATTTGATTTGACCTTGTTAGTAGATAGCCCACTATAAGAGGAGTACAAAACAAGAAAATCAAATTGTATATATATATATATATATATATATATATATATATAGTAACTAAGCTGTAGAACTGGTATGTTTTTTAACCTATTGTTCATGCATTTACTTTTGTTACAATGGTTTATAAATTCATAGTATCACCACACAAAAATTTTCGCTTTTCGAAACTGACGATGTGACTAGGCTGCTTCTTCTTCAGCCTAGACACCTGGTCAGCTTCGAAACGCGAAAATGTTTGTGTAGTGATACTATGAATTTATAAACCATTGTGACAACAATTACAATATATATATATATATATATATATATATATATATATATATATATATATATATATATCAATTAAGGCTTTTACAAATAAAAGTAATGTCTCTGGTTGATACAAAGGTCGTTAAAATGTTCATAGTAGTAATTGCTGAAAAGAGTTTGTGCGTAGGTATGTGTGAGCGTTTGTTTGTTAGGAGTGTCTTTGAAGTCTCGGCTCAGTCTTTCGGGTACAGATGAGTTATTAAGTGGCTTAGTGAACAGTGAAGAAAAGAAGATGAGAGAGAAGGAGAGGCAAGAATAATACGATCGCTTGACGTTTGTCAAGGGACCTGTTAATTATGCTCGTATTTTCTCTACTGTCGATTGTTTTCTTGTGTCGTCCCTTTATTTCGTTTTCTGGGGCTCCAAACAGGTCATTTGGGAATTCACACCCGGATATAATTCTAGGCTTCCCATTGGACGATAAACAAATTTCACGTCGGCTCGCGAAAAGAGTCCGTAAAATGAATTTGATATTTATTTATTTTTTTTAATTAAAGATTATTTGAATTTTGTTTTTCTTTTTTTTTTATGTTTCCTAGTTTGTTATTTGCCGAAAAACAATTCACACCGAGGTGTGAAATTTTGCGAGTTTTGTGTGCAAAGTTTGTACATTCCAGAAAATTCTCTTTTTATTATTTTTTTTCTTTTTTATCTTACTAAAAAATGTGTCAGATTTGAATTTCAAATTTTTACAATTTGTTTTGTTCACGACAAACAGACATTCACTCAACAAAGTAATTCAGTTCCGCTTGAAATGAAACACTTAACGAGAAATAATCTTTTGAAAACAGTTTTTTTCAGCTGAGATCTTGTAGTCTAAGCGAGACAACTTCTTTTACTTTGTATATTTTGAATCTGAACTTTCATTCAACAAGGGACTTTCTTTCTAAAAACATTTGACTAATTAACGGTCAATGGGAAGAAAATCTTCCCTCACTTATCTATTGTCAATTGTATTGCATGCTTTTTTAACCAATATTTGTACTTTCGTTAATACATGTTTCATTGGTTGTGGTGCAGCGAATATCGACTCGGAACGACAAATCGGGGTGACGATTTCGAATTCCAGTTGAATTCTCTGCATTCACTTACGCGCAAATACCCTTGGGAAAGGTATTAATCCGTCTCTTCCCTCCAGTTATGGGGTAAATAACAGGACAGATTGGGTTCTATAGACTTGGCTGGCAACCAGTCTACCGCAGAAAGCAATGGCAACCTACTGCGGGATAATCTTCTGCCCAGTCAGTCATGTCTCTTTCGAGACATGATCGTCAAAAGCGTGTATCACATATGGCACTTAAATGATTGACTGAATATAATAGTTGGAATAATAATTAAGACTTCTACTGGTCATAAAGTGGGGGATCAATTTATTACTTCATAACAATAGAAAACTGACCCCCCACTAATTACTAATTAAAAATATAATACATCTATTCCTCCTCTAGCTATGAGACAAATAACAGGACAGATTGGGTTCTATAGCCTTGGTCGGCAAACAGTCTACCGCAGAAAGCAATGGCAACCTACTGCGGGATAATATTCTGCCCAGTCAGTCATGTCTCGAAAGAGACATGATCGTCCAAGCGTGCACTTAACTGACTGACATTAGCGTCATCGTTATCTTATTCCTTATTTCATGCGTTTGGAGTTGTTTGTACGTCGGGTCGAATCTTAACATAAATATTGTAGTGGATTTGGAGAAAATCTTGAGGCCCGATTAGCGTAAGGCTTGCATTTATTGTCCTTGTACTCTCGGGAGGAGCGGGAGGGTAAACACAAGCAACGTTTTCATTTTCATATTACACCACTATCGTATACATAACTTAGGAATGAGTTTGAGTATAATATGTTACTTCACTAAATTAAACGTAATTACTTTTCAGTAGTGGAATTCTTATTTATTATTGCCCTCTTTTCCACTCTCAAGCTGTTGGAACACAACAGAGGTTAATTTCAAAACAAAATCAAAGGGTTAATACTAGTAGAACAGTGTGATCTGTCTGCTCTGTTTGTTTGTTTTTTTTTTTTTGTTTTTGTTTTTGTTTTTTTCGCTGCAAAACTCTTTACTTGTCCGTTAGTCAGTCAGCTAAATGCCATAAGTGATACACGCTTGGACGACCATGTCTCGAAAGAGGCATGACTGACTGGGCAAATGATTATCCCACAGTAGGTTGCCATTACTTTCTTCGGTAGACTGGTTGTCAGCCAAAGAACCCAATCTGTCCTGTTATTTAACACATAACTGGAAGGAAGAGACAGATTAATACCTTTTCCCAAGGATATTCGTGTATAAAGTTACACCTTCATGAAAATAAAAGAAAACAATTACCTATCTTTTTCTAAGAAAATATGTAGAACACATTTCTTAAAAAATTACCGATAAAGAGATTCACGACGAAAATAAAAGCAAAGTTTCACAGATAAAAAGTTTACAAAGAGTTTTTCAATTTTATCACAATTTAAAAATTATCAGCAGTATCAAAAGTCAACTAATATTGTTGACCCTAATAATAAAAACCACAAGTCTAGTGCTTTTCTTTTTATAAACTACATTATTCACTTCAATGTTCGTCTCTTATTTACGCTAAAACGCTAGGTATTTTTTGACTTTAATGTTACAAAAATGAGTTGCTTTTTGTATTAAGCCCAACATAAACGAAACACGAGTACGTTCCCATTAGTAGCCATAATTATTTTTTAGCTGCTCAAATAGTTTCATAATTCAAGAAAACAGACGAGAACCGAGAACTTTTAAAATAAAGATGTTGCGTCTACAACTAAAGAAAATCTTGTTAATGTCTGCATTGCAGATTATTCTCTTATCAATTTGTGGACGCCTTCATCTGGTCTCTGCAAAACCAAGTAAGTGAAAGATTTACTGCTACTACTATTATTATTATTGTTGTTGTTGTCGTTATTATTATTATTATTTCATTTTTCATTTATTTCTGCTATGGAAATATCTAAGGCAGGTCGTGGTGTGTTGGTCGTGGTTTTCTATGTACCATAACATCCCTAGCGTTACATAGACAAAGTTCTCTTTTAGTGTGTGGGCTGTACTTAACAAGACAATTTTTTAGTATATATCATATATATTTAGTATATATCGTATATATCATATATATAATATGACATTATCTCTTAAGCTGGGGTTTCCAGGGGTTCTTTCAATGTGTTGTTTTGTTTCATTTTTTATCATCCAAATGCACCTACTATCACTGGTACGATTCTTGTTTTCAGTTCCTCATTTTTTTTCAATTTCAATTTCCAGGTCTTTATATTTTGATAGTTTTTCGAATTCCTTGTTTGCCGTGTTACAATCCCCTGGACAAGCCATAATAGGCAAGTTTTTTTATTTTTGGGTTTTAATGTCGGGCATATTTGTTGCAATTTCCCTGTCTGTGTAGATGGTGTAATGCCATAGAATTCTGACATCTTCTATTTAATTTTTGTAACTAGTGCTGTTTGATGTTTATACCAGTCACTAAAACGTTACGACTGTTGACATTACAATGGAAAACGTAAAAATTATATCATCCACTTTTTTCCGTTGACTAAAAACACATTAATTTAGAAATTCTCGCAAAAATCAAATAATCGTCGGATTTTAATTAAACTTTCAGGACTTATTCACAAATAAATGAACTTATTTTTGAAATTTTCATATCTTTAAAAATCTTAGTAAAAATATTTTGTTTTTTTACCTCTGTTACTCCCTCCACGTAAATCCATTTTTAATTTTAATAAATTTCAGTGTTGCGGTCTATAATTTTGTGAGTTAACGAGGACTTGTAATATTTTCCTTTTTTTTTTTTTTTGGTATCTTTGTGGGTATAATTGACAAAGAAGTGGATACAAATATTAGCGTTGAGAGGAATATTTTATTTTCTTATTTTTACATACTTTCGTGTTAAGTGTCTGCTGGCAAGAGAACACATGTTGCCTGCTTAGAAGCCAGAGAGGGACTGGCCAATCCTTTAGGTCAAGCATGGGTCAGGGAGATAGAGAGAGTAGGAGAAGGAGAAATAGTAGCAGAGAAAGAAAAGGGAATAGATTTGGGTATCTTAGTTCTTGGGAGTTATTTAGAGACAGAGAGGGTAAAAGAAACAATGTATTCTCTGCATGGTAGTAGTATCTGACCTGAGGTCATTTTGGTTCATTCCTACAGACTCATTGAGAAATATAAATCATCTATTTTTTTTATTTTAAATTTTCGGATTTTTAAATAAAATAATCAAAATAATTGAAGAGAAAAATCTGTACAATTAACACAGAAAGCACTGAATAAATAAATGAATAGATAATTTCTTTTTAATTTAAGCGAATCACAATCTTTCATTTTCAGAAAAAAATAAATAATCATTTAATTTACTGAGGGAAAAAACGAAAAAACAGTACAAACCTACATTACTAAATGCTTTCTCGACTTAAATTAGAGAAAATATCCCATGGTTTTAAATCAGATTGCTAAAGTTCAATTCAATAAAATATTGAGCAATTTCTTAACGATATATAAATAATTAATTGATTATGGTGCGATAAATAATTTTAAATAAAGCGAAAAAAAACATGGCGGATGTAATGAATGAAAATGAATCGACTTTCTTAAAAGTAAAACCATCAGTGGATGAGTGGGTGTGTTATCACAAATTTAATGTAGGAGATAAAGAAACTAAACACAGGATTAGTTGCGCAAAGGTTACTCTTGATTATAATGATATAAGTTTTTATATGAGTGCAAGAGGAAGGGAAGAGTATGAGAATAAGAAGGATGGACAACAATTAACCCTCACCTTAAAGGTAAAAAGTTCAACATCTAGAATATCTCATTTTGTTCTATTTTAATACTGCTCAGTTACTGAATTTGTACTACCCTACCCTACAGAGATTGAATACACAATTTTTATACCACTAAACGCCGTAATTATTCATTATTAAAGCTGCGGTAATTATTGTTTAAATTATTTATAATCAGGCTAATGTCTTTACCTTTGTTTATATTATCACAATGTTTCGACTATTCTACATCCTAGCCTTCTTCAGCTGCCTGTAAATCCGGTTAATCTCTAGATTTTCAAACCGAACACTTTATTTAATCTATAGAGATATATTGTTCATGGCTCACTGATCCTGTCAAGGATATCTCGTTTTCATTTGATTTACTGTTGCTTATTTGTTGCACACTCTGAATCTGGATCTGTACTACTCGACTCAGAGATTGTACTCACAATTCTTCTCAAACTCACGAAACCATGACTTAATCAACCAGTATGTAACAATAATAATGACAAATGTGTGTCCAAATCTAGAAAACGTAAACAATAACCCTTCATCCCAGAAATTCAAATACAAGTCTATCGTAAACTATTCTTCTTTCACCAAACAAAATTACTATTTTTGTATTTTTAAAATCAAGTTCACATCCAAGCAAGGCAATAAAGCCACCAAGATGCAATGGGTTACTCGGTATAAAAGAGTTAGAAACGGGAACATTGCTAAAGAGTGAGAACAGAGCAAGAGTAATCGGGGACGTTCAGTAGATAGCGATTGACATTGCATTTAAATTTTTGCAGATTAAAGTTAGCTAGAAAGCATGGAGACGGAAATGAGATCCACCAGCGGGAACTATGAGAAAAGAAACTCTCAACATTGAATTTACGGCTACATATAGCCAACTCCACTGTAAACTGATAAGACTTCGACACCAGTCTAATATTCCACTTAAATACCGCTGGCATAGAATTTACGGTTACATCAAGACAGCAAATTAGTGAAACCGCGCATAATTCTAATTTCATTTTGTCTAACCAAATTCTAGTAAAAATTCAATTGATTAAAAAAAAATATTTTTAGTGAATGTTTTCAACATGACAAATTAAAACGGTAATGGAAAAAAATGACACATTCGCTGAGTATTGGAAATAACTAGGGAATTTATTATTGTGGAAACATGAGTACAGCGAACAGTTGTGGAGGTTGAACAAAGAGGTGTTTATAGAGAGCGTGGCAAAATTCTGCCTGTCATGTTTGCTAGCCTCTCCCGGAAGTCCCTTCTCCTTGTCTCCCAGCATGCACCTATTAACTGGGGAACGGACTCCCTTGAATGATCCAGGGGAAATAATTTTTTACCCTTTTTATGGTGATCCTAATAGAATACTAAATGAATGCATTTTTTTCGTATTAGCATTTTATTTCAAAAGCCGGATCGTTAAATTCTTGTAGCTGTAAAGAGATAGACAAGAGGAAAGAGACAAAAGAATAGCGAGACAGAGAAATAGATGCACTGGACAATTAAGAGTGTAAGATTCACCTTCGCAAGGATGTTTCTAACTAGCCTCCAGTTGGCAAACAAAAAAAAACAGGGTTGTAACTCAATACATGTCCTTTTCTTAAATATATATTTATTGTATAGAATATACAAATGTGGCACATGGCCAAAAAGGGGGTGGATAGAGATTGGTCTCCTGTAATTATACTATACCTAGCTAAACACTTTCACGACCCTAGCACCCATTAACAATTAGCACGTTCACCACAAGAACCCATCCATCACCTCCCAATCCTTCACGCACCACGATACCACATATTTACCAGGGGACCTAGAAAGTGGAAACAAACCCATGACTTAAAAGTGCTACTATATACAATAATATAAAATATATATTTAAAAGATTTAATGAAAATGAAATGATAATGGGGAGGGGGATGAAATAACCAAAACGAAATAAATATCACAAAATATTCAAATTAAGATAAATGTTAGTAAGCCATGTCCACCCAACAAAATCAGAGTGGCTGCCGTATACCACCACAACGGCGAAATCAAGTAGCACACTCGCTAAGGGAGTGGGAGATGATAAAATAAATAATGAAATGGGAAAGTCAAAGACTGGCCCAGTCAAGATAAAAAGTGGGGCAAAATCAAACCGGGGAGGTTGGGGAACTTGACTTGGATCATAGCAAAAGAGAAAGCCGAGATCAGGCTAGGAACCCTATTCATTCACTTTTACTATGTACACAAAAGATGTCTAACTTAACCAAGGTGTGGTTCACAGGAAACCGCCCCGTTGTACCGTAAGGGACTTAAAAAAGAAAGTCAAGGCTGGCCCCATTCACTCAAACAGAGATTGCTACATTTACCCACCTTTTGTTGAAATCTGTTGATATCAAGCACTTTCTGTCAGATCTGATCTTCATCTTAAGCTGATGCTTAAAGAATCCAATCAGATGCTTATAAGAATAACCCTCACTCATATCGCAAGATTCCCTCCTCCTTTTCGCGACACATTATCACATTCGTACGCGAATTCGATGAGCACAAGAAGATCGGGCGCGATACGAGCCGTCAACTCGCCGACATAGACCCAAAAGGGGCGCATCTGAGGACAATGGTAGAAGGCGTGCACACCGATTACAGTTCTTTCCGGCCCCATTTGAAGAGCTTGTCATTGAGAGATAGCACATTCCGAATCAATCGCCAGCTAAGTGAAAACTCAGGGTTGCTGAGATAATTCGCCTCTGAAGCCCAAGACCAAAGTGAGCATGACTCGTCCACCGACAGCCGAGCCGATCACGTATAGGGTCCTTCGTCGCGACCCCCTCCACTAATAAACGATGCAAGTACCTCTGCGGCTGAGAAAAGTCAGTGGACCGAGGAACGACCCGCAAGGCACTTCGATACTCGAGTAAGAATTCCAATTGATTTCCGGGTCTACGAAGGCGCTCAGCCCGCGAAACAGGAGGAGTGATAGGAACGCAAGGGAAGGCTTCCCTGACACTCCTCTCCAAAATCGAATCCTCCGTCAACACACGGCGTAGGAAAGCCAACCACGAGGCGTGGCGAGTCATCGCCACGTGTCGCAATACCAGCGCCTCATGAGACGGATGTTTGGCGCAGATCTCTTTATTGACTCAATGCTTGCGACCACCGCACAATAGGGGGAGCCAACAAGCGCTTGATCGCCAGCCGACGGTCACGACAAAGAGGGAGTATCGACAACCAGTAAAGGACGAGGGGAAGATGTATGTAACACACACCTCAGCCTGCCTTTCACAGGCAACCGCCGTCGAAGCCAAGTCTCGACCGACGCTCCGACCTTTGCCAATACCTCCAAACAATTTTTCTCTAGCTGGAGATTCGGCCCGAACCACACTTCAAAAATGCGGACCGGTCCGTCAGTCCAACTGAAGGGCCCCGGGAGAGCAACTACCTTCCGGGCACTGATCCGCAATCCGGAAGACTTGTCTCGGTTAATTTTGGCCCCTGTCACCTTTTCGTGACGCTTAAGCGCCTTCTGTACTACTACAATATCGTCCCGAGACAACACGAAAATGGATACGTCATCGGCGTACGCCGAAACCTTGGCTCAAGCCTCACCAGGAACAGCGATTCCGCGTAGGGCCAGACTGCACGCCCTGTTCTTTTGCCGGCGAAGAAAGGGCTCCAACGCTAAAGGAACGACAGCGGGCAACCCTGACAAACCACAATCTGCTACCTCCTTCTTTCCATTCTTTGTTGCAACTTCCTCCTCCTCTTCCCGTCCTCACTTCAATGACGACGACCGCGGGGGAAGCATTTCCTCCACCTCCATCCACTTATCCCTTTCCGTAACCAGTTGACGCTGTGATTGCTGCTGCGACGGAACCTTGTTTGGTGGGAAAACCTGTTGAGGAGGAGAGGAAGCCCAGGGGAAGCCCCCTCCTGACGACCACCGTCCACTCTCCCGCTGTTGTTGGGTCAGACTTTTGGGGCTCTGCTGCTGTTTTGACCACCGGTGGTGTTGCCGGTGTCACTTGTTTCCCGTCCTGCTTCCTTGTGGGACACGTCTTGACCAAATGGCCCGCCGCACAGCACATCCAGCAGTGCGTGTTGCGACCCTCCACAGCCACAAAAATTGTCCTGCCTCTACAGAGCAGGATGTCAGGTACCTTCTGAAAGCTCAACCGGTCCACATTCCCTCTGTGGGAACTCCCGCCTTGCTGTTCACTCGGGCCACTTCTTTTACTGAACCGAACTGGGCAAAGTATGCCTCAATGTGGTCACAGGAGATCTCGAGCGGCACCCCATGAATGATAATCCAGGTCCGCCGAGTCCTCTTATACTCCGTCCGTAGACGGATTCCTTTAGCTGTCATTGTTGTGCTGGCCAACCTTTTGGCCTCCTCCTCCTCCGTACTTAATAGCACGTCCGACATAGCACGTGTCAACACCTTTGGAACGATATTGAGGCTCCTGGGTGTTTCCTCCATGCTCTCCCTGCTGATTCCAACAAACTTTTGAGTTTTTGGGTCTGAAATCAGCAGGGAGATCGTCTTGGAGGCTATCGCATTCACGACTTCGGGGATAACAATGAGCTCATTCCCCACAGTGAATTCCTTGAATCTCTCCTGATGGTAATAATTGGAGTTCTTCTTTTCAGGGGATTTGTTCCATACCGACGGCGAAGGAGTCACCGTCGGTACAGCTGCTGAACAAGTGGATGGTTGGGAAGTCAGTCAGTTAAAGTGCCATACGTGAAACACGTTTGGGCGATCATGTCTCGAAAGAGACATGACTGACTGGGCAGAAGATTATCCGGCAGTAGGTTGCCATTGCTTTCTGCAGTAGACTGGTTGCCAGCCAAGGCTATAGAACCCAATCTGTCCTGCTATTTGACTCATAGCTAGAGGGGAAAGAAATGTATTATATTATTACGTAGTAATTAGTGGGGGATAGATTTCCTATTGTTATGAAGTAATAAACTGATCACCCACTTTATGACCAGTAGAAGCCTTAATCATTATTCCAACTATTATATTCAGTCAGTCAGTTAAGTGCCATACGTGGTACACGCTTGGGCGATCATGTCTCGAAAGAGACATGACTGACTGGGCAGAAGATCCCGCAGTAGGTTGCCATTGCTTTCTGCGGTAGACTGGAACCCAATCTGTCCTGCTATTTAACCCATAACTAGAAGGAAGAGACGGACTAATACCTTTCCCAAGGGTATTTGCGCGTAAGTGAATGCAATGAATTCAGCTAGAATTCGAACTCGGCTCCCCGATTTCTCGTTCCGAGCCAATATCCACTGTACCACAACGCACATGCCCTCGTCTCCCCCAAAAGGTAACGCAAAAATGTCCAACAAAATGCACAAAAGAACAACAGCCAAAAACGAAGACAAAACGAACAAAAACAGTCAAGGGTTTAAAAAACGCGTACTCACTGATAGAAAAATAATAATCCAAATGGTTATGTACCTTTCTTGAATAATCATAGGGTGGATATCGTGATAGCCATACTGGAATCATCAACCAATCAGAACCTACAGAATAGACTTACCTGGATAGCAGAATCTCCCAATATAAACCACCTACCAATTTGCTGGGAGGGTCTGCTAGATTCAACCTCAGCTACAGTCAATTACTGTCTGTTGCTATCTACCTGTTCTACCTGTTCTACAAGGGACAGAGAAAAGAGAAGATAAAGTGACAATCAGAAAGAGGGGGGTGGAGAGTGGGACACTAAGTAATAAAAATCACACAGTGTAAACGAGAAAGAGACAAACTGAAATATAGAGGGAGAATAGAGACCCAGTGAGACAGAGATACAGGTAAAATGAGTGAGAGAGGGGGTAAATGGGACGGTAGAGATAGAGAGTGGGAATAGAGAGACAGACAGACGAAAAGAGGAAGAGACAAACAGGTGGTGAGGGGGGAAATAGAGGGACACGGGATAATAAAGAGTCAGACAGAGAGTGAATGAGAGAAATTCAGAAAGAGAGAAATGTATTAGAGGGGGGACGGAGTAATAATGAGTTACGTAGAGAGTAAACAGGAAACAGGCCAACAAAAAGATTGTTGGTTGGTTGATTTGTTTCTATGGCATATCAACCTCGGCGGATCATTTATTGCCAACTGAATTTTTTTATTGCTGGTAATACCTTTTTCGTTCAACAATTTATTGTCGTTTTTATATAAGTTTTTGTGTCTAGTAATACTTTATCTTTTCGAGTATCAAGATTCATTGGGATTTTTTTTTAAGGGCAGAGTCCGCAAGTACTATCCTTGTTATTTAACACATAACTGGAGGGAAGCGACGGATTAATACCTTTCCCAAGGTTACCAGTGCTTAAGTGAATGCAGGGTATTCAACTGGAATTCGAACTCGGCTCACCGATTTCTCTTTCCGAGCCGATATCCACTGCACAACAACGCACATCCGCCACTATACATCTATTGAACAGGCGAAGAGGCTCATCTCTTGTTTCCTGTTTAGGATGCGGTTTCCAGTTTTCTCTTTTCCAATCTTTTCACTCTTTTTTCCAATTGGAGTAGATAGACTAAACTATCGCCCGGTTCACACTCCACCCACATCTATTGAACAGGTGAAGAGGCTCATCCCTTGTTTCCTGTTTATGATGTGGTTTCCGGCTTTCTCTTTTCCATTCTTTTTACCCTTACGTAGCCCCCTGCGCATCAGTGGCGTTATCGCCTTGCTTGGAGTGATATGATTATTATTATTAAAAAAAAAAAAAAAAACTATACGCTTACAGCACCTGGTATTCCCAAGCGGTCACCCATCTAAGTACTGACCAGGCTCAACGTTGCTTAACTTCGGTGATCGAGCGAGAACCGGTGTATTCAACGTGATACGGCCGTAAGCCTAAACAAAAAGAGAGAAGGACAATAGTCACCGTATGATAGAGGGACAAGCAAAGAGAAGGAGATAGACAAGAGGGTGATAGACAAGAGGGAGATAGACAAGAGGGAGATAGACAAGAGGGAGATAGAATACAGAAAGAGAGGATTAAAAGAGAAAGCAACAAACAAAAAGAGAGTCTTAACAGACAGACATGGTGTAATGAAGAGACACAAATACGGTAAACAAGAAAGACGGAATGAGAGAGCGGAAACAGAGAGACACACATTTCAAAAGTGAAAACGGCAAAAATATGGTGAGAGTGGGGAATAAAGGAAGAAGAATTAATAAAAAGGGGGGAAAAGAGAGTAAATGAGGAGAGGCAACCAGAAAAAGATAGGGAGAATATATCCAGGGTGATAAGGAGACAAAGAAAATGAGAGAGAATCCTCATAAAAATCGCTGTATTATTCAGATGAGTGTATCCATCTTTATTTTTTAAATTATGTTTTAATTAGTAGTATAGCCCGGCGTTACTCGGGTGTAATGAAAGCTTTAAAACTAATCCCTGGTCCTGGAGCTCAGACTCAACCTAAAGAATATATGAAATAATAAAATAATTGCGACAATTTATCAATCGCACTTCACACACACACACACACACACACACACACACACACACTCACACACACACATATATATATATATATATATATATATATATATATATATATATGTGCTAGCAGTATAGCCCAGCGTTGCTCGGGTGTAATAAAAGCTTTAAAACTAATCCATGGTCCTGGAGCTCAGACTCTTTGGATGTTGGCACGAAAGACTAAAAAGCAATAGTTGTTTCCAGTTAAAGCGAAACCGTAGACTGAAAGAAAAATGAATGGATGTAAGTCAAATTTTGATTTCCTGGTATCGATATCAAATAAGTTTTTTTTTCATCGTAAACTGAATTTTGAAGGCTAAATAAGTCCTCTGAGTAAATGGTATCATGGCTGAGACTAAGAACTACAATTATAGCTACTTAGAGCCAAACCCAAAGCAAAAACTAAAATAAAAGGGCTGAAAAACTGATTTTGATCAGACCCGGTAGGATATCGGGATATAGATTTCCAATATCGGAGTCAAATAAGTCGTCCAATGATAGAACTGCAACCTTGAAACTTCTGAATATCGTTTCTTATGTCTTTGTTTATGAATGTATCAAATTTGATTAAAATCGGACCACTCCTTCTAAAACACGATTTTTTTCGATTATCGATTTTCGATATTTATCAGGGGTACCTCTACACAAAACCTAGCTAAGAACACTCACAGACACTTGTAGTACAACTGTGTAAATTTTCAAGAAAATCGGTTCAGCCGTTTCGGAGTCTATAGGTAACGGACACACACACACAGACACACACACAGACAAAGTTCCATTTATAAATAAGTTTAGATTCGAATGAGTATACTTGTATGTGGGTGCGTGTTCTTTGTACGTCAGGAGTCATCAGTGTAGCGTAGGGAGCTGGTTAATGTTTCGTGGATCCGGCCTTATGTCAAACTTAGCCGAACTCCCTACAGCTTACAAGTTTTATGCAGAGTTATAATCATCAGAAGGTTTTTCATCATCAGAGGGATGGTTGTCGGCAGGTTGGAATGTGTGGATTAGTGTAAAAGTGTGAAATAATAAAATATACATTTTGAATGTTGAAATAGATAAGGAGAAAGAGAAAGGGAAAGAGGACAATGTGCGAGTCGCTTGATGTGGGAAGTTACATTTTAGATGTGTGTGTGTTTCTTCTTTGCTGCTCCCATCTATGACTCTTGACTGAGGCGAGACAGTAGTAATATAACAATCTAGGCCCACCCGAGGAAGTGAGGAAGCGGGGGCGTTTTCCGGCCGTTGAAAGGAACGGATGGTTGTTTGACCTTATTTCCGGCAGTAGCGGAAATGGCTACAAGAGGCAAACAGAACAGGTGTCTCTGAGAATTACGTGGGCGTTCGTAGGCGAGGCAAAAAATCGGAAGTACCGTTTGGAGATAAAAAGACCTCGGGCACGGATTTCACGACAGACGAGTCTGGGCAGAGAGACAGAGG